>CM035848.1:147950197-148257697 GCA_020510985.1 Pholidichthys leucotaenia
AGTTCTTGAATTTGAGTGATTTAAAGTGATTATAAACCTAGATTCTCTCTAACGGGCTACAGATGGTGACACCTGTGGCTGAAAAAAAAAACAGTTATACAGAATAACATACAGGTTATGAGATGTCAGCTTTCGTGGGCCATTAAACTTTTCTAAGGAACTTATCATATCAGTCATTATATCATACTGAAACAAACTGACAGTTATTTTATGCATTATGGTCTGTATTAGTGGGAGGATGAAGGTATTTCTGATTGGTGCCTATCTTATGATTGGCAAGTTGTTAGTATGCTTATGGTCTTACAATGATCTCATGACCATAACTGATGAATAGTTAGTTGAATGTAATTGCTAACTGTAAATCTATCCATTCTTCAACTGCTTCTCTGGGGTCTGGGTCACAGGGGCATGCCTTTCAGAGGGTTAAAATCTACAAAAACACATATTTTCAGTCAATATATAACAACAAAAACAAAGGTAAGTTTTTAAGTTGCATTAAGTTTCAAAATTCAGATTACCAGAAACTGTACACATTGTACCTTTAAATTTCAGCTACCTTCATCACCACTGAATTCCAGCTGGATTACTACTGGATATGCAGACAATAGTATTTCAGAGTACTATTGCTCCACTAGTAGACAGTTTTTGTCATCTGTCTAAAAGGGTTGTGGGGAATATGCAGGGAATTATTAACAAATATAGGCTTAAACATGGCTGTACCTTTTCATTTGACCCATAATCTACAGTTGTTCATAACGTACCGCAGGTATCAGGCAGTTCATCAGTTCCATCACCACAATCATCATGTTTGTCGCAAATCCACCTCACGGTAATGCACTTCTCGTTTCCACACTTGAACTGATTGGGCCGACATGCCTTGGCAGCTTCTGCGAAAGACCACAAAACGTACATATGGGTGAGAGAGCAAACAAACTTCCACTTATGTTCAGCATCACAGGCTCTCATTATCAGCATTTGCTACCCATTTTACACCTGATTGAGGATCTTTGCGATAGAAGCTTACTGATATCTCTGTCAAGTTAATGTTTGACTGAAAACTGCACACTGGACAAAGTTACACAGAAAGGCCACTGAAGTTCAGATAAGTGAGTGTGAAAACATACGTTTTACTATTGCATCACTGAGGACACCAAACCTTGTGATTTACAGACTCATGTTAAATCAAGATATAAAGTAGTAAGACTTACTTTTTAATGTCAGAGAAATCCTGGTTAATTTGATTTTCTTTATTCCTAAATGAGGTAAACTCTTATTTTAAAATTAAGACATAAACTAAGAAGGCCTCAGACATGGGAAAATGGAAAACAAATAATCAAAGAAAATAAATTAGTGGGAACATTTGTTGTTTCTTATTTTTTGCTGCATGTTAGAATGGTGTCCGTTTCAAATGAGGTCAGCATATGTGTAATAAATCTGTGAGTCAAAATCTTAGGCTTCAGAACACTCAACTCAACATTTCAGACCATTTTTTTCTGATCTTGCTTTATGAGGTGCGGCCAAGCAGACGGTTGGCTTCAAGAAAAGAAGGACTTGATTTGGCTCAATTCATTTCAGACAGGTGACGATAAACAAGCTGCACTATTAATGACTGTTTTCAACTCTGAATATTCCAAACCTGCTCCAGCAGAATACAAATATGACGCTGTAATGAGCATGCTGTCATATTTACAAAAAAGATTTAAACTGATTTGAAACAATATTTCAGATCCATCTATCCATCTTCTACTGCTTATCCAGTAGTCCAGGTCACGGGGACAGCAGTCTAAGGAGAGAAGCCCATAGCACCCATAATCCCAATGAGCCCACTGGAGGGCAGACCCATGGGCCTCGTTCGGGCTGAGCCCCGCTGAGGTCCCATGGGCAGAAACCAGGCAGGGGTCCACTAACCCCATACCAGGAGGGATACATTGGATCCTTGTTTTTAACTTTTTCAGGGGGATCAGCTGAACCCATCCTGGTCTGGCCCTTCACCCAGAACCAATCTGCCTTGAACAACTCTACCAGGGGCAAGTCGCCCCAAAAAACAGCTGCTAGGATGATCAGGACATGCAAACCTCTCCACAATGATACGGTGGTGATTCGTGGAGGTAGGGGTGTCAGATAGTTCTAATGAATTAATGACACAAATATATTTACAGTATTTTGTCTAGGCTTTGACTCATGAGAGGCATGCAGTAAGTTGGGAAAAAAAAAACTTTCAAAAAGGGGTGAATTTACAAGAAACAAGTCAGAAATGTGGAAAAAAAATTAATAATATAACAAAAACCCTTGCAAATTGGCGACTGTAACTTCTTAAGTAACTTTTAGTAAATACTTTCTTACTCTTACTCGGTTAAATTTTGTGGTAGCTTCTCGTACTTTTACTTTAGCAACACATATCCCAAGCTGAAGCTGCTTTTTGCCAGTTCCAACTTCTGCCTACGCTACCCAGCCCTGTCAGTATGACACAAAGCAAAGACCGCCCGCTCATCCATCCTCCATCACCTGCCACACACACTGCCCATCTCTGCTGCGGACGGCCTGGAGGCTGAGGGCACTGGCCGTCTCTTTAAGACAATAGGATGGGAGGAGTCGAACAATCACACCACCAGTTGCTGATTGGCCCCAGTGCGGCATTCCTCGTAACAACATCACCACAGTGACCCACGGACAGAGGCGGAGGCCCTAAACATGAAGTCTGTCAACCTAATAGTGACTAATGACAAAAACAAAAAGAGCGGCGTTGCCAAATTCCATGATGGGTTTACTGAAACTACAGACAGGATGCTTTCACAACACTTGCGCAACTTTTGTTCAGTTGACTGTTCGGTTGAGTTTTTTTAACATCTTGCTTGAAAAAAAGAAAACTTCCTCTGCTCCCATTCATTTAAATGCACACACACACACACACACACACACACACACACACTGAGGCACACATGGCTGGGAGAGCTGCCAAGGGGCCGGCAGAGATTACCGTAACACACTTTCTAAATTATTCTCCAGCTGCTTCTTACTATGTTATGGGGTGATGAATTTACAGTAAACGCAAAAGGACTCTCAATGATTGCCTTTTTTAGAAAGCATTATTTTGTTAGAGTCAAAAAGACAAGCTAAAAAGTAGGACACTTTCTCAGCATCAAACTTCTGACCTCATCCCCAAGAGTGGAAACTGTAAACCTCACAGGGCTAGACTTTCATTTTCCTGGTCTTTTCCTCACATAGGCCTTACATCTGGTATTAAGACCTGACTGAAAAAAATGTGGTCTTCTTCAGACCTTTACTCTGTACTCTAAAGAACTGAAGAGTACCAAGAAGTGACTTTCACTGAGTCATACCCCCTTTGCACTTATTGAGAGAACATTGAGTAATGAAAAAATGGCCAGATCTCTCAACGATCTTTCAATGAGCACCCAGTGATCGCCAAGATCCCTCAATGATCTTCCAGTGATGTCCAGTCACCACGGTCTCCTCAAAGTTTTCACTCAATCCACAACAAACAAGGATCTTCCAAGAATCTACACAGAAGTGGCTTTTTCCAGGCTTTAGGAGATCAATGAGAGATCAGGCCAATTTTTGTTGATCTTGCAATAGTCACCCAACAATCTCCATGCTGTATAAAGGGCCCTTAATGAGAAAGACGTTAGTCTGTAATGTTTCTGTTGTGGTCATTTTGAGACAGAACTGTGAAGGGAAAAAAATTCAAACTGAAGAAATTTGTTATTTCTTAATGATACACTTCCACTTTGGTAGATTTGCAGATCTTGTTTGCAGTGAGCATCTGAGGCAAACTGAAAAGCAGGTTAACAGGAAACCACCTAAAGCAAACCACCTAAATCATGTGCCATGGAGGGCCAAGACTCTGCAGGCTTTACGTCCAACTAGTGTCTTAAACAGCAGATTCCACTGAATTTCTTCCCACTGATTGCTGATAAGCGAAAACACCTGCTGAAGAGACTGGGTAGAAGAGAAAACCTGCAGGGTCTTGGCCCTCCATGGCACATGATTGGAAACCCCTGACCTTAAAGCATTTATCTACCACATACTGCAGGTAAATGAGTCATGTTGAATGGAAAGTCACAGAGATTTTGCAGAGAAAAAAAAAATTCACCCTTCAGATACTATTTATATTCCTACAGTGTGAACCCGACATGACTTCAAAATACACTATGTAAGGCACCTTCAAGCACTACCTCAGACACACACTAGACCACTGCCATCCATTTTAAAACATTCAAATAAAAACCTGTTTGACAGCAGATGCTTGCAGAGTAGAATAGGTTAGGCAATACTGTGTGACAGCAATCCTCCCCATGACCACATGCAACATTGTTCAGTGTTCACTAACAATCATTTCTTTTCTTCTGTGGCACATGTATGCAGTATATACAGAGAACCCTTTCATACAGCGGTGTGTTCAAATACGCAAATAGCCCGCGAGTTAATTAATAACATGGAAATAAGCTTATCACAATGACCAACAGCTAACGCTTCTGTTTAAGCTTTAGAATGTTTCAGTAACCAACTGTCCTTCATTAAAATACCTATCAGAAGAAGTAATCAGTAACAGTTTACTGTACAGTAAGGTTAAAGTTACATGGAGCAGGTTGTTACACCCCCTTCTGCCTGCTACCCACTCTCACTACAGATCATAATGTCATCTGCAAACATCGTGGTCCATGGAGACTCATGCCTGACATTTTCTGTCAGCCTGTCCATCACCATGGCAAACAAGAAGGGGCTCAGAGCCGATCCCTGATGTAACCCCACCCCCACCTTGAATCCATCCGTCACTCCTACAGCACACATCACACTATCCCGCTGTCCTGATACATGTCCTGCCCCACTATCACATACTTCTCTGTTGCTCCTGACTTCCTCATACAGTACCACACTTCCTCTCTTGGCACCCTATTGTATGCTTTTTCTAGATCCACAAAGACACAGTGTAACGCCTTCTGACCTTCTCTATACTTCTCCATCAACACTCTTAAAGTAAACATTGCATGAAACCCTACTGCTGCTTGCTAATTGTGACCTCTGTTCTTAGCCTGGCTCCAACATTATTCTGTGTAAAAAATAAATCAGCTTATTCTATAATATACTGTAGGTTATATAATAAACAGCTGTGCATATATGTTTAAATACCCTGACATGGAGGTATGCAAACTTATGAGCACAACTACATGAATGCCAACGATTAGCATGGGTTAAAATATGTCTGTACTCATAAATTTACATCCCTCCACCATATGTAAACTATGAACACAGCTGTAGGTTTGGTCTGCTGTGGATGACAAAATTAAATTGTAGTTTTTCATTCATTTAAACAAGGAAATATTTACTCAACAGGTTTTTTTTAGTAAAGTAAGAATTTCTTTGTACACATAGGACAAGTTTATTTATTATTCACTGCAAATGTTCAATTTTTCCTCATAGGTTTGCATCTTTTCTCATAAATTTGCAGTTATTTCTCATGCATGTGTCACGTTCTTCTCGTAAAATTGCAACTTTTGTCATAATTTGTATTCAAATGGTCCTGATATGTCATATAAATAAGACTTTCCTGCATCCCATTTCCTCCACCCTGCTACAGGGTGCAGACAGTCATTTTCCCTTCGAAACCTACAGTTTATGGCCGCACCCTCCATCTCTAAGCCCCGCCCACCCCGAACTCCTCGGCAGGAGCGCAGTGAGTAAACTCAACTCCATTCGTCAGAATGACAAGAAATTCAAGCGCACGAAAGATATTACCAGGAATACATTATTTCAAATGTCTGTTATGCACAGCTGCAGCCATGATCCTAACAAAAGTTGGATTTTTAAAGTAGGCTAAACTGCGAATGAATTCACTGGTGCCATTCATTCTTATGTGCAACGCAAGAGTTCACTGAAACATTATTAATAACATAAGAGGCCCCAAACCGTCAACATTAACCACTACTATATATTAAAACATGAAATATGAGCAACTTCTTACATATGTGTATTGGTGTGAAATGACAGTAATAACACTAGCACAGTTCAATATGTGTTTGTAAACGTTTATGCGTTCAGAACAGCAGTGGCACTTTAAATCATCTCTTTATACCTGATTGCTGTAACCAGTGAATCAGCATCAGCAGACACAGACACGCGGACAGTCCGCCGAGTCTCCTCCGCATCCCAAACATGTCCCCTTCTTCTGAACTGCTCTGACAGCAGCACAAAGCTTGAGTTTCAGGCACTGGTGGGCCGCTGAAGAGAGGGCGAAGTCACTGCAGGATCTGATGCCCGTTCTTTGAAAAAGGAGCCGGTACAGACGGGAGACCACAGAGCCGGACCACGAGCACGCCAGCGGGAGCAAACGATAGTGAAGTCCTACTCCCATCTGACCATTTTTCTACAGGAGGGCGGTGCTTGAGCAGTGGTGTGATGTTTAAAATTGTAACGACAGGGGCGGAGCCACAATGTTGCTGCATCACCGAGCAGTGCGGTCACTCCCTTCCTGTCTGAGGACCCCTTCCTCTGTGTGCACATGCACGGGGGTGTGGAATGACTGGAAGGATGAGGAATTCCTGTGACGAAATGAACGAAAACGTATAAGACCGTGAAGGTAAAGCAAACTGATTAAAACCAGCCACACTAATCAGGCTGAATGTAATGATGATAGGAGAAAAAGAACGGCCACTCATCACGTGCACTGGCATCATTGGATAAGTTTTGTGGTTCACTTTTTCTTTCTTTCTTTCTTTCTGAACGGACACATATTTTCCATTGGGGCATGAAGTGACATGGTGGAGGGTTACAGTTTGAATGTGTGTAACATAGACCCTCACTATTTCCTAGCCCTCGGTTTAATATAAAAATGTTTTGGGGTTTTTTTTGTTCATCAAATAAACATCTAAGGCTACGGTCACACTGCAGGTCTTAATGCTCAATTCTGATTTTTTTCCCAAGATCCATTTTTTTTGTGTGTGTGTGTGTGTGTGGGGGGGGGGGGTTCACATTATAACTTAAACGCGACCCCCATCAAACTCCAGTGTGAACAGTCTACAGCTATGAAATGACCCGCATGTGCAGAAGAAAACGTAGCGTCAGACACAACGTTGTGTTTATGGAAGTAAATATGAGCCCCGAACGATTGAGGGGGACAGAACTTCTTCACCTTGATGCAGTGCAGCAAAATAAAATGTTAAAATCATTCAGAAATGATTATGCGTAAAATAAAGGAGACCAACTTCATTCCTCTACATGCCAGATGACCGCTGTGATCAGCTCTGCTTTAACAGAACTGATTGATTAAACGGCTCTCTTGAAAATGAGACCCCGTGTCTCAATGGGATTACCTGTATAAATAAGGTTAATAATAAATAATCCTAGCGATTACAATAGGGCTCTCGCCCACTGACGTTGTCAGTGGCTCGGGCCCTAAACAGCGCAGCTCATACCAGCAGCACCAGTCCCGCACAGGAAGGAGAAGTCAGCAGACCCCCCCTCTCCTGTATCCCTTATCTGGCCATTCCACTCCACAGTCATGTGGATTCACGGTGTGCCATTTACAGGGAAAAAGGAATTTGCACCATCCAGTAAAAAAGGGTCGTAAATGTGCCGTTACAGTGCACCTGCTTGTCTGACAGTTTCAGCCCCAAAATTTTGAAGTTGTGCAGTCAGAGACGACAAAATTACGATCCAGTGATAATGGGAAGAAGATTGATTAAAAAAAGAGCACAAATCAGCTATGTCTGCCATGCTTGCTGCATTCTCCACTGCAGAATTGTCACGTCTGTCTCACTTCAGTGAGGAAAAAGTCAGATGAAATGCCGCATGACCATTCAGACTGAGGTCGCTTTGGAAAATATCAGATACATATCCAAATTAGGACCACATATGAAAGTGGCCTGGGTCTGGTGTGAAAAAATCAGATCTGTGCTATTCAGACTGTCATTAAAAAAATCAGATATGGGTCACATTTGTGAAAAAAAAATCAGAATTGAGCATTAAAACCTGCAGTGTGACCGTAGCCTTAGCCGTTGGATGACGAGACTATAGTGGCCAGTACAGATGTCACAGCCAATAGCATAACTGGTTGATGTCATGTGTCTCTACCAAGCAGCTGGGGCAAGAGTAAATGCGACATCTACTGGCCAGGAGGTCAGAATGTTGTCTCTATCGCCTATAAGGAAGAGGAGCTACTGAAAGGCCACCAAAACCCAGCATGAAAAAAATAAGTAATACTTTAAACATATAGTTCAAATGTATAAACTCAAAATGAGAATTAGAGGCAGGCTTTAACCTTACTTACCCTTAACCTACTGTTAGTAACCACATTTATAAACAAACAAATTCATTCATTCAAAGGGGTAAAGGTAACTTTAAAAATACACAGCATTACTGCAGTTATTAATGTCCCCAAGAATATAATTTGTCCAGCTTTAGGATAACCTATAAAATTAAAAGGAAAACATACAGGATGTACAATTTCACAAAGATGTCTCACTGTAAAACCAGATCAATAACCTGATCAGAATAGTTCAAAGTCAACGCACTGGCCTACTAAAAATGAATTTTAAACGAAACTCATACCAAGGTATAAATAAATAAAAATATTTAAATAAACACCAAGCTGTGTGTACAGTCAGTGATGAGAGCAAACAGATAATTTGCAAAGCAAAGTTTCACTGTCATGGGCAAAGCATTAGCTAGTTGGAATGTTGTGCAGAAAGAATTGCAGTTTAAAGCTGGTGTATTTTTAGCCAGAACATTCTGATTAATCTTGTATAATATTGTAAAAACACAGCTAGAGAGAACTAGAGTATATTTTATTGGCTTGTTTTCAGGTGTTAGGTTCCCTGCAGCCACATAGCCAATCACAGGCCAGAAATGAGAGCAAAGATAAGAAGTGACAATACAACGAACTAAACAAGGGGTTTATAAAAAAAAAACAAAAACAAGTCCAATCTTACTTATTGTGATATCCTACCATGTAGCAATGATCACACTTGAGTTATTTCTTTGGCTAACTCTGCCGTTTATTCTGCAACACACATAATATGACTGAACATGGATTCTGCGCGGGGTTTTCACACTCTTGTTCTAATGTGTCCCCTTAATAGTAGTGCTGAACAATACAGGTAGTTCCCCCTAGAGGCATGTGCCAGTAATGTTTTAAATTAGACTTGCAGTCTACCACATCCCTCCCCTCTAGATTAAACTACTTTTAATTACACTAGCCAATTATGCTAGACATCCTGGAACTCCCATTTAACCCTAAACAATCACAGTTACTTTTAACTTCTTAAACACATGTGCCATACACATAATTTCTTTTTTTTTTTTTTTTTACATGTATAACACACATAACAGTCTAACTGGGGAATTGGTTTGACTACCGCATCCCAGTGAGGTTCCAGGACGCATTCTTGTCCTGTGGCTGGGGAACTCACTACTGACTAAGTATAGTCCTTCAAGTAGTCTGGAGCTTTCCTAGCTCGCTGAGATCTTCTCACGGCGGGTGAGCCAACTGCAGGTGAAGACTCAGACTGCTCCACTGTTTCGGCTGCTGCAGTGCTGCCCGTAGAATCTGCAGAGACGGTTACCTCAGGTTTCACCTGAAGTGGTGGTTCGTTGATGCTCTCCTCAGGATGGGTGTCAGACAACACCTCTGGTGCCATCGGCAGGGGAATGGAGCTCCTACCATGAACTTGGTCGATGTGTCGCCTCACCACTTGTCCATGGCCTAATGTCACCTTGAATGACACAGGGCCTGTCTTTTCTGTTATTTCTCCTGGTACCCAGGCTGGTCCTGAGCCAAAGTTGCGGGTGTAGACCACGTCTCCTTCTCTCAGTATTCTCTCTCTAGCATGCATGTCATGATAACCTTTTTGTTTCTCTTGTTTGTCATGCACTTTGTTTCTGAAGTCTGGATGTATTAAGTCAAATGTTGACCTCAACTTTCTTCCCATCCATGGACCTGCGTAGTCAATGTGAATTCTTCTCCATGGTTTATCTGGAACTTCCCAGGGATGTAGTGGGGCTGCTGGAAGACTGTTCCTGTTCTCCTGGCATGCCGCACATGACTTCACAAGCGCCTCCACCTCTGCATCCATGTTGGGCCACCACATGTAACTCCTCGCCAACGCTTTCATGCGAGTGATGCCAGGGTGTGCTTGGTGTAGTTGTTGCAGTAAGGCATTCCTACCAGGTGGTGGAACAACCACGCGTCCTCCCCACAGGATACAACCTTCCTGGGTGCTGAGCTCATCCTGTCGTCGGGCATAGGGAATGAACTCAGGACTGTTCATCTTCGGCCATCCTCGCAAGATGTATTCTCGCACTCTTGCTAGAACAGGGTCTTTGTCTGTCCACTTCTTTATTTGTTGTGCGTTCACCAGGGGCACGCCGATATCTTCAAACAATAGCACTCTCTCCTCCTCCTCAGGCGTGCTGTCTCTTCCTCCATCCAAGGGTAGCCTACTCATCGCGTCAGCATTCGTATGGTCCCGTCCGGCTTTGTAAACGATGGTGTACTCATACGCTGCTAATGTAACGGCCCATCTCTGAATTCTCTGAGATGTCATCTGGGGTATGGCTCTCATTTCACTGAACAGTGAAATTAGTGGCTTGTGGTCAGTCACTATAGCGAACTGTCTCCCATACAGGTATCTGTGGAACTTTTTTACACCAAATACTACTGCAAGGCCCTCCTTGTCTAGCTGGGAGTAGTTTTTCTCAGCTGCACTAAGAGTTCTTGAGACGAACCCTATGGGTCTCTCTGAGCCATCCTCCATACGATGAGAGAGTACAGCACCCACACCGTAGGGTGATGCGTCACACGCCAGGATGAGTGGTTTGTTTGAATCATAGTGCACTAACACACTACAGGACTGAAGTAGCGCTTTGGACTCTTCAAACGCCTTCTGCTGCTTGACCCCCCATGACCATTTTTCTTCCTTCTTAAGTAAGGTATGTAGTGGTGCCAGCAGCGTGGAGAGCTTTGGGAGGAACCTATGGTAATAGTTCAACAAGCCCAGGTAGGCTTTTAACTCAGTAACATTTTGTGGCTCAGGCGCCTCCGCAATGGCTTCCACTTTGTCTGTTAGAGGGTGTAGACCACTGGCGTTGATCTTGTGGCCTAGGAACACCACCTCTTTTCCCATGAACTCACACTTGCTTCTTTTCAACCTCAGACCGCTTTTCTCCAACCGTTGAAGCACTTCCTCCAGCGTTTTCAGATGTTCTTGTTCATTTGGTCCTGTACAAAGGATGTCATCCAAATAAATGGCAACATTCGGAATTCCACCTAGGATGCCCTCCATAGTTCTCTGGAATATAGCAGGACTGGAAGCTACTCCAAATGGTAAGCGTGTGTAGGTATATAAGCCTTTGTGTGTATTGATGGTTACATACTTTCTTGATTCTTCTTCCAGGACTACTTGTTGGTAGGCGTGACTCATGTCTAATTTCGTGAAGTGTCGGCCGCCGTTCAGCTGTGCGAAGAGGTCCTCCACTTTAGGAATTGGATACTGATCCACCCGTGATGCTCGATTGACAGTGAGTTTGTAATCTCCACATATTCTAATGGAGCCATCCGGCTTTCTCACTGGGACTATGGGCGCCGCCCATTCTGCAACCTGCACTGGCTCAATGATCTTGTCATCCAGCAGCCTCTGTAGCTCGCTTTCGACCAGTGGCTTGACTGCATAGGGCACCGGTCGGGGTTTGCAGAATCGTGGTTGGGCCTCCTTGTCCACATTAATCTTTGCAGTGACACCTTTTAGCTGTCCTAAGCCTTCTTTGAACACCTCAGCGTGTCTTTCGAGGATCTCCTCCAGCTGCAATTTGGGCTGAGATTCCACTTTATTCACCAACTGATCAATCATGGCCAGTTCTTGTAGCCAACTTCGCCCTAGTAGATTTGGTCCTTCGCTCCCAACTACTACTACAGGTAAGTCCTTTTCTTTGTTTTCGTGCTGCACCTTCACTTGTGCCATGCCTAGCACGTCTAGCTTCTCTCCTGTGTATGTTTTTAATTTTAATGAACAGGGATTTAATTCTGCTGTGTCTGTTTTCTTCCACAGTTGTGTATATTGCTGTTTACTTAATATGGTTACTCCACAGCCTGTATCAACTTCAAATGTTACTTTCATTCCATTAACATTCATGGTACGCGTGATGGGCGCTACCTTGGTCAGCTCCTCTGACGTGTTGTAAATTGTGTGAAAATCCATGTCTTCTGTATCACTTTCTCCCTCCCCTCTCAGTTGATTCGCTTGCTGTTCCTTTCCTGGGCCCTTGTTTTCATACTTTTGCCCATTAACTGTCGCTTTCAGCACCTGTGCGCTGTCCACCTTTATTCTACATGCTTTCTTAATGTGCCCTCGCTTGCCACAATTATGACACAGCTCAGTGGCAAATTTGCACTCGGCGGCATTGTGCTGGCCTTTGCAGCGATAACAACTGGGGAATTTGTGCTGAGTTTTGTCAGTCAACACTTTGTGGACACCTACTTGGGTCTTAGGCACACGAACATGCGTTGCTGTGTCCTCTGTTAGCTTCCCTTGCATCTCTCTCACATCTTTAGATGCTGTTTCCATCGCTTGGCATAATTCCAAAGCCTTCGCAAAAGTGAGTTTTGTTTCAAATAAAAGTCGCCGTTGCATTCGGTCATCATTCACTCCACACACAAGTCTGTCTCTTAACATTTCTTCCAATGAGTCTTTGTAATCACAGTGCAGTGCTAATTTCCTCAATTCTGCCACATACTCTGCTATGGACTCAGTGTTCCTCCTTATGCGTGAATTAAATTTGAATCGTTGCACGATTTCACTCGGTTTGGGGCTGAAGTGCTTCTGAAGCTCAGCAGTAAGCTGGTCGTACGTTTTATCTTTCGGTAATGCAGGGCTTATTAAATTTCTCAACAAGCTGTAAGTAGTTGCACCAACTCCACTCAACAGTACAGCCTTCCTTTTGTCTGGCTCCTCAATGTCATTAGCTTGGAAGAAAAAGTCCAACATTTCACCATATTCTTCCCATGACTGAGTCGAGTTATCAAAAGGGGTTACCGTTCCGATTACAGCCGCCATTGCTCGTCGTGGTGGGGAAACCTCGTTTTTCCTCCTCTGAACTTGCACTCGAACTACTGGAGTCACTTGAGTTCGCCACACTCGCAATGTTCTCTGTTTCTCGCCGCTGATTTTTTTCTTTTAATCCTCGTCGCCAATTGTGTGATATCCTACCGTGTAGCAATGATCACACTTGAGTTATTTCTTTGGCTAACTCTGCCGTTTATTCTGCAACACACATAATATGACTGAACATGGATTCTGCGCGGGGTTTTCACACTCTTGTTCTAATGTGTCCCCTTAATAGTAGTGCTGAACAATACAGGTAGTTCCCCCTAGAGGCATGTGCCAGTAATGTTTTAAATTAGACTTGCAGTCTACCACACTTATATAACAGCACAAGTGTGACTGAATCTGAAAAGATGTTTGACAGGGTGGAAAGCAATAGCAGATTACCATGTAGGAATAATAGCAGCTGGAAGATTATTTTGAAGAATGTCAGTGGCAGTCTTTCCTTTAAATTCTTATTGAACATAAAATGATGGTGGACACATTATACGTTGTAATAATATTACTTGAAATAGTTAAGGTGTAGAAGCATGCTCAAATAACGAAGCTGAGTTTCAGTCATAAAACCAGCTTTATTTGACAGAACGCAGCTTCTAGCATTCTCAAAGCAGGAAAGAGAAAGAATCATACTTCAACACCCTTTTATACATTTCCAGCATCAGAATTCAAGTCACATGGTGTCTTCAGTCAACATACAGTTACAAAGCATCCCCTTGAAGCTTCACCATTGTCTCTCATTTCCTGATGAACCGGAATACCCTCCGGGGCGTCTTCTGTGGGACAAAGAGACAAATCTCACACTTCCTTGTTACCTCCTGTAGATTCGAGTCCTCAGTCCTTGCAGACGTGACACCCCACAATACACATTCAGTTCCGTCTCTGTGGCAGCGTGAGCCCACAATGTGTGTCGGCCACACTACCCCCCCCCCCCCCAAAACGTCTAGTAAGGCAAAATCTAAATGGCATAACAAAAAGAAAAACACAAAACACTCCATACATCGCTAATCAATCCACCAACTGCCTAGGTTTTAATCTTCTGCCAAATCTGCTGCAACCTGGCTTGGCTGCACCTGCAACATCTCTCTGCACCTGTGGATTAAAGCTGTTAGCACCTCTCTGTGAAGACTTTGGAGAATGTCTCCTCGGTGGCCTGCCCCGGCGGGGGGGCCTCGCGAGCTGCCAGAACAAAAGCGGGTTTGAGTCTGTTAATGCAAATCAGCTCCCGTCTGCCCCTAAATCTAGCAGAAAATGCTTCTGCCCGGTCTCCAGCACTCGAAACGGTCCGTCGTAAAACGGCCGCAAACTTGGACGCTGGGCGTCATGTTTAACAAAAACAAACTCTGCATTTTTTAAATGCAGAGCATTTGGGCACAAAAACGTGTGGGAAACTGTGATGGACTGGGCCAGGAAGCATGTTTGCTCCTGAGCCGCTCTGCCACGGCTGAGCGGGGGGACCATCAGGTGCGGGATTATCAGGAAGAAATTCCCCGGGCAAACGAAGCGGTTGAGCGAAAACTAATTCAGCCGGGGAAGCGTGCAAATCTTCCTTAGGTGCAGAACGCAACCCTAATAAAACCCATGGAAGTTTGTCTACCCAATTTGTATCCGTTAGCGACGCTCTGAGGGCTGCTTTCAATGACCTGTGAAAGCGTTCGCATAAACCATTAGCCTGGGGGTTATACGCGGTGGTGCGATGAATCTTCACCCCCAAGCTGCGGGCCGTCGATGACCACAGCTCGGAAATAAATTGGGGACCCCTGTCGGATGTTATGTCCGACGGTACACCAAAACGCGCAACCCATGCTGCTAAAAATGCTCGCGCAACTTCTTCCGCTGTGGTTGATGTCAGAGGAACCGCCTCTGGCCAGCGCGTGGTGCGGTCTACCATTGTCAAAAGATGTGTGTGCCCGTGTGATAACGGAAGCGGGCCGACCAGGTCAATATGCACGTGATCAAAACGCTTAGCGGGGATGTGGAAAGGTTCTAACGGGGCCTTAGTGTGTCTGTGTATTTTAGCTCGCTGACCCGCTACGCAGGCTGCTGCCCATTCCTTGACCTGTTTGCGCAACCCGGGTCAAACAAATTTCTCCCCCACCAACTTAATCAATGCGCGCACCCCCGGGTGCGCGAGAGAATGGACCAAGTCAAAAACACGGCGACGCCACGCGGTTGGCACCACAGGGCGGGGCCATCCCGTGGAGACATCGCAGATTAGCGGGGGCATACCGTTTTGTTGCACCCTGTGCTCCAGCCTTAACCCTGTTGGTCCAGACTGGAGCGCGCACACGTCCGCGTCATTAACCTGCTCCGCAGCCATGGCTGCATAATCTAACCCAACACAGACCGGGGCTGCGCGCGCTCCCGCGTCGCTGCCCGGGCCCGTGGCCATGGCTACAGAGTCTGCCCCTATGGGGCTTGGCGGTGCTACTGCACGCAAGAGGCAGTCTGCTACAACATTGTGTTTACCCACGACATGCTGAATATCAGTAGTGAACTCCGATATTGCGGCTAGTTGCCTTTGTTGCCGGCCTGACCAGGGTTCTGAAATTTTGGCCATCGCAAACGTTAGCCGTTTATGATCCACAAAAGCGGTGAAACGTCGCCCCTCTAACCAGAACTGAAAATGACAGATGGCCAAGTGTAGGGCCAAAAGCTCCCTGTCAAACGCGCTGTATTTCCGTTCACTATCGCGCAAGGTCCTGCTGAAAAACGCGAGGGGTTGCCAGGTACCTGCCACAAACTGTTCAACTACCGCCCCCACCGCTACATCAGAAGCGTCAGTGGTGAGTGCCATGCGGGCCGTTGGAACTGGGTGCGCTAACAAAACTGCGTTTGCCAGGGCTGATTTGACCTGGGCAAAAGCGCGCTCCCGCTCCGGAGACCATTCAACTTTATTTGCGGGCTTTTGTTTTTTTAACGCGGTGTACAATGGCTGCATGAGTCGTGCTGCGCTTGGGAGGAAACGGTTGTAAAAATTAACCATCCCTAGAAACTCCTGAAGCGCCTTGACCGTTTGAGGTTGCGGAAAATCCGTTATGGCACGCACTTTATTTGGAAGGGGAACTGCTCCCTCTGCCGAAACGCGATGTCCCAAAAAATCAATCTGTGCCACCCCAAACTGACACTTCGCTGGGTTAATTATTAACCCGTGCTCTGCCAACCTCTGGAAAACTGCTGTGAGGTGTTTTTCATGTTCGCCTTCGGACGCGCTGGCTACCAAAATATCGTCCAAATAAACGAACACGAAAGGCAGGTCGCGTAAAACTGCATCCATCATGCGTTGGAAAGTCTGCGCGGCCCCCTTGAGGCCAAAAGGCATGCGCAAGAACTCAAAAAGGCCGAAAGGCGTTATCACCGCTGTTTTGGGTACATCCTGCGCGTGCACTGGCACCTGGTGATAGCCGCGCACCAAGTCTATTTTAGAAAAAATGCGCGCCCCCGTCAAATGAACAGAAAAATCCTGAATGTGCGGAATTGGGTAGCGGTCATGAGCTGAAACATTGTTCAACCTGCGGAAATCGCCACAAGGTCGCCACGAGCCGTCAGCTTTTGTGACCATGTGTAACGGCAAAGCCCAAGCACTCTTGGAACGTCTAACAATGCCCAGTTTTTCCAGATTAGTGAACTCCTCGCGCGCGATGGCCAGTTTAGCTGGGTCCAAGCGCCGAGCCTTTGCAAAAACGGGAGGGCCTGTGGTTGTTATGAAATGTTCTACCCCATGTTTGGCCACCGTTGCTGAAAACGTGGGGACTGTGAGTGCTGGAAACTGAGCAAACAGAGTGTGAAACTTACCACCCGCAGCTGAGACGCTGGCATGTGCAGTTGGCGGGGCCACCCGAGCTGTGCAGGGAATAGAATGAAAGGACAGTGCATTAATCAGACGTCTATTAGCAAGGTCAACCAATAAACCATGTGAGCACAAAAAATCAGCCCCTAACATGTTGAAACTGACTGCTGCTACAATAAATGTCCACTCAAATGAACGGCCCTGTAAGGACAGAAGCATGGTCCTCTCACCAAACGTTTTAATCGCGGAGCCGTTCGCTGCTGACACTGACACCCAGGGGGCTTTAGAAGGTGACAGCCGTTCCGCGTAGGTGGGTGTGACGAAGCTCAGCTGACAGCCCGTGTCCACGAGGAACTGTTTCCCCGAGCGTGCATCCGTCAGGTAAAGCAGCCTGTTCTCGTTGCCGAGGGTCGCAGCTGCTACTGGCCCTCGGTCTTGGCGTTTCCCTGGCGCTTAAAATTGCACGGTGGGACGCACCTGTGCGCTCTCTCTGCAAAACGGCGGTGGTAGAAGCACGAGCTGTTCTCCGCTCCGCGTCGTCTGGCTCCTGTCGCCGCCGTCGTTGGCGCATCTGGCGCCGCGGCCGCTGGACCCGCACTGTCTCCGGACGCCGTTCCCGGACTGGCCGCCGCGGCCGAGACCGCGTTCCGCTTGTGGGCGTCAACCAATCTCTGCACCTCCTTGCTCAACCCATGGTAGTCTCGCCTGGCCAATCGGGGTGACTCTGCCAGGGCCACTCTCACTGCTGGTGGTAGGGTTCGAAGGAAAAGGTGGGCGAAAATGAATTCGCCATCCTCAGAGGCTTTGAGCTGCAGCATCTTCACCATCAGGTCCGCAGGTCTATCGTTTTCGGCCTCCGTCAGCGCCAGGAGCCCATCTGCTCTTCGTTGGACTGAGGGGGTGAAATGGCTGATCAGCGCGTCCTTCAATGCGCTGTACTTGTCGCTGTCTGGTGGATGATTAACCAGATCTTCCACTCTCTGGACCGTGTCACTGTCCAGCTTCGCTACCACGTGGTAGAATCTTGTGTCATCGTTGGAGATTCTCCGGAGGTTGAACTGCGCCTCGATTGCGCTAAACCATGAGCGCGGGCTGTGCTGCCAGAAATCGGGCAGCCGGATCGTGGAGGCGGCCATCAGGCTGGCTTCCACCGAGCCCCGCTCGGGAGAATTCTGTCTGCTCATTTTCCGTCGTAGGTCACCAGTGTAGAAGCATGCTCAAATAACGAGGCTGAGTTTCAGTCATAAAACCAGCTTTATTTGACAGAACGCAGCTTCTAGCATTCTCAAAGCAGGAAAGAGAAAGAATCATACTTCAACACCCTTTTATACATTTCCAGCATCAGAATTCAAGTCACATGGTGTCTTCAGTCAACATACAGTTACAAAGCATCCCCTTGAAGCTTCACCATTGTCTCTCATTTCCTGATGAACCGGAATACCCTCCGGGGCGTCTTCTGTGGGACAAAGAGACAAATCTCACACTTCCTTGTTACCTCCTGTAGATTCGAGTCCTCAGTCCTTGCAGACGTGACACCCCACAATACACATTCAGTCCTGTCTCTGTGGCAGCGTGAGCCCACAATGTGTGTCGGCCACAAAGGAATGCTATTTTATATTATGTATATAATACCAGGATGCCATATGGGGGAAATAGTCTGAGTGTAAAAGCAAATGATAATTAATAATGGATTGTATTTATATAGCGCTTTTCATGACACCCAAAGATGCTTTACAATGAGTCCATTATGCAATCACTCCACAGACAATGGTAGTGGTAAGCTACTTCTGTAGCCACAGCTGGTCTGGGGCAGACTGACAGAAACGTGGCTGCCAATCTGCGCCAACGGCCTCTCCAGCCACCATCGAACATTTATTCATACACCAGTGTCACAGACACTGGAGGCAAGGTGGGTAAAGTGTCTTGCCCAAGGACACAACGGCAGGGTGGGGGAGTTGGATTCAAACCACCAACCTCTCGGTTATTGGGCAACCTGCTCTTCCTCCTAAGCCACTACCACCACTTTAAAAAAAATCAAATAATGTAATTCAGTGTTTTTCAACCCAAGTGTTGCGGGGCTATGAGAGATTTCCAGGGTTCCATGGGAAATTGTCTAATTTCACTTCATTGGTCCAAGAAATTGCAAATAATTTGCCATTGTTGTGCACGGGTGCCTGTCGCGACTCTTCCATGTCAGTCGGTGACAGTATGACTGCAATCATTCTTCTTCTTCTATTTCTTGGCTGGCTGGCTTGTGGGGCCAGCCCTCCTACCTCTGCACCTGCCGCAGAAATCCCCCCCAAAATGCCACCATTCCTGAGCCCACAATCCAGAGGGTCACACCAGCTGGAAAAATGCAACCACTCCCTGTAGAAACCGCATCCCGACAGTGGCTGCCCCCAGCACCAAACAAGTAGTGGACATGAAACACCGACTGGTGTTGTGCCAAGAAAAACATGTCTGCCATGGAAAAGACCTCTTTCGTGGGAGGACTCCTGTCTCCAGTAAGTGGCGATCTCATTTTCAAACTAATTTATTCTCTCAATAACGGCCGAATAGCAATCCTGATTGGCTATCACAACCAAGCATCATGCAAATTTTTGGCCTGAGTTGAACAAAATCCAACTTGCGTGGGCACTAAATCATGTGTATTTGCATCGCTCAGAGCAAACGTGCATGTTCACATCTTTCCAATGACTTTGTAAGTAATTGTGCCTTGTATAAACAAATTATAAGGCTTAATTGTCATTACATATGCCGTAATAGGCTACAATATGTTATTTTATAACATCTTTGGTTGGTGGGGTGCAACAGGATTTTTTCAATGCAAAAATGATGCCACGGGTCAAAAAACGTAACACTGATGTAGTTTAATGCTTTTTACAACTGACTGCTTTTTAAGCATGTTTAAACCATGGATATGAAGTATGTGTATGATTTAAAAATGTTTTGTATCACTCACTGTAGCTCTGAAGGCGCTTATTTAACTTTCATGGGAACCAGATGGTTTGAACTTCAAGATTTTTCTTTTTTTTTTTTTTCCTGGAAGAACCTAATATTCCCAGAAGAATAACATTTTACGTCAAGAGTGTATCTCCTCCCATTTACACTAGTGAATGCAAAATGAGTTCCCAAAAAATGGAGACTTGGAGAGAGTTCAGTTTTGATTGCAGTGAAAATAAACGGGGTGAAAAGTTGATGATTTTGGCAGTAAGGGTTGCGGTTAAGGAGACATGTATGAGGTGACCCATGCAGAGTAGCTGTGTCTGTGTGTTCCTGGAATCCTAAATATGCATGAGTGAGGGTACGTGTGGGTGGGGTGTAGGGGGAGATTGCTTCCAATGAGAGCATGGAATGAAATGTGGGCGTTATTCCAGGAATGTAAAATGAGCTGTTGGATTACATATTTAACTACACCCAGCATGAGGACACACTATTAGAAGACAAAGAAGCACACTGAAAGTTTTGGCTCATAATGCCATGGACGCTGTGTACACATCTAACCAGAGATTTACTATGATTTATTAAATGAAACAAACTGTGTCATTTAAAAAGTCTCCTCTGTGACAGATTCTGATCAAATTGTGTATCTTATTTAAAATTAACTTTACATTATATTGTGTAAACTGATTTTCCTAGTATTGTCATTCAGGTAAAGTCACACATATGGAACTAAAACCACTGTCAGTGATAGTGACCCTAGTGTGGTGTAGTGAGTGTGGTAGTGTGTGTGTGCTGCTGTACCTGCCCCTGGCGTGACGTCAGGCGGGCATGGCCCACTGTATATATATTTCTGAGTTCTGTTAATAAAGAATTGTTGGTGGTTGGTTCCCAGCATGACAGAAGAGACTCCAGTCCCTCATTCCTCATACATAACACCTAGTTTTTTTTAAATGGCACAAAAAAATGCTAAAACAAAATTAAAGGTGCTGTCTGTAACTTTAGAAATCTGTGTTTTAGTGACACTTTGGAACTGAATGGAATGATGATGTGTGCAGCAAATGTGTGCAAATTTCTGGATTGTCCAGCATAGGCAGCTCAGCAGTAAACTGTTACTGATGTCTTGAAAACAAAACAGCAAAAAGTGTTTCTGAAAACACTTGAGGCAATGAATAAATGAACTGTTTAGCTGCTGAATCTTGAAATAAAATTATGAGAATCTGGGCCAACACCTTTTTTTTCTTTAAAATCTACTACCTGTAAATGTTTTATAGCTTCCTTTAAAAAGTGTCTATTATTTTTTACAAGCTGTAGTTGGTATATTTATTACTTAAAACACAGAAGTATTGAGCTTATTGTAGGGCTAACAAACAACTCATCTTGTGGTATTAATTTGAGGTTGTTTATGGCTGCATGTTATGTGTTTTTATGTGGAATAGATTATGAAACAGGTTCCTATGAATCTGCAGAGAAAGGAACATGACGAAAAAAAATCAATAACTCATTAAAAGTATGTGTAAATGAAGAGATTTTCTACTGTGCACCAGATGGGAACACTAGACACTTTCTGTACTTTCAGAGTTTGCTGCAGTTCTGTTTGTGGGAGTTCTGTTCTGTTTGTCTTTGAGGGGCTGCTGCCCCTTCTCCTCCACCTCGGGCAGAGCTGGTTTTGAGTTGCTGGAAGGCGGGAGCTTATGGATTCTTAGAAAACAAGTAGCTGAACCCTCCCCCCTTCTTCTAGCCATCAGCTGCCTTATTGAATGAATGAATGAATGAATGAATGAATGAATCTTTATTTCAGATAGATAAAAGTACAGATTAAAAGAAACAGAATAATATAACAAAGGGGGGAAGAAAATCCAACAAGGTCAAATTAGACAATAACTCTTCTGATTATACAGTTCAACATAAGTTATCCGAAATGGGTGTTGGCTGAAGCCGCAGCTTATATTGCCCACCCATATTCCACCCAAGAATTCAAAAGAAAAACAAAACAAGAGCGATTACAATTCAGAACAAAGCTAAGACAAAATGTGACAAAAAAACTAAGCTACAACACAACGCAGACTGGACATGACAATCCTTATGTGATTTTACATGTCATCTTGTATATATGTTTGGAGTATTTCTTCCTTTAGTTTTTGTTTAAATTGTCCAAGCGTTGTACATGATTTTAATTCAGGTCCAAAATCGTTCCATAATCTGACTCCTTGCACTGAAACACAGTGTTGCTTGGTGGTAGTTCTCACTGAAGGTTTTTGAAATATACATGTTCCTCTGAAATGATATTGTTTCTCCCTTATTTGGAACAACTTTTGGATATTTGCGGGCAGTGATAGATTCTTCACTTTAAACATTATTACTGCAGTTTTAAAGTCAACCAGATCTTTCAACTTGAGAGCTTTTAATTAAAGAAAAAGTGGGTTTGTTGATTCCCTGTAAGCAGCTTTGTTTATTATTCTAATAGCTCTCTTCTGAAGCATAAAGACTGGATATATGTTTGTTTTATATGTATTTCCCCATACTTCAGTACAATATGTCATGTATGGGAGTATTAATGAATGATACAAGGTATATAGTGTGGGTTGATTCAGCAAATATTTCACTCTGTGTAGAATTGCAATTGATTTGGATATTTTACCTTTAATATAATTAATATGTGACTTCCAACACAGTTTATTATCAATTATTACTCCAAGAAATTTAGTTTTGGATACTATTTCAATCTCTACACCATTTACACTGAGTTTAGATACTAAGTTGTTGTGATGGTTGTTAAAAACTATAAATTTTGTCTTACTTAAATTGAGCGTTAATTTGTTTGAATCAAACCATAGTTTGAGCTTTTCTAATTTCTTTCCGAGTGTATCCAAAAGTTGTTCCAAATTGCTTCCACTGCATAATAAATTAGTGTCGTCAGCAAACAATATTAAATCCATTTTTTCTGAAACTTTACATATATCATTTATATACATGTTGAATAACAATGGCCCCAAAACTGAACCCTGTGGGACTCCACAAGTAACCTTCAGTAACTGTGAGTTTTTGTTACCAACACATACATACTGATATCTATTCTTTAAGTAACTACATAACCAGGACAGTGCTACACCCCTAATACTACAATTTTGTAGTTTCTTTAGTAATAAATTATGATCCACTGTATCAAATGCTTTTTTAAGATCCAGGATTTTGTTAAGGTTCTACTTTAAACACAAACTCACACATAAACACGTGCGGGGTTCCCTGTATATTCAGCATACTTCTAAAAATTAACGCCATATAGCAATGTCAGTGTTTTCTCACCTGAATAAAGAGTTTCCCTTTTCGATCCTTGGTGTGACCTTACTGTGGTGGTCACAATACACATGGCACTCCACCCAGGACAATGGGGCTGGTGGGGGAGAAGCTAGTTAGCGATGCTAATGGAGAAAGGTGAGAGTGTGGGACACATATGTATCACTTTAGGCCTCACATCTCAGATTAGAACAAAGAACTGAGCCTCCTTGGAGATAACAGGAGGATGTGAAAGTTTAGCCTTTGGTATGCAAGAGACGGCCTTGGGGGATTTCCGGGTGTGCCGAAGACTATGAAAAGGATGTTATAGGATCAAAGAGTAGATGCATTGTTACTTGTGATTGAAATGCAATGTGACTGTGAACTGGGAGAGTCCTGATATATAAAGGACAAATGCTTCTGTGTTCTTCCTCTTTCTGCTTTGCTGATGTTGGAAGATGTGAATAAAACTGACTCATGAGATAAACTCTGCCTTGTCATTTTCACATTTCCACACTGGTGACCCTAAGACGTAGCATGCAACACGTAGAGAATTCCCCGGAGCCAGACCCATCGGGAGCCACCAGCCAAGCGTACGCCGCTACGGTCCAGCTACCGGACTTTTGGCAGGACAACCCGCGCTCCTGGTTCCACTTGGTCAAAGCACAGTTCGCCCTCCGTGGGATAACGGTAGATGACACGAAGTTCTACCATGTGATTGCAAAGCTCAACAACCGCACGGCTCGGCATGTGGAGAGCCTATTGGAGCGGCCACCGGCCAACGACAAATACGGCGGGTTGAAGGCTGCGCTCATCCAGCGTTTCACTCTCTCAGTCGAGGAGAGAGCGGAGAGGCGCCTGGCTCTGAACGATTTGGGAGATGGCACGCCCATTGACCTGATGGAGAACATGTTGAGGTTGAGGGGCTCAGACGGCGACGACTTCGTCTTCACCCACATTTTCCTCAGGACCCTACCGTCAGCCAGGAGAGCGGCCCTGGCCAGTTCGCCGTTGTTGGCCCAGCGGGACTTCCGTGCGCTGGCCCAGGAGGCGCATCGGATTCTCAACGGCAGCAAACAGCGCGTTGGAGTTTGGCGCGGCGGCCGGAGATGGCAGGGGGCCAGAGACGGCGGTAGCAGAATCACCGACGATGGCGGCGGCGGGGGCCAAGGATCGCGGAGGAGGCACCCTCTGTTTCTACCGTCGCCGCTTTGCAGAGAAGGCACGCAAATGTATACCACCGTGCCAATTCAAGCGCTCGGGAAACGCCAAGACCGGGGGTCGGTAGCAGCTGCGACCCTTGGGGAGGAGAACAAGCTGCTCTACTTGAAGGACGCACGCTCGGGGAGGCATTTCCTCGTGGACACAGGCTCCCAGTTGAGTTTCATCACACCTTCCTCCGCTGACCGGCTGGCAGTTTCCAGAGGTCCCGGGGTGGCAGCAGCGAACGGCTCGGAGATTAAGACCTTTGGTGAGAGGACTCTGCTTCTGTCTTTACACGGCCGTACATTCGAGTGGACTTTTGTCATAGCAGCAGTGAATTTCAATATGTTGGGGGCTGATTTTCTGTGCTCACATGGTTTGTTGGTTGATCTCGCTAACAGGCGCCTGGTTAATGCACTTTCTTTCGATTCTATTCCCTGTACAGCCCGAGTGGCCCCGCCAACAGCACAAGCCAACGTCACAGCTGCAAACGGTAAGTTCCACACACTGCTCACTCAGTTCCCAGCACTCACGGTCCCCACATTTTCAGCAGCCGTCGCTAAACACGGGGTGGAACATTTTATTACTACCACCGGCCCGCCCGTTTTTGCAAAAGCTCGGCGATTGGATGCAGCTAAACTGACCATAGCGCGTGAGGAGTTCGCCAACCTGGAAAGGTTAGGCATCATCAGGCGTTCTAACAGCCCATGGGCTTCCCCGCTTCACATGGTCCCAAAAGCTGACGGCTCGTGGCGACCTTGCGGAGATTTCCGCAGGTTGAACAACGCCACAGCGCACGACCGCTACCCAATCCCCCATATCCAAGATTTTTCCGTTCATTTGGCGGGGGCGCGCGTTTTTTCTAAGATAGACTTGGTCCGCGGTTACCACCAAGTCCCAGTGCGCACTGAGGACATACCCAAAACAGCGGTAATAACTCCGTTTGGTCTATTCGAGTTTTTGCGCATGCCATTTGGGCTTAAAGGCACTGCGCAGACGTTCCAACGCATGATGGACGCGGTGTTGCGCGATCTCCCTTTCGTATTCGTCTACCTGGACGACATCTTAGTAGCCAGTGCGTCCGAAGACGAACACGAAAACCACCTCACGGCAGTTTTCCAGAGGTTGGGAGAGCACGGTTTAATAATCAACCCAGCGAAGTGTCAGTTCAGAGTGGCGCAGATTGATTTTTTGGGGTATCGCGTCTCTCCAGAAGGAGCGGTTCCGCTACCTGACAAAGTGCGCGCGGTAACAAATTTTCCCCAGCCACAAACGGTCAGGGCGTTACAGGAGTTTTTGGGAATGGTGAATTTTTATAATCGCTCCCTCCCCCGCGCAGCGCAGCTCATGCAACCACTGTACGCCGCGCTCAAAAAACAAAAACCCGCGAATAAAATCGAATGGTCCCCGGAGCGAGAGCAGGCATTCTCGGAAGTCAAGGCAGCCCTGGCCAATGCTGCGTTGTTGGCGCATCCGGACCCAACGGCCCGCATAGCGCTCACTACTGACGCGTCAGATGTGGCTATAGGGGCGGTCATGGAGCAGCATGTAGCCGGGGCTTGGCAGCCGCTCGCCTTTTTCAGCAGGACTTTGCGCGATAGTGAACGTAAATACAGCGTGTTTGACAGGGAGTTGTTAGCTCTCCATTTGGCCATTCGCTGGAAGGACGCCGTTTCACCGCGTTCGTTGACCACAAGCCGCTGACTTTCGCGATGGCCAAGGTTTCAGAACCGTGGTCAGGCTGGCAGCAGAGACAGCTGGCCGTGATCTCAGAGTTTACTACCGATATTCAGCATGTGGCGGGTAAACTTAATGTAGTGGCAGACTGCCTCTCGCGTGCCGTGGCGGCCCCAGTCCGCGTAGGGATAGATTATGCAGCCATGGCCGCGGATCAGGCTAGCGACGCGGAAGTGCGCGCACTCCAGTCTGGACCAACAGGGTTAAGGCTGGAGAACAGGGTGCTGCAAGACGGTATGCCCCCCCTAATCTGCGACATCTCCACTGGACGACTGTGTCCTGTGGTACCGGCCGCGTGGCGCCGCCGCGTTTTTGACTCGATTCATTCTCTGGCTCACCCAGGAGTGCGCACGTCGGTCAAAATAGTAGGAGAGAAATTTGTATGGCCGAGCCTGCGCAAACAAGTTAAGGAGTGGGCAGCAGCCTGCATGGCGTGTCAACGAGCCAAGGTACACAAACACACGAGAGCTCCCTTGGAGCCGTTTCACATCCCGGCTAAGAGGTTCGATCATGTTCACATGGACCTCGTAGGCCCCCTCCCGCCATCACAGGGGTGCACACACCTTCTGACAATGGTGGACCGCACCACGCGCTGGCCGGAAGTGGTCCCACTGGCGTCAAGGAGGTGGCGCGCACATTTTTAACTGCGTGGGTGGCGCGTTTTGGAGTCCTGTCGGACATTACGTCTGACAGAAGCCCTCAATTTGTTTCCGAACTTTGGTCAACAATGGCCCGCAGCCTGGGTGTCACAATTCACCGCACAACCGCGTACAATCCGCAGGCTAATGGGTTATGCGAGCGTTTTCATAGGTCACTGAAAGCGGCCCTCAGGGTGTCACTGACGGATGCAAATTGGGTAGACAAGCTACTGTGGGTTTTATTGGGGTTGCGTTCTGCATCTAAAGAGGACTTAGAAGCCTCCCTGGCTGAGCTAGTTTTTGCGCAGCCACTTCGGCTGCCCGGGGAGTTTCTCCCAGATAATCCTGCACCAGATAGCTCCCCGTCTCAGCTGTTGCAGCGTGGCACGGAATCGGGCACGCTGCCTGGCCCCGTTCACCACAGTTTTCCGCGCGCTTTTGTACCTAAGACTTTGAAAAACGCGGAGTTTGTTTTTGTCAGACACGATGCTCATCACCCACCGCTGCGGCCACCTTATGATGGACCATTTAGAGTGCTGGAAACAGGGGACAAGCATTTTTTGCTAGATTTGGGGGGCAGAAAGGAAAAGATTGGCATTAACAGGCTCAAACCCGCCTTTGTTGTGGCGGACGAGGATGTGCTGTTGGCCAAGGCTCCTCGGCGCGGCAGACCCCCTCGGGGAAACTCCCCAGAACACCCACAGGGACTGACAAACAGTTTTCACCCCCAGACAGCAGCCCCTCAGCATGATGGCGCCGCAGAAGTGGTGAAGCCCGCTTGCAGCAGATACGGGAGGAGGCTGAGGCCCAAGCAGCACGTGGGTTGATGTGTAATTATTTTATCATGACATGCAGACTGTTATTCTGTTGTTCCATCTTAGATGTTTGGGGGGGGGGGTCATGTGGGACACATATGTATCACTTTAGGCCTCACATCTCAGATTAGAACAAAGAACTGAGCCTCCTTGGAGATAACAGGAGGATGTGAAAGTTTAGCCTTTGGTATGCAAGAGACGGCCTTGGGGGATTTCCGGGTGTGCCGAAGACTATGAAAAGGATGTTATAGGATCAAAGAGTAGATGCATTGTTACTTGTGATTGAAATGCAATGTGACTGTGAACTGGGAGAGTCCTGATATATAAAGGACGAATGCTTCTGTGTTCTTCCTCTTTCTGCTTTGCTGATGTTGGAAGATGTGAATAAACCTGACTCGTGAGATAAACTCTGCCTCGTCATTTTCACATTTCCACAAGAGGAGCTAAACAAAGCTGTGCCTTTCGCCCCCCGCTGCACCAGGTTCACACCTGAGGATGCAAGGGTGCAAATGTATTGTAGCAAGACCTGCTCTGTGATGTGTGGGTCAATGTCATGTTAATGTGTGTACATGTCTTTCATGTCTGAATGCAATTTTTTTTTTTTTACTCTTTAACTTCCGGCGCCACACGAGTCGGCTGCCTTTTGCAACAGCGGCTCAATTCTGAGTTTTTTTCTTTTTTTCTTTACACACTTTATACATCACGGACACACAGATCGCACCAAAATGCCTCCCGAGCTGGAGGACGGAGCCACTGTTTACAGCAGGAGACGGTACAGCAGGGAACAGCTGCTTGGACTTAATCGCCACTCGGTGCTGACGAAAAAACTCGACGTACCGAGAGAAATAAGGCGAAAATGACGTGGTTGTCGGGCTGGTGTTAGACGGCGGACAAGGAGTATAAGGTACAGACCCACCTTCCCATCCGTTATTATGGGGAATGTACGCTCTATACTGGGAAAGGTAGATGAGCTAGCAGCTATCTGCCGTTACGATAGCACATACCGGGAGTGCTCTCTCCTTTTGTTTACTGAGACGTGGCTAACTGAACTAGCAGCAGATGCTAACATTGAGCTGGAGGGTTTCCACATGATAAGGGCAGACCGAACACCAGACAGTGGCAAAGCAAGGGGCGGTGGAGTGATAATGTACGTTAACAACAACTGGTGCAGACCGGGACATATCACTGTTAAACAACGTCACTGCAGCAAAGACATTGAGTTGCTAGCTGTTAGCATGCGGCCTACATATCTCCCGAGAGAACACTCACACGTGATCTGCATTGTTGTTTATGCAAATCCGACGGCGAACGCTGGGACAGCACGTGACGTCATCCATTCAGTAACCAGCAGGCTGCAGACAGAACACCCAGATGCTCTTCTCCTCATCTCAGGCGATTTCAACCATGTTTCACTGTCTCCCATTCTACCCACGTTTACCCAGTATGTCACATGCCACACTAGAGACAATAAAACACTGGACTTATTCTACGCAAACACTAAGGAGGCGTACACCTCATCACAACTCCCCCAATTCGGGAGATCAGATCACAACTTGGTTCATCTCCGGCCGGTGTACAAACCCCTAGTGCACAGACAACCTCCGGCCATGCGCACAGTGATGTTATGGTCTGAGGAGGCAATGGACACTCTAAAGGGCTGTTTTGAAGCCACCGCCTGGAAGCAGCTCTGCGATCCACATGATGAGGACATTGATGGCCTCATTCACACCTTCACGGGCTACCTCAGCTTCTGTGCGGACAAATCCGTTCCCACCAAGCCCATACGGTGTTGCTCAAACACCAAACCCTGGATCAACCCTGAGATTAAAACACTTCTGAGAGAGAAGAAGAAGATCTTCAGGTCGGGGAACAGGGAGATGCTGAAGTCCGTACAGAGGGAGCTGAGGAGAAAGATCAGAGAAGGCAAGGACAGCTTCAGGAAGAAGATGGAGGACAAGCTGCAACAGAGCGACATCAGCGGGGTCTGGAGAAACCTCAAAACCATCTCTGGGCTCCAGAATACCTCCCCCCAGGCCACGGGGGGCAGGGAGTGGGCGAACAATCTGAATTTGTTTTTCAATAGGTTTGACCAACCGCCCTCCCCCCTGACTGCACAACAACCACTGCTGCCTGTAAAGACATCAAGTCCTGCTGCCCACTCCCCACTCCACCAACACCCCCCCACTCCCAACACACAGCCCCCCATCCTGACCCTGACCAGGACCCAGGTGAGGACGGAGCTGAGGAAGATCAAGGCGAGGAAGGCGTCGGGACCGGACGGCATCAGCGCAAAGCTCCTCAAGTCCTGTGCAGACCAGCTGTGTGGGATTGTGACGTACATCTTCAACCTGAGCCTGAAGCTGGGGAGGGTACCACAGCTGTGGAAAACATCTTGTGTGGTACCTGTACCAAAAACTTCCCACCCCAAAGACCTGAACAGCTACTTGACGTCCCACTTGATGAAGACCCTGGAGAGACTGCTCCTTGCTCACCTCCGCCCCCTGGTGGAACCAGCGATGGATCCACTCCAGTTCGCCTACCAGCATGGCATTGGAGTGGAGGATGCGGTGATCTTCCTCCTTCACCGTTCTCTGTCCCACCTGGAGAAGCCCGGGAATGTGGTGAGGATCATGTTCTTTGACTTCTCCAGTGCTTTCAACACCATCCAACCGATGATCCTGAAGGACAAGCTGCTGCGCGCAGGGGTGGACCAGCACCTGTCATCATGGATCCTGGACTACCTCACGAACCGGCCTCAGTTTGTGAGAACCCAGGACTGTGTGTCCGACATGATCATCAGTAGCACGGGGGCCCCCCAGGGAACGGTGTTGGCTCCCTTCCTGTTCACTCTTTATACTGCAGACTTCTCACACAACACAACACACTGCCATCTACAGAAGTTCTCTGATGACTCTGCGATCGTTGGCCTCATCTCCAATGGAGATGAAGCTGAGTACAGAGGGCTTATCCAGGACTTCGTGGACTGGTGCCATCGGAACTGCCTCCAGATCAACGCGAGGAAAACTAAGGAGCTGGTGGTGGACTGCCGCAAGCAAGGACAACCCCTCACAGCACCAGTAAATATACAGGGAACAGACATCGAGATGGTGACATCCTACAAGTACCTGGGTGTTCATCTGAACAATAAACTAGACTGGTCACACAATACTGATGCACTCTACAAGAAGGGACAGCGCAGGCTGTTCCTACTGAGGAGACTCAGGTCTTTTGGTGTACAAGGGGCGCTGCTGAAGACATTCTATGACACGGTGGTGGCATCAGCCATCACTTTTGGAGTGGTCTGCTGGGGCAGTGGCATTACTGCAGCCGATAGGAAGAGACTGAACAAACTGATCAAGAAAGCTAGCTCCATCCTGGGGCAGCGCCTTGATCTGGTGGAGGAGATAGGAGAGAGAAGGACGGTGGCTAAACTGTCATCTCTGCTGGAGTCCGAGTTCCACCCTATGCAGGACATACTGAATGCACTGAGGAGCTCATTTAGCAGCAGACTACATCATCCCAGGTGCACAACCGAGAGGTTTCGCAGGTCCTTCCTACCAACGGCTGTCAGACTGTACAACCTAAGAAGGGCTGCTCGCAGAGATAGCAAAAAGACGTAACAACCTAATAGTTTTTTGAATGCAAAAGATGCAATAGACTTACACAATGGTCCCCTCCGGCATACAACTAGGAAAATACCGGTAGCTACGGAGGGTGAGAATATGTATGGGTACATAATCATACCATATAGGATAACTAAGTAGACGGTTGTGCTGTTTCATCCCATCTAGCAACAATGCTCTGCACTGTGTGTGTTTATACATTTACATATTTATTCCATCTAGCTACAATGCTCCGCACTGGGTGTGTTTATGTTTATGTTTATGTTTATATTTATATATCTATATATTCATTCCATCTAGCTACAGTGCTCCGCACTGTGTGTTTATATATCTACATATTATTCCATCTAGCTACATTGCTCCGCACTGTGTGTTTATATATTTACATATTTTTTCCACCTAGCTGCAATGCTCCGTACTGTGTGTTTATATACTCATATATTTATCCCATCCAGTTACAATGCTCTACACTGTGTGTCTGTGTGTATATATATATATTTATAGTAATATGTACATATGTATATTAGCTGCTCTTGCTTGCTTGCTTTTTTTTTTCTTGCCTTCTGATTGTTGCTCTGAGTGTTGCTATCCCTGTGCTGTTGCAATCCTGGAATTTCCCCGTTGTGGGACTAATAAAGGCTTATCTTATCTTATCTTATTTAATATGGACATAACAAATTACATTAGTACAATCACAAGGAGAGACCAGATGTTTTGCATAGGTGTATATAGCACAAGTGCTAATTCTCAACACCAGTCCATAGGTGGCTTATATAGGTCATAAGTTAGCCTATGCATACAAAATTTATAAGCTAATTAAAATTACAAATACATTACAAATTATAAATAGAGCAAGAGATCCATGATCATAACAAACATAATAATTCAGACTAGATATGTACACATTGCTGGTGGGATTTTAGCCAATCTTTAACGCCTCTGTTGAAGAGGTTGGCATTTGTCTCCAATTTTAAGTGAGCTGGCAGAGAGTTCCATAAGTTTGCCCCTTTTATGGAGAAAGCAGACTGACCAAATGAAGTTCTAGACATGGTGACAATGCAGTCACCGTTGATGGAAGCTTGTGTACTTGCTCTACTAGAGCTCGAGCGTCTAGCCACCAAACCAGAAAAAGGAGGTGCAACAAGATTGTATAGACATTTAAAAACCAGTCTGATATTACAGAAGATAATAAAATTTTCAAAAGTAAAAAGATTGTGTTTGACTAAAATACCACAGTGATGCCACCGCATTGGTTTGCGGTCCAAGATTTTTATAGCCTGTTTATATATTGCAGTTATGGGTTTTAGTGTAATTTGAGATGTTTGTGACCAAGATGTGATACAGTATGACAGCTGTGAAAGAATCATCGCATGCATATATGTATGAGCAGTTTTGAATGACAAATCCTTTCTAATGAGACGGAAGCAATTTAAATTGGGTTTGACCTTCTTACAAATATAATGCACCTGCTTGTCGAATCGCAGGCTCCTGTCTAGAATGATCCCTAAATACTTGACCTCATTCACTTCAGTAAGCACCTCATTTCCAATTTTAACATCAAAAACATCATTCATGGGCCTGTTTCTAATAGAGATACGCATAGCAACAGTTTTTTTTAACATTCAAGGTTAACCCCTTGACGCCTGAATTTATTTCCAACTGTGAACAATTTTTTTTTTATTTTTTTTTTTTTCATAATTGAAAATCGTTGTTTTTTTGTTTTTTGTTTGTTTTTTTGGACTGATGCGAATTCGCGACAATAGGCGTCAAGGGGTTAAATGCGACAACACAAGCCATTTAGAGATGTTCTGTAAAACCTGGGTCAGGTGCTCAGCTGCCATGCTAGCCGTTTTGGCAGACAGATTACAGTGTCATCAGCATACATCTGGCAGCTGGCACCTGGGCAACTATCGGGCAAGTCGTTGATGTGTATTGTGAACAACAATGGCCCTAGTATAGATCCTTGTGGTACTCCCATGTTATTGGTGAGCACCCCAGATTTCTCCCCATTGACCTTGACACATTGTTCTCTCCCCTCCAGGTATGATCTAAACCACTGTATTGCCTCAGTTGAAATCTTGAGGTCTTTTAACTTCGACAGTAGGACAGTGTGGTTTACCATGTCAAAGGCCTTTTTTAGATCGAGAAACACGGTCCCCACAACATGCCCCTTAACCAATAAAGCCTTGGCCTTCTCGATAAAATAACAGTTAGCTATTTCTGTGGAATACTTAGGTCTAAACCCAAATTGCTGTGGATAAAGTAATTGGTTGGACTCTAAATGTTCTATCAATTGAGCAGCAACAATCTTCTCCAGAATTTTTGAAACTACGGGCAATATGGCAATCGGCCTGTAGTTGCTTGCTAGGTCCTTGTCTCCCAACTTATAGACCGGGGTGATTACTGCTGTCTTCCAATTCTCTGGAAAGGTATTTGTTCTTATTGACAAGTTAACTAAGTGAGTAATAGGCTCCAACAGACTATTCTGGTGTTTCTTAATTAAGGCAGCATTTAAGTTATCAACATCCTTTGCCATAGAGTTATTCATTTTCCCAATAATCTCTTTAACTGCATCACTGGATACCTCTTTAATGCGAAAACTGTTGTGAACATTAACATGTTCCTTAGAGGATAACTCAGGTGGTCTAAAATAACTTTCCAGTTTATGAACGGATTCAGTGAAAAAACAGTTAAAGACATTGGCCATGGACTCATTACTATCGATGAGGTTATCATCCACCTTGAGACTACTTATTTTTGGATGCTTTTGTTTACTCGAATTTGTTAATCTATTAATGTGTTGCCAGAGTTTAGAACTGCTCCCATTGGCCTCCTCAATTAGTTTAAGGAAGTAATTAGTCTTAGCCTTCCGAAGCTCAGACACCATTTTGTTCCTTAGACTAGTGAAAGTGAAATGGTCAGTGTTGGTTTTAGTGACCAGAGACCTTTTGAGAGCAAGATCTCGCTTTTTCATAAGCTGAAGAATGTCCTTATTAAACCATGGGAGGGAGCATTTCTTAGGTCTGCTTTTCCAAGTTCTTGTGTATTTACTAAGTAAGTTGCTTAAGATTGACATAAAATTACTGACACTACTCTTTAAGTTCGACACTTTGGTTACATTCTCCCAATTTGCATTCATTAAGTCCTGTTCAAAGTGAGCCATGTTTAATTTAGAAATTCCTGTTGTGAACCTAGATTGATTTTCATTTTTAATATGGTGGACAAGGCGTTGTTTTGATAGCTTTCTTACAACCAACGTCATGTTGTGATCTGAAAGTCCAGTAATCAAATTATATGTTTTTACGACTCTCTCTGGCCTATTAGTGAGAATCAAGTCAATAAGAGTTTCAGATGTCCTTGTGATATGGGTGGGTTTATCAATCAATTGTACATATCTAAATTTCCCCGTAGCTGATTTCAATTTGCCTTTGGCACTTTTATCCATCCAATTAATGTTAGAATCACTGAATACAATATATTCATTACATTTATCACAGATGGAAAGAAGACTCTTAAATTCATTGTAAAACTCAGCACCATGAGATGGGGGATTATAGACTAAATGTGTTTACCCTGTGTGCCGGAGGCGGGAATAGAAGTGTATAAAAGAGTTCGCTCAGGCACTCAGAGAGGGAGTTTTTCTGTGTTTTATGTTAGAAGAGGAATAAAGTTTGTGTGTCGTCCAGCTCGCTGCCTCATCTGCTTTCATCTTCCACATTGGTGACCCTAAGACGTGCAATGGAGAACGAGCCGGGCACCGCCCCGGAGACAACCCAGAGGGAGAACAGCAGTGCAGCATGCGCTGTCACAGTCAAGCTCCCAAACTTCTGGCTTCACAGTCCTACCGCGTGGTTTCTACATGTTGAAGCCCAATTCGCACTCCGCAGGTTCACAACAGACGACACCAAATATTATCATGTGATTGCTGCACTGGATATGCGCACCACGCAGCAGGTGACGAGCCTGCCCAGGGGAAATACGATGTGTTCAAGCAGATGCTAATTCAGCATTCAGAGTTAGGTGACAGATCAGCTGTGGAGCTGATGGAGAGCATGTTAGCATTAATGAGGAAGAACGACGAATCCTCAGGAACCTACCTACTACAGCGAGGGTGATCCTGGCCAACTCACTGCTGCTGGTGACCAAGAACCACCATGCTGTGGCACAGGAAGCAGGCCGCATCATCCTAGCTACCAGAACTCTCAGCGTGTATGCAATGGCACCGACATCCGGGAAGGACTCCAGCGAGGTCGAGGAGCCGGTGGTGGTGGCTGGGACGGACGCCAAGAGACACAGGAACAGGACGCTCTATTTCTATCACCGCTGCTTCAGCTCGAATGCCCAACGCTGTCTGCCGCCGTGCCAATTCAAGAAGCCAGGGAAATGGCATGGCCAGCAGTCAGTAGCAGCTGCAACCACTGGTGACAGGAACAAGCTGCTTTTCATCACAGACACACGTTTGGGCAGACGTTTCTTAGTGGACTCTGGCTCCCAGAACAGCCTCATTCTGTCGGTTAGCGCAGACAGATCGGCGAGGCAGTGGTCCCAAGCTCACGGCCGCCAATAGATCCAACATCAGGACATTTGGCGATCGGACGTTGACGGTGTACTTATACGGACGCAATTGCCAGTGGGCCTTTGTGGTGGCGGCATGTTCTGTCCCCATTTTAGTCACAGATTTTTTATGTGCTTATGGGTTGTTAGTCGATGTTGCCAACAGACGTTTAGTGGATGCTGTCTCTTTTTCCTCCTTGCCCTACACAGCTCAGGGAGTTGGGCCAACAACACAGGCTAGCATTATAGTTCCAGGGAAAGTACCAGCATTTACTTTCACAGTTTCCAGCACTCACGGTTCCAGTGTTTTCTGCTACAGTAACCAAACATGTGGTTGAACATTTCATTACCACAAAAGGCCCACCGGTGTTAGCGTGACCTTGGCGCCTGGACGCAGTTAAACAAGCTAGCGTGTGCGAGGAGTTTACCAACTTAGAGCAGCTGGGCATCATTAGGTGCTCCAACAACCCGGGGGCATCCCCACTACACATGGTGCCTAAAGCCGATGGGTCGTGGAGACCGTGCAGCAATTTCCAGTGCTTGAACAATGCCACAGAACATGATCGGTATCCCATCCCGCACATCCAGGATTTTTCTGTGCACCTGGCCGAAATGCGTGTTTTTTTTGAAAGTGGATCTGGTCCGCAATTACCACCAGGTCCCGGTGCGCATGGGGGACGTTCCCAAAACAGCGGTAATAACTCCTTTTGGCCTTTTCGAGTTTTTACATATACCATTTGACTAGAAGTCCCAGAGAGGGGCCATTTGGCCTTTTTGGCTAGAAAACCCATAGGGGGACCATCAAGTGGCCACAAGAGGGCCAACGTCTGGGACTTCTAGTGTTTTAAAGGGCACGACGCAAACCTTCCAAAGAATGATGGACGTGGTGCTCCGTGACCTGCCTTTCGTTTTTGTCTACTTAGACAACATTCTGGTGGCTAGCGCGTCTGAGGAGGAGCACCTCGCCCATCTCAAACTAGTTTTCCAGAGGTTGGAAGCGCACAGACTTATCGTTGACCCGGCAAAGTGCCAGTTTGGTGTGCCAGTGATTGTTTTTTTGGGTCATTGCATTTCGTTGGAGGGCGCATTCCTGCTGCCTGATAAGGTGCGTGCTATGTTGGATTTTCCGCGTCCACAGACCATGAAGGCCTGGCAGGAATTTTGGGGCATGGTCAACTTTTACAACCGTTTCCTCCCCCGAGCAGCCCAGCTGCTGCAACCATTGTATGCCGTGCTCAAAAAAAAGAAGCCCGCAGAAAACAGACTGGACCCCCAAGCAAGTCCAGGCATTCGCAAACGCCAAAACAGCGCTCACTAAGGTCACTATTCTAGCCCACCCTGCCCCATCCGCACGGACAGGACTCACCACTGACGCGTCTAACGTTGCCATAGGGGCAGTGGTGGAGCAGAACATTTCTGGTGCGTGGCAGCCGTTCGCATTTTTCAGCCGTACTTTGCGCGACAATGAATGCAAATACAGTACGTTTGACAGAGAGTTGTTGGCCCTCCCCCTGGTGACATGCCACTTCCAGTTTTGGCTGGAAGGGCGCAAGTTCACCACATTCGACGATCATAAGCCACTAACGTACGCAATGTCCAAAGTCTTGGAACCATGGTCGGCCCGGCAGCAACGACATTTGGCCACGATCTCGGAATTTACAACCAACATCCAGCATGTAGCCGGTAAGCTTAATGTTGTGGCTGACTGCCTGTCTCGCGCGTTAGTCTCCCCGGTCTACATGGAAATAGATAGATTTCCCTACCATGGCCGCGGAGCAAACGGGGGATGCGGACATTTGCGCACTCCAGTCCGCACCTACTAGGTTAAAACTGGAGAGCAGGGTGGTGCAAGAAGGGTGCCCCCCCCCTTGCTCTGCGATGTCTCCACTGGTCGCCCACGCCTGGTAGTTCCGAGCGCTTGGCGGTGCCACATTTTTGAGTCGGTCCACTCCCTTTCACACCACGGCGTGCACACCTCGGTTAAACTGGTGGGGGCAAAAGTTGTCTGGTCACACTTACACAGGGCTGTGAAAGACTGGGCTGCAGTGTGCATCGCGTGCCAGTGGGCCAAAGTGCACAAGCACACCAAGGCCCCCCTCGAGCTGTTCCACATTCCGGCCAGGAGGTTCAACCACGTCCACGTGGATTTGGTGGGCCCCCTCCCGCTGTCACAAGGTTTCACGCACCTTTTGACAATTGTGGACTGCACCACGCATTGGCCTGAAGTGGTCCCGCTGGCTTTCATCACATCTGCGGAAGAGGCTTGCGCTTTTTTGTTGGCTTGGGTTGCACGGTTTGGATGCCCGTTGGACATCACTACCGACAGGGGTCCACAATTCGTTTCAGAACTCTGGTCCGCGATGGCCCAGAGTCTGGGGATCAAAATCCACCGCACCACCGTGTACAACCCCCAGGCTAACAGGTTATGCGAACATTTTCATAGGTCGCTTAAAGCAACGCTCAGAGCTTCACTCAGGGATGCAAATTGGGTCGACAGCCTGCCCTGGGTCCTGTTAAACTGGATTCATGCTGCACCTCTTCTGTCTGCGTACGTGTAACTGGAAACCTCATGTAACGAAATTTATGTCATCTCCACTCCGCTAGTGTCTGCAATGCTCGACCGTGGACGACTGCATGCAGCCCAAATTTTGTGACCGCGCCGCCTGCCCATGACCTGAATGCATTGAAAAGCACATGCAGTGTCGGCACAGCGTACCAAGACAAAGTAGACAAGGAAGACAACGAAGAAGCGGAAGACGAGAATAAACATACATGAATCATACATAAATACTTCAGCAGCAGCAGCACCATCTTCGTGGAAAAGGAGTGAAAACCGGGAAGTCAAGCAGCAGAAAGCAAGCAGCGTTTCTTCGTTGGTGAAAATCTTGGCGTATCAGCACATTGGCGCTACCTATTGGGCGGGAGTGAAAATACAAATGATGTTGTGTGCATGCATCAACCACATGGCCTGGGTAGATGAAAAAAGTGAGCATGAACAGCGCCGCATGCGTGCCGGGCCCGTCCAAAGCGCACGCGGATCAAAGCGGACTAGAGGGGAAATGCAGCATGAATGAGGCTTTAGGGTTGCGCTCTGCACCTAAGGAGGATCTGGCAGCCTCCCCAGCAGAACTTGTTTTTTCTCAGCCGCTGCAGATCCCCAGGGAATTTTTATCGGAAAACCCCGCACCCAGGACTGACCTGCCCGTGCAATTTTTTCACGGTACAGGGCCGGCCAATGTGCCGGGCCCGGCGCACCATTGTTTTCCCCATACCTTCGTCCCAAAGAGCTTACAGAGAGCCAAGTTTGTTTTTGTTAGGCACTACGCACACAGAACCCCACTGCGCCCGCCATATGATGGATCGTTCAGAATGCGTGAAACCAGAGAAAAGCATTTTGTGTTAGACATTAGAGGGCGTAAGGAAACTGTCTGCATTGACAGGCTTAAGCCCGCTTATGTGTTGGCAGATGAACAGGTGGTGTTGGCTCAAGCTCCCCGGCGCGGACGCCCACCTACAGTGGTGTTCCCCCTGCAGAGAACTGTTGGCAGCAGACTAGGTCTTTCCCCTCCCCACCCTTTTACCCTCCTCAGGACTGCACGCCGGAGGCCGAGTTTGTCTCCTGCCCACCTCAACAACAAGACGCTTCGGCTGGTCCAGCGACTCCACACTACAGCCATTACGGGGCCAGCTCAAGCTCAATGCGCCGGAGGGTTAGAGCCCCTTCTGGGTTTTCGGGGGGGGGGGGGGGGCTGTGTGGTGGACACAATACACATGGCACTCCACCCAGGACAGCGGGGTTGGTGGGGTAGAAGATAGTTAGGGATGCTAATGGAGAAAGGTGAGAGGAGCTAAACAGTCAAAGATGTACCTTTCGCCCCCCGCCGTGCCAGGTTCACACCTGAGGATGCAGGGGTGTGAATGTATAATAGCAAGACCTGCTCTGTGATGTGTGGGTCAATGTCATGTTAATGTGTGTACATGTCTTTTATGTTTGAATGCTAATATGTTTACCCTGTGTGCCGGAGGTGGGAATAGAAGTGTCTAAAAGAGTTTGCTCAGGCACTCAGAGAGGGAGTTTTTTCTGTGTTTTATGTTAGAAGAGGAATAAAGTTTGTGTGTCGTGCAGCTCGCTGCCTCGTCTGCTTTCATCTTCCACATTACTTTAAAAAGGATAAGGATGGGTTTACAGTGTGATGCTGGTTCTGTGATATACAGGAGGTTTTGGCCTGATGGGGGATTGTAGACAAAATGCAAAGAAGAAAACCAGATGGCTTTTTCATAAAACTGTACTTTACTGAGGAGTTTATTGTAGGATACTTTATATTCTTACATGAGTGCACTTTTGAAGAAAAATCTGTACATTTACTCAAGTACATTCAGTGGTACTCTAAAGTTACTCTAAAATGTGTCTTTATCTAGCACAGCGAACCTTATATGGTTATTTATGAAAATGCCATTTAAAGAGAATACTGGTTAGAAATGTTCTTGTGATTAACATGTAGATTTTTTTTGTGACTAAAACATTTAATAGAAAAACCTCATAAATTGCTGAGAGGAAAGTTGCATGATTACATGAAAGGTCTCAAATTTATTTTTAAAATTTGCAAATTAGTACATTTATTAGAAAAAATGTAACTACATTATGATAAAAAATGAATTAATAAAAAGTAAGACATTTAACAGAAAAATTTTGAACTGATGAAAGTATAGTTGTAAATCCCTTTTTATTCGATTTTTTACACCTGCTCTTACTTGTACTTGAGTAATTATATCATAAGGTAATGCTACTTTCACCTAAGTACAATTTCTGTCTACCCACCACTGCATAAAATCCTAGTGTCAGTCCTTGTGCTAAAACAATAATTCAGCAGCTTTGGAACCAGGAGAGGAACTCTGTTCAGGACCAGGAGGAACCAGAGCCTCTACAGGTTAAAGATGAAGGGTGTAGGTGGGCACATGTGATGGTGAGCATATGTGTGTACACATGAGGGTGTGTATGTGGGGGGGAGGGGGTGCAAGTACCTGTGAGTGGACATGCAGGGGTAGAGGGTGTGTATGTAGATGGGAAGACCTCGCTGGGCGGCGGGGGGATGGGGCGGGCATTCTGGTGGCCTGGGGGGTGGCGGTTCAGGACTTGCTCTTCCCAGCCGTCCTGCAGTTGTGTCATGTTGTTGGGGCACTTTGCCGCTTTTCCTCCTGTGTCTGTGGTGCCGAATATGGCCGTGTGTGGGTGCTTGAGGGGGTGGCGGGGGGGGGCTGTTGGCACGGGTTGGCGGCCGCGTTTCCGTCGGTTTGCCCCGGGGTGGCTGTGGCTGCAGGGTAGCCTGCCGCTGTCGATGTTTGTCTGGGGTGGATGGTTGGTGGGCTCGCAGTGGGCACTCTGGGGTGTCTCGTGGCATGCGGGGCACCATATGTGTCCAGCTCATTATTCATTATTCATTATTATTATTATTATTATTATTATTATTATTATTATTATGTATGTTTGTGTGTACAAGATGTGTGAGAGTAAGTGTGAGTGTGGCTGCTCCATCATGCCTGTGGTGCTGAGGTGCACTGAGGTTCGACGCTGGCGGGTCCTGGGGTGCTCGGCCTGGCGGCCCTTGAGTGTGTGGGAATGGGTGTGTGTGCTGGTCGGGGGGGTGCTGGATTGAGGGGGTGGCACCTCCTGGAGCCTCCTGGCTGTGTGGACTCCCTTGGACGGGGGGGGGCGGGGGATGACCCCTTGTGGGGCTCCTGTGCCTTGTGCCACCTTCCTTGGGTGTGGGGGTTCCCAGGGTGTGTGGTAGGGGCAGGCTTACTGTGGGGGTGTCTGGGGGGGCTTGCAGCAAGGGCGCAGGCCGGTCTCCGGGTCATGGGGCGCTGGCCTTCCGGCGGCTGGGGCCTGGGGGCTTGTGGTGACCCCGTTGGGGGGGGGGGGCGGGGGCTGGCCAGTCCAGGGGCAGGGGTGCACGGTGCTGGCCTCTTGGCAGCCCAGCCTCCCTCTGCCGTCCCTCTTGGGGCGGATGCTTGGCTGTCCTGGGGCTTGTTGGGTTGGTGGTGCTGCTCCTCCGGGGGCCGGGGGGGGGGGGTGGCGGCTGTGACCTGCCACCCTCTTTGTATGTTTCCTGGCAAACCACTCACATGCACACACTTATTTTGTGCGTGCTCTCATACACACACACACACACACACACACACACACACACACATGCATGTCTGTCCTTTAGCAGGTGCAAATACCAGCCTCATGATGAGACCTTTTCAGTAGAACAAGCAGTTTGTCATCTGTTTGTTTCAGGTGTGTTAGTCTGTTTGTCTTCTTTGTCTGTTCCTCTCCCTTTTCTTTCCCCCTCCCCACCCCCCTTTCCCCATTCCCCCCTTGTTGGGTCCTTCATAGGTAAAACAATTTAAATAAAGTATCAAAAGTTGTTACAAGAGGAGTTTATAAATAATATACAGTCCATACATATAAAAGTGCTGCATAAAGCTCCTTTGTGCAAAATAAATCTGTTTGGCACAATAAGGGAAGCAGATTTCTGTTCTGCTCACCTACCTGCTTGGCAGGGCAAGAGGGGAAAAACATGAAGAGGAGGAACCAGAACCTCCATAGTTTGAAGAGGAACCTGTAAATGGGGTAGGCAGTGAGTGCCAAACCACTGCATTTTTTCTTCAACAGGTGATTTCACTGAATTCCTTCCACTGATTGCCGATCAGTGATAGCACCTGCTTTAGTGGCTGGCTGGAAACAAAAACCTGTGGTGTCTTGGCACTTATTGGCATATGGTTGCCTATCAGATGTTACTTATCATAGTGATATTATCCTCACAAGGAGCAACTCATCAGAGTGTCAGCAAAGAGACTAATACAGTGTTCTCACATAACCTTAAGGTCTTATCCAGATTGTATTGGAATTTTTATGCCCTAAAAGGATTGCTTGGGCTACTTGTGTGATCAGTGAGAGAATCCTTAAATCGCCTAAAACGTTTGTTCTGTTTGTGTAACACCTCCTCCCTGTGGTCAAACAGTGTCATTACATTTTAAAAGACAAGATAAACCTTTATTAGTTCCACAATAGGGAAATTTACAGTATTGCAGCAGCAAAGGGATAGTAACACTCAGAGCAATAATAAATAATATGAAAAAAACGGTTCATGCACAGTGGTGGTGGTCCCTCGGTATTGAGGATGGCATATCAAGGATGACTTGTACAGTGTGAGAAGTTAAAAACAGTAAAAGTTTTTTATTCCCCGCCGGTCGAACCCCAAAGGAGGATTATGTTATGGGTCAGTCTGTCTGTCTGTCCCACTTTTGTGAGATCAACTCCTCCTACAGTTTTTTTCTTGATTGTTTTGAAACTTAGTACCATGGTTTGATATACTTGTTGATGTGCACATTGCAATTTCACTCTCATCGGATGACCTTGAGGTCAAAGGTCAGAGGTCAGATTTTCCCTAAATCTTCTAAACGCAATAACTACTGAAAGAAATGATGTAGGCTTTTCAAATCCATACAGTAGTTGTATCTAATACACATCTTGGGCAACTGACAGCCCAACCTAACTATGGGTTTGAGGTCAAGGGGTCAAAGTTCAAAGTTAACATTGCAGTTGCACTATAGTAAATGTAGCATTTACCAATTACTATAAAACGAGTAAATCTAGGGCCACCAAACCTGGTATACAAGTTCACCTTGGGATCTTGACCTCTGACTATGGGTTTGGGGTCAAAAGGTCAAAGGTCAAGGTTAAAACTCCCTATGCTTTACTACTGTACAACAACTAAAGCTAGGGTCACCAAACTTGGTACACAGGTTCACCCTGTGACTCCGAAGTGTAACTATAGTTTTGGAATTGCAAAGTCAAAGGTCAACATCAAAATGGCTTATAAACTATAGCTCAACAACAAAGAAAGCTAGGGTCACCACACTTGCTACACAGGTTCACCTTGGGAACTATAAAACAAGTAAAGCTAGGGCCACCAAACCTGGTACACAGGTTCACCTTGAGATCCTGACCTCAGACTATGGGTTTGGGGTCAAAAGGCCAAAGGTCAAGGGTAATATTCCCTATGCCTTATTACTGTACAACAACTAAAGCTAGGGTCACCAAACTTGGTACACAGGTTCACCCTGGCATCCTAAAGTGTGACTATGGTTTTGGGATCACAAGGTCAAAGGTCAGTATTAAAATGGCTTATAAACTATATCTCATCAACAAAAGAAGCTAGGGTCACCAAACTTGGTACACAGGTTCACTGAGATCATGATTTCTGACTACAGGTTTGGGATCAAAAGGTCAAGGTTAACGCTCCCTATGCTTTCTTATTATAGAACGTGTAAAGTCCTCTAGGGTCAACAAACTTGCTACACAGTGTTATATATTTCCATCATAACAACGAGCAGCATGGACGTGATGGTGCAGGCACAGATGACGTCATCACACCATGCTTATCATAGAGGACTGTTGGCGGCAGACTGGGCTCTTTGGCGCTCCGCCTCTAGTAACACCCCAGCCTGTACTCTCTCTGTTTGTTAGCCTACTAGCTATAATTCTGTATGTTCCACGTGTTGGCTAACTGTTTGCCTCTGATCCTAGCCAAGCATAAGCCTCATGGAGCCACTGCAGAGCCGCAGGAGAGGGAGTTCATGGCAGAGAGGGACCCTGGTGAAAGACGATAACCCGGCGCGCATCCTGTCACTGGTGATAGCAACATACTGCCGCAACCACAACCAGCACCAGAGGAGAGAGGGCAGAAACCGGACTCCTCTCAGATACTCACTGGGCATCAGCCTCACGGAGCCACCGCAGGAGAGAGAGTTCGTGGCCGAGAAGGACCCAGCAGAGCAACACCAATACAGGGCAACAATGCAAATGAGCTGAAGGCCGCTATCAAAGCAACCTGAGCTTCCATAACACCTCAGCAGTGCCACAGGCTGATCACCTCCATGTCATGTCACTTTGATGTAGTAATTCAGGCAAAAGGAGCCTCGACCAAGTATTGAGTGTGTACATGGACATATTTTTTGGCCTTCTTAATCAGCCTGCTCAGTCTCTTCCTGTGATGCTGCACCAGCAGACCACTCCATACAGGATGGGTGATGCCACCACAGAGATGTAGAAGATAACGGAGCAAAGCACACCTATTATTTTTATTAATTAATTTGAAAGCATGAGACTTGGTGAAGTCAAAGCCATCTAAAAAGTTTAACTGCTTAAAATAGTTTTATGTTTACTGTGCCAGTGAAATAAACCCAAAGCTATGTGAAGGTAAAATGCATGAAGCCCTCATATTTGAGGAACCAGTAAAGTGACTCAAACTAGTAACTGTTTGTGGAACTCATTCAAACTATGGTTCTTCATTTCTTTATTCCATCCATCCATTCATCCATCCATCAATCCATCCATCCATCTTCTACCGTTTTCCAGCCATCCGGATCACAGAGGCAGCAGTTCAAGCAGAGAAGCCCAGACTTCCCTCTCCCCAGCCACCTGCTCCAGCTCTTCAGAGAGGATACCAAGGCGTTCCCAGACCAGCTGGGAGACATAGTCTCTCCAGCGAGTCCTGGGTCTGCCCCGGGGTCTCCTCCCAGTGGGATGTGCCCAAAACACCTCAAGTGGGAGGCGTCCAGGATGCATCCTGATCAGATACCCAAACCATCTCAACTGGCTCCTGTCAATGTGGAGGAGCAACAGTTCTACTCTGAGCCTCTCCCACATGACTGAGCTCACCCTATCTATAAGGGTGAGTCCAGCAATCCTACGGAGAAAGCTCATTTCAGCTGCCTGTATTCACGATCTCATTCTTTCAATCATTACCCAAAGCTCATGACCATAGGTGAGGGTAGGAACGTAGATTGACTGGTAAATCGACAGCTTTGCCTTAGAGCTCAGCTCCCTCTTCACCACGACAGACCGGTACAACGTCCGCATCACTGCAGATGCTGCTCCGATCCGTCTGTCAGTCTCTTGCTCCATTTTCCCCTCACTCGTGAATAAGACCCTGAGATACTTAAACTCCTCTGCTTGGGGCAGGAGCTTGTCCCCGACCCAGAGAGGACAATCTACCTTTTTCTGGCTGAGGACCATGGACTCAGACTTGGAGGTGCTGATTCTCATCCCAGCCGCTTCACACTCATCAGCAAACAATCCCAGTAAGACCTGTAGGGCATTGCTGGATGAAGCCAACAGGACAACATCATCTGCAAACAGCAGATGATGTTGAGCTTTGGGTAATGACCAAAAGAACATGATCGTGGATACAAGCGGCTGAAATGAGTTTTCTCCATAGGATTGCTGGACTCACCCTCAGAGATAGGGTGAGGAGCTCAGTCATCCGGGAGAGGCTCAGAGTAGAACTGCTGCTCCTCCACATTGAAAGGAACCAGTTGAGGTGGTATGGGCATCTGATCAGTTGGTAGAGCATCCACCCCACACCCGGGAGGCAGGGGTTCAAATCCCGGCCGGGTCATACCAAAGACCATATAAAAATGGTACTTTCTGCCTTCTAGCGTGGTGCTCCGCATAATGGAAAGGGGAAAGTAAAGTTACACACAGAGCTACCAGAGGACTGACCCCCCGCTGTAGCTTTCACTACTTACAGTAGCTGTGTGGCCTAGGGTCAGAGAAACGGAGATGGGCACTGCCCTATGCGCCTTCATGGCGTGAAGAGGAATTAACTAACTAACTAAGGTGCTAATATAGTAATAAACAAGTTAGGCTTTTATAATATTAGTGTTTTAAGACCTTTATACAGTTTTATTTTGTTTAATGTGGCATCAAAAATTGGACTAATTTTAAACCAACTACGTTTACGTGTGGAAAAACTTTTCCAAATGATTATTCATTCTTTATTTTTGCATTTGAAGGTCAAATCTTATATAGTCCAATAATTTATTGGACCATGCTATATTGGACCACGTCATTATAAAGTTAGAGAAGTTTGTTAGGTGTTATCCAGAACTATAAAGTTTGCCAGAAACTTTGTGAAATTACAGGAAAAAAAGAGATGTTCTCCTTTCTCAACGATGAAGTCATAGAATGTACATGAATTTCTATTAATATTAACCTTTTGATTTAAAATGTCTCAAGAATACATTTTTTTTAAGAATCTTAAAATAGACTTATGTCTAGTAATTACATTTCTGGACTTGAGTTTTGGCTTTTGATTTTGATGTGCCACCACAAGATGTTCAGTGCTCCCCAGGTGGCCGCCCCTATGAGAAATTTCTGGAGGCGCCATTGTACAACCAAGGACTTTGGTTGCGTCCCAATTCACCCCTTCATCCTACCCCTCTGTACTATACATTCATGGTGAATGCGCAGAACAGAGGGGTAGGGTGAAGGGATGAATTGGGACGCACCCGTAATGTGATCGGGACGGTTTGTCTGTTAGTAGGATCACACAAAAACTACTGGATGGATTTGGATGAAATTTTTACCAGAAGTGGCCCTTGGGCTATGAATGGACCAATTAGATTTTGGAGGTGATCCATGAGTGCATACCTCCACCAAGGCCTGATCTCACACTGCACAGACAGTTGGATGGATGGAGGCATGGATGGACGGATGAAGGGAGGGACTGAGGGACGGAGCCTTGGCAGAGGTATGTGCTAGGTGAGTGCCCTCTAGTTCTTTCCGCTTTTGGTTGCTATCAACTTAGTCATATTTTGTCTTAGAAACATTATTCTGGAATCAAAATGTTAAGCTTTTTAAAGACATTTAGGCTTGTAATGTTCTAATTTATAATTTTCTGTATATTTTCTACCAGTATTTTCTGTACAGTAAAAGATATGATGGAAGTCAATGTACAGGTCACACCAGGAAGACGTGAATGTTGAAAGAAGAATCATTTTGAGGACACTTTGTCTGACATTCAACATTCAAACTGTATTTTCTTAAGAAATTGCAAGTTGTAGTTAACAACACTACAATGCAAAATGTCAACATTTTAATTTTGTTCTGAGTTCCAGTGATGATGAAGCCACATAACAGACACAAACATGATGCTTTGGTTCACTCTAGTTACCTACCAGCGTAATGTGAAAAATAAAAGAAAGTACACAGCTGAATTTGCAAGCTGTACATACGTGCAGTGACATTATTCTCTGAAAACAGTATACAATATATCCAACACCAAGCAGAGAGGAGCCACTGTCTCTCTGGTCCTTTGTCTTAAAATTTAAAAAAAAAAAAAGAGGAAGAGAAAGAAAACCAAAAAGTCAATGAAATCCTAAAATCACCACACAACTGTTGCAGAAGTAAATAAAGGTACAGTACTAACTGATGAACGACACCCCCATGATTCTGTAAGATTACAATCAACAGTTATAAGTACTTAAACAGGAAGTAAAATAAGTAAGCAGCAGCAAAGTGAAGTAGGTTGAAATGATGCTGAACTGTCTGTACAATATTAGAGAGCAACTCTGCCTCAGCTCCGTCTAACCTCCATTGCATTACTGTGGTGAGTTACTAAAGAGCTTCAGAGTCTGGAAACACTCTTAACACGAAACAACCACAAATATGATGCACAAGCACTGCAGCAATCACAGAGTGTGGAGGATGAAGCATTACAGTATGCTCCTATGGGAAGGTGGTAATTTGTTTTAGACTCTTATCTTGCATTCAATCTTTATTATTTTACTGTGAAACATAGTTGATAATGTGGACACTGTTGATAGTTGATTTCAAGAAATACACAAGTACAGATTAAAATGTCTCATGATTATAAGGTATTTGCACATTTTTTAAGTTGAGCAGAGGAAGAAAATAGCACTTAAAGTATAATTACAGAAAGAAAAACTTGTTTCTGACTTGAAATCAGGCTTAAAATTATGTAATGTGATCCAGACTTTAGTCTTCACTGTGTTAATGCACAGTACAAGAAATCATTAAAATAACATTAAAATATACACCTAAAGCACCAAACACATCACCAAGTTTCCTTCAACCTTACATTGTACTGCACATTGCAGTTAGGTTTTGTTCTTGGTTTTCACTGCTATTTAATCATTTCATTCATCTTTTTTCCCTCTGAGCCAGTTTCTTCATACATGTAAACAGACTAGACTCCTGTTACTTAAATTCAAGTCCTTGCCCAAATAGAAAAAAACTCATTTTTTCTTTCCCTTCTTCTGTAAAAACTTGTTGCACACTCAGCCTCCACAGAAAAAGACCAAGATAAGTACTGTACGATATACGATGCACGCAAGATCTCCCACAGACAGAACTTCTTCAATTTCTCCCCACAGTTGACTGAGGTTGGATGGAGTTGACAGAGCCATGTTTTATGACAGTGTAGGGGTTGTTTAAGTTGTTTGGAATATCCTTTCATGTCTCTCCTCCTCCAGTTCAGGCCTCTTCATCAGTGGCACTGGGGGAACGCTCCTGACAAAGGGGAAAATGAATAATATCGTGACCCATAAAAATAATATTTTATGATATTGTCAGTAATATCATTATTGTGAAAACTCACTGAAACATTGTGATAGAATTTTTGGACCACTAATCACAGTTGCAATACTGTATAATAACATCTTGTGAATGCAGTAGAGCTGTTTGACAAAACGTAATGAAAACAACAAAAACTTCAATAATTTCTTTTTACATTTTTTTATTTACACTTTTAAATGTCTTAAGTCACCTCCCAGATTCTCCTGTAGTTATAAGCACAAAGACACATAGATTTACCTCCTCCTGCTCATCCTCAGAGTCGTCATCACTGACCACAGGTTTGGCTCTGGTGCGTCCCATTCGCCTGCTGCGTCCCTTCCCTCGATCACCTCCTTTATCTTTTCTGCCCAGACGGATTTTCACCTTTACTGAGCGAGCTGAATACAAACACATGATGAACACGTTTAACATACAAAAACTCTGACAGCTAAAGAAACGCATGAAGGATGCATTCAATATAATCAAGCAGTCATTTCATTGTCTGCCTTGAAAATTCAAAGATAAATGAAGTACACACAAAAGCTACAAAAACTCACATTCAGATTCTGATCCTTCCTCCTGATCTTCCTCTTCTTCCTCACTATCCTCTCCCTCACTTTCCTCTTCTTTCTCAATCTTCTGCCTCAGGCTGGTAAACACTGACTGCAGCACAATGGAGTCTTCATATATCTGTGTAGTTGAAAGAAAAAACATAGAAAGCAACTAGTCATTACTGTCTTCATTATACAGATAACCGTAAAAGAGAAGATGTTTCAGGAATGTTTTCTAATGTTCTGTGTGCAAAAGAGGACATCAAGAACAAAAATGAGATTTAAAATATTGACAGTTCCATTGGCAACGAGGTGCAAAAGTTTCCAGACTTTGGAAGCATGAAACCTCTATCAATTCTGGCAATCACATATTTGAAATATTACCTATTATTTAAAGGGGAGAGATTATGCCATTTTTTTTCATATGTTAACACAGTTCCCAGAGGTCTTAATGTAATGTCTGTGACATGCTTTAGTCAAAATCTCACAGTACCATTTTTCACCCAGGTTAAACTCCCTTCCAAATAGTGAACTGTCATGAACCGAGCCCGTGTTTTCCTTCAGGCTCGGTTCTGGCCGTTCTCTGTGGCTCAGGTATCGGGTTATTTATGTATTGTGTTATCTTTTGAGTTCTTGTTGTTTTTATGTCTTTGTCCTTTTCTTTTCCGTGCCTGTAGCCACCGTTCTGGCTGGCGGCTGTTAGGCAGCCTCTTTGACCTACATTCGTGTGGGCGTTGTCTAACACTCGCCGGTCCGACCACGCCCCCTCTCTCTTGACAGCCAGCTGATTCCTTCTCGGTAATTGCCTTTTCCGTGCCTCGCCCAGGTGTGCCCAATTTGTGGTGCCAGCAGTGTTTGTACTTAGGCGGCCTTTGCCAGTCAAGCACTGCTGGACCATTTAGCTTGTCATACGGATGTTAATCGCCGTACAGACAGTAATGTCTATGAAGGGTTGTGTGTGCTCGCTGGAGACTTGGACTACTTGGACTGCTCCTGTTTTGTAAGTAAAACTGTTAGCACTTCCTCGTGCAGTATTGCTGCTATGCTTAGACTCTATTGCCTAGTTTCTTCCTCCTTAGCCAGTTGAGCCTCCTTAAGGACTCCAAGTTCTCCCGAGTGTAAACGTTATTTGTATTATTTGTCTGTGGCCACGGTACGCAGTCTGCCCGCTGCACACTCGTTGCGTCAGCCATTTTTGTATACACTGTAACCTTTTTGTTAGTCTTTATTTTGGAACTGTCAGCCTTTGTGTTTAATAAATGTGTTGTGGTGAATTCCTACGCGTGAATTCATTCTTCCTTCTCCTCCTCCGTGCACTGCGAAAAAGCACACGAGGAGGTTCATGACAGAATGGTCCAGCCAGCATGGATTTAGCGGGTTCACCCACACATCTGTTTTTCTTTTTGAACTCTTTTTTCTTTTTTCCCACTCACCTGTGTTGGAGTTGGCTATGGAGGTGGCACGTTGGAGTTATCGGTGATGGGAATGCTGCCGAGCTCTGATGAACACTGACGGGCTTGTCTCCTCAGCAAGCAAATATTCCACTCCGGAGGACGTCTTGTGGTACGTGGGTCTGGCAGAGGCAGAGGTCCGGCGATGCCCTCAGCTCTCTGAGCACACTGAGGGAGTCGAGAGAATAGCCCTGCTAGCAGCACTGCAGCGTGTGTAAGTCCCCTAAGAGGACCGGGCTCGTGCCAAAAGGAGAGCGCTCCTGGGGCTCCGGTTTCCCCGCTCCACACCAGAGTGCTACGCCCGCTCCTGTGCCACCTAAACCAGCACCAGCACCCCGCAAATGACATCATCCTGCGGGGAAAAGACGGGAGAAGCCCTCTTTGTCCTCGGCAGCCATTTCCCCTCCAGCTGCCGTGAGATATGCCAGGGTTATTCTGCCAACGCCCACTTCCACGTCATCGTGGCCGGCTCCTCCATCATCCTCTGAAGGGGCCGAAATCACCGTAGACATAGAGCACCAAAAGCACCGTAGACACGGAGAGGGATGACTGTCAACCTACTGCAGCTGTCACCAACACGCACCGGTGGAGCTCGAGCTCAGGTAAGTTTTCTCTCTTGTTTTTCTAATATCAATATTAGAGAGAGCTTGTCTGGCTCTAGGTGAGGAGAGTCAGGTGCAGCATGCAGCTGCATCTGAACTCCCTTTGCCAGGCTTCACCGCTGCCGGCGACACTAATAATCTTGCTTCTTCTGCCGCTCCTGAGTTTCCTTCCAGGGTCGTCAGAGAGGAGCCACCATCACCAGGGGTCTCGTGGACCCGGTCTCACCGCCTGACGACGTCGCGGGTCCAGCTCCCCTGCTGCCTGAGGCCATCGTGTGGGTCCCTCCGCAGGCTGTGTCTCCGTGGGTGCGGCATGCTGGCTTTGGACCCTCGTGGGGGCTACGCCCCAGGATTAGCCCGACATGGGTGCTGCACTCCTGTACGGACCCGTTATGGAAGCCATGTTCCAGCACGGGGTCCACCAAGGGTGCAGCATCGGCCCGGTCAGGGTCCACCACGGTGCTGCGGAGCTCCAGTCGGGAGTCACCGCGGGTGCTGCAGAGCTCCAGCTAGAGTCCACTGCGGCTGTTGCAGAGCTCCAGTTGGGAGCCACCGCAGGTGCAACATTGGCCCAGTCGGGGTCCACCGCGGGTGCAGCTGTGTCCCAAGCCGGGACCACCGAGGGCGCTATGGGGCAGCCTGAGGACACTGTAGCCTCTTTCTCCTCCCTGTCTGACGCCGTGGGGGTTCCCCTCCTTCGGTCCGGTCACCCACCAGTGAGCCTCCCGGTAGGCAGGCCGCCTCCTGCTTCACCCCTCCGGTCTTGGTGGCTCTACAACGTTGGCCGACTGCCGGAGGGACTGAGTCTCTGGACTTCCAGCAGGCCACCGGACTCTGTTTGCTGAACTGTCTGCTGGGCCTGGGACTCTGGGCGGCCTCTCGAGCCTTCACGCCCTTGAGCTTGGGGGGGGGGGGTAATTGTGGGCCCTGGGCGGGGTGTATTGTGTCCCGCCTTTCCTGTTCCCCCTACCTCCCACCCGGGTTTGTGTTGTTGTACCTGTTGGGGGGGGGGGGGGGTTCCTTCCTATGATGTTGCCATGGGTGTCTGGAATCCACCCCTAGAAAGGGGGGCTCTATCATGAGCCAAGCCGGTGTTTTCCTTCAGGCTCGGTTCTGGCCGTTCTCTGTGGCTCAGGTATCGGGTTATTTATGTATTGTGTTATCTTTTGAGTTCTTGTTGTTTTTATGTCTTTGTCCTTTTCTTTTCCATGCCTGTAGCCACCGTTCTGGCCAGCGGCTGTTAGGCAGCCTCTTTGACCTACATTCATGTGGGCGTTTTCTAACACTCGCCGGTCCGACCACACCCCCTCTCTCTTGACAGCCAACTGATTCCTCCTCGGTAATTGTCTTTCCCACACCTCGGCCAGTTTCCTTGTGCAGTATTGCTGCTACACTTAGGCTCTACTGCCCAGTTTCTTCCTCCTTAACTGGTTGAGCCTCCTTAAGGACTCAAGTTCTCCCGAGTGTAAATGTTATTTGTATTATTTGTCTGTGGCCACAGGACACAGTGGTCTGCCCACTGCACGCTCGTTGCATCAGCCATTTTTGTGTACACTGTAACCTTTTTGTTAGTCTTTATTTTGGAATTGTCAGCCTTTGTGTTTAATAAATGTGGTGAATTCCTGCGCGTGAATCCATTCTTCCTTCTCTTCCTCCATGCGCTGCGTAAAAGTGCACGAGGAGATTCATGACAGTGAACAGTTTCAGTGCATATTTTTTCAAATGTTAATGAACTCCACTACACCCCACCCTTCCTCTTTTATCATTTCTGAGGTGTGTGGTTGCGGCTAATGTTAGCTGGCTTGTTCTGGTTGTCAGCCACAGCCTGAGCTAACTAACATAAAATTGGTTGAATATGAGAGGGTATACGCCCAAGTAAACCATCATTGGGGTCATCGTTGGGTGTGTGGTATAAGTGGATGGTTGGGCAGGACGGGTCCACAGAATATAATACTGGTGCATCTCATTAAATTAGAATATCACTGAAAAGTTAATTTATTTTAGCAATTTAATTCAAAAAGTGAAACTCATAACCAGATTAATTACACACAGAGTGACATATTTCAAGTGTTCAGAGGTCAGCATAGTTGTCTACCAGGAAATTTTAGAGCACTTCATGCTTCCCTCTGCTGACAAGCTTTATGGAGATGCTGATTTCATTTTCTATCAGAACTTTGCACCTGCTGATGCTGCCAAAAGTACCAATACCTGGTTTAATGACCATGATATCACTGTGCTTGACTGGCCAGTAAACTCGCCTGACCTAAACCCCATAGAGAATCTGTGGAATATTGTCAAGAGTAAGATGAGAGACACCAGATCCAGCAATGCAGATAAGGTGAAGGCCGCTATCAAAGCAACCTGGGCTTCCACAACACCTCAGCAGTACCACAGGCTGATTGCCTCCATGCCACATCGCTTTGATGCAGTAATTCATGCAAAAGAAGCCCCGACTAAGTACTGAGTGCATACATCGGGGTGGGCAATCATGTGCCATGGAGGGCCATTCCACTGCAGGTTTTCTGTTCCACCTAGTTTCTTCAGCAGGTGTTTGCTCTTATCAGCTTCTTCAATGATTGCTAATCATTGAAAACACCTGCTGAAGAGACTGGGTGGAACAGAAAACCTGCAGTGAAATGGCCCTCACTGTCCACCCCTGGCATACATGGACATTCTTTTCAGCTGACCAACATTTCTATTGAAAATCTATTTTAAAAAATTGATCTTATGTAATATTCAAATTTTTTAAGAAACTGAATTTTGGGTTTTCATTAGTTGTAAGCCATAATCATCAAAATTAAAAGAAACAAATGCTTCAAATATATCACTCTGTGCAATATACACTACTCACAAAAAGTTAGGGATGTTTGGCTTTCAGGTGAAATTTATGGAAAATGCAAAAAGCTCACGCTACAGTGATATCATATCATGAAAGTATGGCATTTAAGTAGAAGCATGCAATGGTGATTTCCTCATCTCAAAACAATTTATTGAAACAGTGGTGAGTATACCACAACAAAAAATGTCATTGTATCAATAATTTGTCATGTGCCCTTGAGCATCAATTACAGCTTGACAACGACGTCTCATGCTGTTCACAAGTCGACTTATTGTCTGCTGAGGCATGGCATTCCACTCTTCTTGAATGGTGGCCCTCAGGTCATTGAGGTTGTGGGGTGCAGGGTTACGAGCCTCTCCACGGCAACTCAGCTGATCCCATAGGTTTTCTATGGAATTCAGGTCTGGAGAAAGTACACTCCATTTGATGTACCCCAGCCTCCAGCAGCCATTCCCTAATGATGTGACCTCGATGAGCTGGAGCGTTGTCTTTCATGAAGATGAAATTAGGCCTGTGTTGTTCATGCAGGGGCACTGACTGAATTAATGATGTTATTCAGGTAGTAACAGCTTGTCACTGTACCATTCACAAGGTGTAAAGCAGTTCTGTATTGACTAGACACACCTGCCCAGACTATAACACCACCACCACCAAAGGCTTGTCTGGAGACAACAGTGGCTGATGCATAGCACTCTCCTTGACATCTTAAACATTGTTGGCGGCCATTAGGGCTGTCGCGATAACTGCAATTATGTAGTACCGTGCTATGGGCAAGCCTACCACAGAGGATAATGAGCAACCGCAACAACCGCAGTGTTCACTTTTTTTGTGTGTGTGGCTATATCTTGTTGTTCACTTATGTGCCCCTATTGATTATTAAATAAATTGTTAAATGTTAAGTATATTTCTATTGCCAACAGCATGTTTGCACCCAGTACTGTGGAAGCTTCCATAGCACCGGGTGCTGCCACCACCAGCACCATGTGGGACACTTTCTCTCCAGACGGACTCCAGCAGGCAGTTAGTGACGGAAGTGTTTGGACGAATTGCTAAATACAGCCGTGACAGTGAGCACTGAAAAGGCACAAAGTGTGTTATCTCCTTCTGAGCGGAGTGTTTATGATACTGACAGTTGAGCTCTGAGAGCGAAACAACTACTGCATAGTGCATTGCTTGTTTGAATGTAATTTTTCGGACAGCAGCAAAAATCCAAAAATCACGGAGACAAGAGCCACGCAGGGTCCTGTACGAAGGCTGTCCTGTTTAAATAAGCTGAATGTCGCTGCAGTCTCCAGTTCACACACCCTGTAGTTGAAATACTGGAGTTATCACCACTGCTTTACGAAAATAATTGTTTTTTTTTTTTTTTTTTACAGAATCAGCAGTTCATGCCTAGGAAGACTGGAGCTTCACACAATTATCACACACACACATAAAGTTGAGGACGGAGCTGCAGCGAGTTTCTCACAACTTCCATCATTTGCCACATAAGTTATGAACCCTGTTTAAATTATGAGACCACAGGGTCCTAAAAACACTTGCAATAATACCGCATATCGCAGTGTTGAGCTATCCACCATCACCGCAGGGGAAATTCCTCCACCGTGACAACCCTAGCAGCCATCATTTCTACTCAACGTGAATTGACTTTGATCAAAGAATGCACTGAGGCCCACTGGTCCCTTGTCTAGCATAAATGCTCCCTGGCCCATGCAAATGATGATTCCTGTGCCTGGTGGTGTGGTTGTCTAGCACGCAGACCACACTGATGTAAATGGTTAAGAATGGTCTGACGAGACACTTGGGTGCCTCTCACCTCCCTTAAGTGTGCCTGGAGTTGAGTGGCATTCATCCTCCGGTTCGGCAGAGCACTGTTCACAATGAAGCGATCCTCAGCATGGGATGTGGCCAAAAGACATCCACTTCTATGCCTTTCTATGACTTTTCCATTCTCTCTGTATCGCTGTTGCAACCTGCTGATGACACTCTGTGACACTCTAAGCTCAGTGGCCACTTTCCTCTGAGAACATCCTGTTTGAAGCCTCACAATTGAAATGTACTGTTGATCAATTGTTGGGTGTCGTCTTGATCTCATGATGTCAAAATGTGAACAGCATGATGAAGAGGACTGTTTAAATACCAATTCTAATTGAGCCAGAAAATTTATTGGTCGATTCTTGTATCAACACCTGTTGTGAATGTTGCCATTAAGTACCTTGTTAGAGAACAGCAGGTTATACAGAAACTACTGAAACACTGAACAGTTGGACATGTGCATTCAAAAGGTTAGAGAAAGTCAAATTAAGTTCACCTATAAAGGTTATAGTGTATTTTAGGTGCATCCTGAAATTTCACCCCAAAGGCAAATATCCCTAACTTTTTGTGAGTAGCGTATAAGTTTCACTTTTTAAATTGAATTACTGAAATAAATTAACTATTTTAAAATAAGCTAAAATTATGTCTTGAATGAGATAGTCAATTATTGGCAGATGATCCCTAAGGTGAGTTATCGCAAGGGGAGCGACAAGCAGAACTAAGTTAGGCTACCTCTGCTAGTGTGTCAATCGGTGTAATTACAGAGACATTTTAAATAATTTGGAACAAAATAAGCCAGAATAATGCCTGCAAGTGAGATATATGATCAAGTACGGATTAATGAAACCAGCTAACAAATGTCTGGTGGGGTGGTGAGTAGAATATGCACAGAGTATCCATAAAAACCATGGATTCTCTCCTAAGCTAAATAGCCTGTGTGGACCCTAATAAACTGGCAATGCAATGTTTATTCATAGTCCCCCCCACACACTAGTAGCCACTTCAGATACAGTACCCAATTCATTTAAAAAAACTTTTCATTATATGTCCCCTTTAAAGCTTTCAGATGAGGATAAGAATAAATCCATTTTTACTAACAGTATTTTTAATTCCCATTTGTGCCATGTGTGAAATCCAATAAAAATAAAGTCACTGAACTTTTTTTTGTGTTCTAGAGAAAAACAGTTTTATAACACAGAGACGTGTCTCACCAGTGACCCCTCCAGGTTGAATGTTTGAGCATTTTGGAAAAGAAGCATGACATCTCTCTCCAGGTCACCAAGACTGCGGTAGCGATGACTTCGGATCTTCTCCTACAGTGTGGATACAATTAAATGATACACATTATCATACAAAATAACATATCAAACATGCCTGTTATAGCAGGTAATAAGGGAACTACTAACTCTTACTTCATTTACAAAAGATCTCAAATTGTGTGTAGCCTGTTTCTATGGGGTCTTTTTTTGGGGCACCACTCGTCAACTTTACAACGGTTGTGCATGCAAGTACACTTATGTCTGATAACTTAGTATAATAGCGCGTACATATTACATTTCCATCTATCCATCCATCCATCTTCTACCGCTTTTCCAGAGGTCCGGGTCACGGAGGCAGCAGTTCAAGCAGAGAAGCCCAGACTTCCCTCTCCCTAGCCACCTGCTCCAGCATTTCAGAGAGGATACCGAGGCATTCCCAGACCAGCTGGGAGACATAGTCTCTCTAGCAACTCCCGGGTCAGCCCCGGGGTCTCCTTCCAGAGGGACGTGCCTGAAACACCTCAAGTGGGAGGAGTCCAGGAGGCATCCTGATCAGATGCCCATACCACCTCAACTGGCTCCTTTCAATGTGGAGGAGCAGCAGTTCTACTCTGAGCTTCTCCCGGATGACTGAGCCCCTCACCCTATCTCTGAGGGTGAGTCCAGCGATTCTATGAAGAAAGCTCATTTCAGCCGCTTGTATCTGCGATCTCATTCTTTCAGTCATTACCCAAAGCTCGTGACCATAGGTGAGGGTAGGAACGTATATTGACTGGTAAATCGACAGCTTTGCCTTAGAGCTCAGCTCCCTCTTTACCACAACAGACCGGTACAACGGCCGCATCACTGCAGATGCTGCACAGATCTGTCTGTCAATCTCTCGCTCCATTGTCCCCTCACTCATGAATAAGACCCCAAGATAATTAAACTCCTCCACTTGGGCCAGGAGCCTGTCCTCAACCTGAAGAGGACAATCCACCTTTTTCCAGCTGAGGACCATGGACTCGGACTTGGAGGTACTGATTCTTATCCCAGCCGCTTCACACTCAGCGGCAAACCGTCCCAGTAAGAACTGTATGTCATTGCTGGATGAAGCCGACAGGACAACATCATCTGCAAACAACAGAGATGAGATCCTGTGGTCACCAAACTTGGCCTGCCGGTACACCTCAACTGCTTCGGGAGTCCCACAAGCCAACCAAGCTTGATATGATAGAACTCCTTCTTCAGCTTAATGGCCCCCCTCACCACTGGTGTCCACCACTTGGTTCAGGGGTTGCCACCACGAGATGCCCCAACGACCTTGCGGCCGCAGCTCTGAACTGCTGCTTCAACAATGGAGGTGGAGAACAGGGCCCATTCAGACTCCCTGTCTCCAGACTCCCTCGGAATGTGGTTTAAGTTCTTCCAGAGGTGGGAGTTGAAGACCTCCCAGATGGGGGCCTCAGCCAGACGTTCCCAGCACACCCTCACTATACGTCTGGGTCTACCAGGTCTGAATGGCTTCCTCCCCTGCCATCGGATCCAACTCACCACCAGGTAGTGATCAGTTGACAGCTCTGCACCTCTCTTTACCAGAGTGTCCAAGACATACGGTTGCAAGTCTGATGACACAATAACAAAATCGATCATCAACCTGCGACCTAGGGTGTCCTGGTGCCAAGTGTACATATGGACACCCTTATGCTTGAACATGGTGTCCGTTATGGACAAACTGTGGTTAGCACAGAAGTCCAATAACTGAACACCACTTGGGTTCAGATCGGGCAGGCCGTTCCTCCCAATCACCCCCCTCCAGGTTTTACTGTCATTGCCCACATGTGCATTGAAGTCCCCCAGTATGACAATGGAGTCTCCAAGAGGAGCACTCTCCAGCACCCCAGTCAGAGACTCCAAAAAGGGTGGGTACTCTGAACCATCATTTGGTGCATAGGCAGAAATGATGGTAAGTGTGGATAACCCCCACAACAGACTGGGACAATCAGAACGCGCATCTGGAGCGACTAACATTACAGTGAAATGTGTGTATTAATGTCAACAGGCAGTCTCGCTTCGTCTAGCTTTTTCCTGCCCAGTACTGTGATGTTAATGTGCCATTCATGCATTGTGTTCATGCTTCCTGCTCTTACTGTGATGTAAATGTCCCATGCCTTTCATGTATTGTCTGTAGTTGGGTATAAAAGCTGCATTGCTCTGTAACTCACTCTCTCTGACTACTGCTGCTGACACACGCATTCTGTGTCTCCTCACGAGAGCCTGAGGACCCGCTCCAGCCCGCCTGCACAGGGCTGGGGTGAGTTCTATGATGGCGGGATGAATGATAATAAACTCTCTTTTAAACTCTCAGTTCGCTGCATTATTATTCCTTCGCTGCTTATAAATCTTTACCGCCACAGTAAGGACCCGTTTCCCAACCCGAAGGCGCAGGGACACAACCCTTTTGTCCACCGGGGAAAACTCCAATATAGAGGCAGCAAGGTGGGGGGATACAAGAATACCCACCCCTGCTCGTCACCTCTCGCCCGGGGCAACTCCAGAGTAGGCTAAGCTCCAGCCCCTCTCCAGGAGACTGGTTCCGGAACCAGAGCTGTGTGTTGAAGTGAGGTCGACTATATCTAGCCGGTATCTCTCAACCTCGTGCACCAGCTCAGGCTCCTTCCCCACCAGAGAGGTGACATTCCACATCCCAAAAGCCAGTTTAGGAAGCTTGGGATCCACTAAACGCCTGTTGGCAACATCAATAAGTAGTCCATGAGCACACAGAAAATCAGCGCCTAAGATGGGGACCGAACATACAGCTACCACAAAGTCCCACTGGTAATTGCGTCCATGTAAACATACAGTGACCGTCCCTTCTCCGAACCTCCTGATGTGGGATCAGTTTGCAGCCGTTAAAGACAGCCCACAACCTTCTGGCAGCCTGTCTGCACTGACTGGCAAAATGAGGCTTTTCTAGGAGCCAGAGTCTACCAGAAAACGTCTCCCCAAATGTGTGTTCATGATGAAAAGCAGCTTCTCCCTGTTGCCAGTGATCGCAGCTGCTACTGACCACTGGCTGTCCCGTTTCCAAGCTTCTTGAAGTGGCATGGCGGCAGACAACGCTGCGCTTCCTTGCTAAAATGGCGGTGATAAAAACACAGCATCCCACTCCTGTTTCTCCAGGTGGCAGTCCCAGCCACCACCATCGGCTCCTCGACCTCACTGGGCCCTGTCGGAGATACCGGTCTCACTGCCTGAACGCTGAAAGCCTGGTTTGCCAGGATGATGCAGTCTGTCTCCTCTGCCAGCATGCGGTAGTCCCTGGCCGCCAGCGGTGGTGAGTTAGTGAGAATCGCTCTCACAGAAGCTGGTAGGTTTCTGAGGAAGAGGTGGGCGAAAAGGAAGGATCCGTCGTCCGTGCTCATCAACGCAAGCGTGCGCTCCATCAGGTCCACAGCCGATCTGTCTCCTAGCTCCAAGCGGGTGAGGAGCTTTTCTGCCCTCTCTGCATCTGAAAGGGTATAACGGCGCAGCAGCAGTTGCTTGAGAGCGCCGTATTTTCCTTGGGCTGGCAGGGCTTGGAGTAGACTCATGGTATGCTGCGTGGCGCGCACATCCAGCGATGCCACCACGTGATAGTACTTTGTGTTGTCTGCTACGGCTCCGCGAAAGGTGAACTGGGCTTCCACATGAATAAACCAAATGGCCAGGTTGTGAAGCCAAAAGTCCGGGAGTCTGACTGCAACAGCACATGCAGCGGTGGAAGACTCCAGTGGGAGTGTCTCCATGGTGGTGCTTGGTCCGTTTTCCATTTGACGTCTCTAGGTCACCAATGTGGAGGATGAAAGCAGTCGAGACACAAGCTGATGACACAGAGGTTTATTTCTCCTCCAACACAGAAACAGACTCCCTCTGAGTGCCAAAGCAAACTGCTTTATACATTTTCTTCCCACCTCTGGCACTCAGGGTAAACACATTTACATACCAGTTACCAAGTGTGAACACACATCAACATACACATTAACATTTTCACGCCCCTGGGTCTTCAGGTGTGAGCCTGCCAGAGCGGGGGCAAAAGGCACATCTTTATTTACTACATACCCCCCGTTGCTCTGGCGCCCCTGGCTAGCACCCCAACACCCCGAAGTACTGGGTGGAGTGTCATCTCCTTTGTGCCACCACAATACCAGTACATATAGGAACAGCTCTGGAAAAAATTAAGAGACCAAAGAGACCACTGCAAAATTATCACTTTATCTACAATGAAGATCAAAATTAGAGAACAATGTATTAATACTTGATTTATTCTAAAATGTTATTCTTCGTTGTTGAGAATTTGACAGAATATCAGCTACGGCTATACCACTGCAGTACCAGCATGTTTTTTTTTAAATAACAAAGGCACTTCAACACAAAACATTAATTTTGTAACCCCCCCCCCCAAAAAAAACAAAACAAAAAACAAAACAAAACAAAAAAAAAAAAAAACGGTGAACAAAATTAGAGAACAGCAACCACTGTGTCAGAAGAGAAGATTTAAACAATGTTTTTTAGGGCTATAGGATTCAAAGATTAATAGGAAATGTAGAAGGCCCTTGCTTTAAATGACTTCAGCTCATCTGCGCCCATAGGACATCACTAGTTTCTCACACTGCTCTGGTTTGGGGGACAGGATTATGCGAAGACTCTCAATGGGAAATTGGTTTAGCAATGTAGCTGGAAATGCTCGCCAGTTCACTGCTGAACAGGACAAGGATCTGTCTCGGCACACAGCATCTCTTCGTTTAAGACAATCTGAACTCAAAGCTGACTCTGCAGTGACCAAGCCTCTTATCAGCAGAAAGTATACAAAGGCTAGACTTGCCTTGTCTAAGGAGCATGTTGTGTGGACAAAGGAGAACTGGTCCACAGTGCATTTAGTGATGAGAGTAAGTTCAATTTGTTTGGGTCTGATGGGAAACATTATGTTAGGTGTCAAACTGGGGAAAGACTGAACCCAAAGTGTGTAAAGAAGTCAGTTAAATTTGGAGGAGGAAGTGTCATAGTTTGGGGGATGTTTTCTGCAGCAGGAGTTGGGCCTCTTGTACAGCTACATGGCAGGGTGAATGCAAATGTTTGTGACCCTCCTTCAGCAACATGCTCAGAATCAGAATCAGAATCAGAATAAACTTTATTGCCAAGCATGTAAAAAACACACGAGGAACTTGACTTGACATTGGTGCGCATGCGCGCGACACAACGACACGGCAGCCATAATAGGCGCCTCATCAAACAGAGATAGATAAGAAAGGGAGGGGAAGGGAGGGAACGACACAAGGGGGGAGGAGAAAAAAAACTTCGTTATCATAATACAGCTTATTTTTAAGCAGATTATGATTACAATTAAAAAAAATCTCTCAATAGCACAGAGCAACAACTCAGAATTTCACAAGACACAAGAGAGCAGTGTACAGTATATCTTTAATCAGTTCATGAATCAATGTGTGTGCGGTGTTGAGCAGTGTTGATGATAATAAGAGAGACCCAAGGACCCTTGACAGAAGATGTTTTGTCTGTCTGGCGCCCAGTCTTATCTGGCGCTGCAGCTGGCTGTCCAAGGCCTTGTGCTCATGATTTTGAAAAAACACAGTCTGCAGACAGCCAGGAGGAATTTTCATGGGGAATAATAATGCCAAATAGGACTGATCACAGAGGAGACTTGTATTTCTTCTGTAGATTCAGTACATTAATCCTTCATTGCGCAGCTTTGAATTCGTCATGGAAAGACCTGAGCGAACCCATGATGTAATCCACCTTACGAGACAGTTCTCCAGTAGTCGCTATCAGGATCTTCTCCAGTTTCTCAATTTGTTGGATGCACCTCGCCTGGCCAGCATTTTGATAGGTTGAATCCATCTTCAGCAATTTACGGTAAACCAAGACAATTCCCGTCCCAATCAGAATTATCCCAATCACCAAGATTACGAAGATAAACAAATCTTCAATATCTTCGATAGAGAGATTAGAGAGACACAGCATTTTCCAATTACCTGTGTCACATAGATAGCCCACTGGAGCCGTTCCAGCGGGGCAGACAGCTTCCCCCGGAGCACTTTTCCTTGTTGAAAAAATAGTGTCAATTGTGTTCAAAGCCCAGCTTATTAACTCCATAATTTCTTTTCGGCGGTCGCAGTTAGACGCAGACAGACAACAGCAAGCTGGGATCCAGTAGTAGGAGGGGAGGAAAAAGTCAGCAGGAGAGAAGAAAAAAGCGTCTGCTCTCTTGGGAGGGCGGAAGTGAGAATTCCTTCACTGCAATTGTCTCCCAATCAGCCCGCAGTTTTAATGCAAGACAATGGCTCTTGTCACAAGAAGAATGGACCAAGATCAAACTAGAGCAGTGTGAGAAATTAGTGATGTCTTGTGGGCGCAGAAGACTTCCAGCTGGCCCGCCGCATCCGCAGAGAGAGAGCTTAGACTTTCTGCTGCACATTCACCAACCACAATGCTCCGCACTATATATATATATATATATATATATATATATATATATATATATATATATATATATATATATATTTATAGTAATATGTACATATGTATAGTAGCTGTTCTTGTTTTTTCTTGCCTTCTGATTGTTGCTCTGAGTGTTGCTATCCCTGTGCTGTTGCAATCCTGGAATTTCCCCATTATGGGACTAATAAAGGCTTATCTTATCTTATTTTATCTTATCTTATCTTATGTGCTGAAGTCATTCAAAGCAAGGGCCTCTACACTTCCTATGAATATTTTTGTTATGACACGAGCGCCGGTTCTGATCGCGCTCGGGCTAAGTTCTACTCGCTGCTGGCCTTGACAGCTGCGGGCTGTATTCTGGCCTCACCGGGCTCTTATTGTGAAGGTGCTCGGTGGGGCTTCCGCCTGTCAAGGCTGGTCAGCTGTTTGTCATTACCGTCGTTAGTGCTTCGCCTTTATAAACCTGGCACTAGCGACGGTAAGACGCAGGAGTATCAGTCAACATCCCGTCTGTATTGTCTGAGTGTCTTCGTCTTGCCAAGTCTGGGTCTACGCCTCGTCTTGCTTGAGAGCGCCGTAAGACCTTCATGTCAGGTTCGTGTATGTAGCTTTGCCACAGTTTAGCTCGTAGTGGCTGGGGTTAGCCCTACGAGCCCAAGTCTCGTTTTTGTGTGTGTTTGCCCTGAGGGGTTCATAGCCTTGTTGTGTCACGTGTGAAAATAAACTAACATCTTTGCCAAAACTCACTGGTGAACTCTTTGGCGTCTCTTGGTGATCCGCGAGGATCACCACATGACAGTATACTCCTGCCAGGTCGTCTAAACGGAGGCGCCACACCGAGACGCCGTTTCACCATGAGTTTTGTGCCTAAACTTGACTGTCGTTCTTTCCTGTCTGGGTGCCTGTTGCTGGGAGAATGCCGTCATCTAGGGGCCGCGGTCGGCGCCTGGGCAGAAAGTTAGCGGAGGCGCTGGAGTACGCCAATGGGACGCTCCTCGCCGCTACTTTTGACGTCACCTCCAGCTACATGCGCTGGCACTTGGACTGTGCTGAGGATTTTCTGGACAATCTTCCCCCCGATTGTGACGATCACCCGGAGGTGATAATGCGGTGGTAAAAACTCGCCATGCAGCGCGAGAGACTTCGTGGGCTGGAGGAGGAAGAGAGCAGGAAGCAGAGGAGGAGGCATCCTCGCTCCCCGCGTTGGAGTCCCGTTCCCATCCCGGAGCAGGTCCAGGAGTACGCGCCGTCTGGGGGCCGACGACGACGTCGGCGTAACGGCACGGGCAACCCTCAGCAGAATCCCCGGCTGGACTCGCTGCCGGCGTATCCCGTCAGCGAACCTCCGAGAGCGGCCCCGCTTCATCCTTCCAGGGGGTCCTCTGTCGCCATCCAGCGGGGAGAAGGAGAAACGACGTCCCCTGCAGCAGGAACCATCTCGGCCCCAGGAGGAAGGCAAGTGCAGAATAATTTGTTACACCTTGATCTTGTTCTGCCTTGTCTGACTCCTGGGGGTGGAGTTCGGGGTTCGCAGCCCCCCGAGCTCCCTCCACCTGCAGTGGATGAAATAATTAAACCTACTGCCTCTGTGTTCTCCCCCGCCGAGCGGTCTGCGACGCCAGGCCAGCGTCGTCGGATGAAGAGGGCCCCTGCAGTGCTGGAAAGCCTGGATCCGGCCCTGCAGCCACGTCTTGGGCGGAGGAGAAGAGCGGACTGCGGCCCGGAGCCTGAGCCGACGGAGAAGCGTCCCCGGGTCTCCTCGCCGGAGCGGTCCAAGCCAGTGGGTCGAGGGTCTCCCGCCCCCATGCCATACGGGTCATCGGCGTGGACAGCAGCGTGGGAGGAGCCTCAGGCTGCTGATAACATCTTGTCAGCTGCGGAGCCCAACGCAGCTGAATCCGAGTCTGCTGACAAGAGTCGCCCAGAACCTGGATCGTCGGAGTCCTGGGTGGCAACGGAACCCAAGTGCAGGCAAGTGCTCCCTCTTCTGTCTCTGTCCGCTGTTGTTGAGCATTTTTGCCTGCCTCTCGGGGAGGTGAGTGAGGAGCAGCCGTCTGCTGCACCTGAGCTCATCTTGCTGGGTTCCGTTGCTACCGGTGATGCTGATCCCGGTTTTCCTGTCCTCGAGCTTTGTTTCAGTGTCGCCGGCGTGGAACGGATCGATGTCGCCGAGTTGGAGGTCCCAGGTTCGGGGGTGGAGATCGTCAGTGGAGCTGCACCGGAGGCCCAATCGGGGTCCTTCGCGGGTGCACCGGAGGCCCAATCGGGGTCCATCGCGGGTGCATCGGAGGCCCAATCGGGGTCCATCGGCGGTGCAGCACCAGCTTGGTCCACGGACGGGGGAGGAGGTGCAGAACTTTCTCCGTCGAGCGGATTACGGGCTCGCTCTGCTCGGTTTTGGACTCTGGTGAGCCGCCTGGTCCGCTTCCTGTGACCACCGGCCGGCTGTTGGACGCGGGGAGACCACCTGTACTGTTCCCGTGGCACTTGGTCTCTACCGGTCGATATAAACTGTCGGGGGGGTAGTGGTCCCTGGGTTTGTCTGTCAGTGTTTGTGCTTTTTTTTTCTCTTCGTCCTGGTTGTATTTTGTATTTGGCGTTTCATGCCTTGCAGTAGCCTTAGGTGATATATGTATAGTCTGGTATGAGCGAGTAATGCTCTGTTTTCGTATTTAGTTTTTTCGGAAACTCTCATGAGAATTCACACAGATGGGAAGTCATTTTTTCTTCTGGTTATAACTTGTGGGTCTAGACCTTCTTTTTTTTCTCTCGTATTTATCCCGTGCTCCCTGTAACAGAGTTGAGACATTTTGGCAAGTTGTGTTTTGTTCTATGCTGCCTTATTTGCCTCTGAGGTTTTTTTTTTTTTCTTTTTTGATGTGAACACTTGGTATTTTGTCTTAGTCTTGTATTGAGTTTATCTGACCCTGTAGTTCTGGTCCTTTGTTCTTCCCCATGTGTATTTTTTCTTGTGTTTATCTGAGTAATTTTATTTTTTTTCGGGTCATCGCCCTGTTTTTGAATATTTGGTGTTTTTGTTTCAGTAGTCTGGTTTTTTTGTCTGTGATTTTTGTCCGAGTTTTTGCCGTGTCATTGTCCTGTATGTTTTTCTGTCTGTTTTGTTCCTGGTTTGGTTTCTCTCCCTCCGCACCTGTCCCCAGCCTCCCACCCTGGGGGGAGGGGGGGCAGGGTGGTTCCTTGGGGTGTTCTGAGTCCGCCCGTGGAGGGAGGGTACTGTTATGACCCAAGCGCCGGTTCTGATCACGCTCGGGCTAAGTTCTACTCGCTGCCGGCCTTGACAGCTGCGGGCTGTATTCTGGCCTCACCGGGCTCTTATTGTGAAGGTGCTCGGTGGGGCTTCCGCCTGTCAAGGCTGGTCAGCTGTTTGTCATTACCGTCGTTAGTGCTTCACCTTTATAAACCTGGCACTAGCGACGGTAAGACGCAGGAGTATCAGTCAACATCCCGTCTGTATTGTCTGAGTGTCTTCGTCTTGCCAAGTCTGGGTCTACGCCTCGTCTTGCTTGAGAGCGCCGTAAGACCTTCATGTCAGGTTCGTGTATGTAGCTTTGCCACAGTTTAGCTCGTAGTGGCTGGGGTTAGCCCTACGAGCCCAAGTCTCATTTTTGTGTGTGTTTGCCCTGAGGGGTTCATAGCCTTGTTGTGTCACATGTGAAAATAAACTAACATCTTTGCCAAAACTCACTGGTGAACTCTTTGGCATCTCTTGACAATTTTAATCTTATAGCCCTAAAAAAAAACATTGTTTAAATCTTCTCTTCTGACACAGTGGTTACAGTTTTCTAGTTTTGTTCAGTGTTTAGTTTTTTTGTTTGTTTGTTTGTTTTGTTTTGTTTTTTTTTTTCAAAATAAATGTTTGTGTTGAAGTGCCTTGGTTATTTAAACAAAAAAAGCTAGTACAGCAGTGGTATAGCCACAGCTGATAGTCCCTCAAATTCTGAACAATGAAGAATAACATGTTTGAATAAATCAAGTATTAATAAATTGCTCTCTAATTTTGATCTCCACTGTATATACGTATATAAAAGAGATTCTGCAGTGAGGGTATGTATGTACAGTATGTGGCAATTTTGTCCTCCGACTAACTCGGATGCCACTTGACCACTGGCCCTCATCTTTTGCCTGGTGATGTCACAATACCTGAAGAATGACCCTGACATGGTTTCACTGACTGACCATAAAAGAGGTCAAAGATGACCTTTTTTATCCAACCTTTACCAGTGGAGGTGTATGTCGAGGGAGGAATCAAGCGCATCTGACACAGTCTGTGGAGTTTAGGATCCACGGGTCTCTCCCCACAAAACAGCCATTGTGAACTAATGGGAAGATGCCGGTTCAGGATACCGCTGGGTGCTGGGCCACTGAAACTATAGTTACATTTACTTATATTTTTTTCTTGTTTGTTTGCATTATCCTTTGTTTCCTTGTGTTTGATGTTCTATGTTGTCCATAAACTTTACAGCACTTTGGGCAACATTAGTTGTTTTAAATGTGCTTTATAAATAAATGTGACTTGACTTACAGTGGTGTGAAAGTGTTTGCCCCCTTCCTGATTTCTCATTTTTTTGTATGTTTGTCACACTTAAATGTTTCAGATCATCAAACAAATTTAAATATTAGACAAAGATAACACAAACAAAAAATGCCGTTTCTAAATGAAGGCGTTTATTATTAAGGGTAAAAAAATCCAAACCTCCAAGGCCCTGTGTGAAAAAGTGATTGCCCCCTGTTAAAACATAAATTAACTGTGGTTTATCACATCTTTGGAAAGCTGAGTTCAATTTCTCTAGCCACACCCAGGCCTGATTACTGCCACACTTGTTTTCAATCAAGAAATCACTTAAATTGGACCTGCCCGACAAAGTGAAGTAGACCAAAAGATTCTCAAAAGGTAGACATCATCCAAAGAATTCAGGAACAAGTGAGAAACAAAGTAACTGAGATCTATCAGTCTGGAAAAGGTTATAAAGCCATTTCTAAAGCTTTGGGACTCCAGCGAACCACAGTGAGAGCCGTTATCCACAAATGGTGAAAACATGGGACAGTGGTGAACCTTCCCAGGGGTGGCCGGCTGATCAAAATTACCCCAAGAATGCAGCGACAACTCATCCAAGAGGTCGCAAAAGATCCCACAACAACATCCAAAGAACTGCAGGCCTCACTTGCCTCAGTTAAGATCAGTGTTCATGACTCCACCATAAGAAAGAGACTGGGGAAAAATGGCCTGCATGGCAGAGCTCCAAGAGGAAAATCACTGCTGAGCAAAAAGAACATAAAGGCTCATCTCAGTTTTGCCAGAAAACTTGATGATCCCCAAGACTTTTGGGAAAATACTCTGTGGACTGATGAGACAAAAGTTTAACTTTTTGGAAGGTGTGTGTCCCATTACATCTGGCGTAAAAGTAACGCACCATTTCAGAAAAGGAACATCATACCAACAGTAAAATATGGTGGTGGTAGTGTGATGGTCTGGGGCTGTTTTGCTGCTTCAGGACCTGGAAGACTTGCTATGGTAAATGGAACTATGAATTCTGCTGTCTACAAAAAAATCCTGAAGAAGAATGTCTGGCCATCTGTTTGTGACCTCAAGCTGAAGCCCACTTGGGTTCTGCAGCAGGACAATGATCGAAAACACACCAGCAAGTCCACCTCTGAATGGTTTAAGAAAAACAAAATTCAATTCAAATCAACTTTATTTATATAGCACCATTTCACAACAACAGTCATCTCATAGCACTTTCATCTGTAGGGGAAACCCCCACAATGAAGACTTTGGAATGGCTTAGTCAAAGTCCTGGCCTGAATCCGATTGAGATGCCGTGGCATGACCTTAAAAAGGTGGTTCATGCTCAAAAACCCTGCAGTGTGGCTCAATTACAACAATTCTGCAAAGATGAGTGGGCTAAAATTCTTCCCCAGCGCTGCAAAAGACTCATTGCCAGTTATCACAAACGCTTGATTGCAGTTTTTGCTGCTAAAGGTGGCCCAACCAGTTACTAGGTATAGGGGGCATCACTTTTTCACACAGGGCCATGTAGGTTTGGATTTTTTTTTCTCTTAATAACAAACACCTTCATTTAAAAACTGCATTTTGTGTTTACTTGTTTTATCTTTGTCTAATATTTATATTTGTTTGATGATCTGAAACATTTAAGTGTGACAAACATTCAAAAAAAAAAAGAGAAATCAGGAAGGGGGCAAACACTTTTTCACACCACTGTATATTCACATTTCTTTACTTTAATCTACCCATCTCATATAACCCCCTAGAGGTGTACACCGGGGGAGAAATCAAGCACACCCCAGAGCTATTCTTGCACACTCTGCTGTTCTCTCCCTTCTCTCTCCACACCGGTGGTGGAGTTTCGTCGGACAGGGAAACAAGACAGATAGCGCTACTCTCTTGCAATAATATACTTGCTGTGGAGTGCCGCTGAGCAGGGAAATGGAGGTGTATGGTGCAGGAGGCAAAGGGGGATGCTTGGACGGCAGACATGCTTTTCTCAGCACAGTAGGTAAAACCTCATTTATGCCTCTCCACTGAACTAACACAAAAACGCCCAAATAACAAATTGCATGATTTCATTTGTAATGCTACCATTTTTAAATGCTGTCCAGTATTGCAAATTGATCATTTTCCACTCAAAAACACAATAATCTGGAGATTTCGCCATGCGCGTCCACTGTACCATGTCTCCCCCTGGAGGTGCTGCTCTACAACTGCACCCAAACTAAAGCTGAAAAAGCATGACGGTAGTCAGACTTCCAAATAATTATTTACCATGTTAAATGAACAATTCCCATTCCGTAAAGTGCAAGATGCAACACTATTATGAATATATGTCCTAAAAGATTGTACTTATGGCTGTGTTGTGAGACATGTATATGTTGGACACTGCATATGTGATTTAACCTCACGATGAAGGAGAGCCAGCCTCCTGCGGTGCAGAGCCACAGAGCCTGGACCCCCTGCGGAGGACAGGGGACAGAAGACTTCCTGACCACTGAGGCTCGAGAGGAGAGAAGGGGGAGTTATGTAAATAAAAGGCTAATGAATGTGAATAAAGAGACTTTGATATAGATGTGTGATTTCCCCCGCGAGGGAAATGGTTTGATGTGAGAATGTTTAAATGAGAGAACTTTGGTGTGTTCACTCTCTTTGTTCGCTGCTCAAGAATAAGAGCAGACAGTGGAATGATTTCTTGAATAAGCTGGAATGGAAGACAATTCGGTTTCGTTATTCAAGTCTCCCCACATTGGTGACTGACGACGTTGAGAATGAACGAAGAAATTCTCAGGGTCCCGGACTCACAGCGCTCAGAGCTGGCGGGCGCAGTGGCCGTTAAGCTGCCTGATTTCTGGCAGGATAACCCACGGTCGTGGTTTCTGCAAGCAGAGTCGCAGTTCGCGCTCGCAGGAGTAACGGTGGATGACACTAAGTTCCACCATGTCATCGCTAAACTGGACAACAGCACAGCTCGGTGCGTGCAAAGCTTGGTGGAGCAGCCACCCGCGACCGACAGGTACGGCAAGCTGAAATCCACCCTCATCAAGTTTTTCACCCCCTCGGCTGAAGTGAGGGCGAGGAGGATCCTGTCTTTGCTAGACCAAGGTGGACACAGGCCGAGCGCCCTGATGGAGGAGATGATACAGCTGAGAGGTTTGGACAACGATGATTTCATTTTTCAGTTCATCTTCCTCTCCAACCTCCCGGCGCATGCGAGAAGCACGCTGGCCGGCAAAAAGTGTCACACCCTGGAGGAGTTCCGGGAGCTGGCCCAGGAGGCAGATGGGATCCTGGACGCCTGCGGCGGGCAAGCAACCACAGCAGCGACCCGAGACAGCGGGGAGCCAGAGGCGGCAGAACCAGACTGGCCGACGACGGCGGCAACACGACCGCGACGAGGGGGAAACAATAGCCCGGCGGCAGAAGCGCGGGCACGACACAGCGGAGGAGAAGATCTCTGCTTTTACCATCGGAGGTTCGCAGAGAAGGCACGCAGGTGTGTGCCGCCCTGCATCTTCAGGAGTTCGGGAAACGGCAAGACCGGGGGTCGCTAGCAGCTTCGACCCTCGGAGAACGCAACAAGCTGCTCTACATCACGGATGCGCGCTCCGGACGAGTGTTCCTCATTGACACCGGAGCACAAGTGAGCTTCATCACCCCAACATACGCGGACCGGGTGGCTGGACCCCACGGTAACGGAGCTACAGCGGCAAATGGCTCGAACATCAACACCTACGGGAGAAGGACCTTGCCTTTGTGCTTACATGGCCGCACATATGAATGGACTTTTGTAATAGCGGCGGTGAGTTTCAACATGTTGGGCGCGGATTTTTTGTGTTCACACAATCTGTTAGTTGATCTTGCTAATAGACGGCTGGTAAATGCACTCTCTTTTTACTCTCTCCCCTGTTCAGCTCGAGTGTCCCCGCCACCAGTACAGACCCACGTCGCTACAGCAGGTGGTAAGTTTCACACACTCCTCACCCAATTTCCAGCGTTCACTGTGCCCACTTTTTCAGCGACGGTCGCGAAGCACGGGGTGAAACACTTTATCCCCACTTCTGGCCCTCCCGTGTTTGCAAAAGCTCGGCGCTTGGATGCAGTTAAGCTCGCCATTGCGCGCGAGGAGTTCGCCAGCCTGGAGAGGCTGGGCATCGTTCGTAGGTCGAAGAGCCCGTGGGCTTCGCCGCTGCACATGGTACCGAAAGCCGATGGCTCCTGGAGACCGTGCGGGGATTACCGCAGGCTAAACAACGCTACGGCGCACGATCGTTATCCCATCCCGCACATTCAGGATTTTTCGGTGCACCTGGCGGGGGCGCGCATTTTTTCAAAGATTGATCTAGTTCGCGGCTATCACCAAGTCCCGGTCCAACCGGAGGACATTCCTAAAACAGCGGTAATAACCCCGTTCGGACTTTTCGAATTTTTACGCATGCCGTTTGGTCTCAAAGGGGCGGCGCAAACATTTCAGCGGATGATGGATGCCGTGTTACGCGATCTCCCTTTCGTGTTTGTGTACCTCGACGACATTTTGGTCGCGAGTACTTCAGAGGACGAACACGAAACGCACCTCACAGCAGTTTTTAGGAGGCTGGGAGAGCACGGCTTAATAGTTAACCCAGCCAAGTGCCACTTCGGCGTCGAGCGGATCGATTTTTTGGGTCACCGCGTCTCCCCGGAGGGAGCGGTTCCGTTACCAGAGAAAGTACGCGCGGTAGCGGATTTTCCCCGTCCACAAACGGTCAAATCACTACAGGAATTCTTGGGGATGGTGAATTTTTATAACCGATTCCTGCCCCACGCAGCTCAAATCATGCAACCGTTATATGCCGCGCTCAAAAAACAAAAGCCGACCCAGGCGGTCGAATGGTCCCCGGAGCGGGAGCGCGCGTTCACAGAGGTTAAAAAAGCCTTGGCTGACGCTGCGCTCCTGGCCCACCCAGACCCTGCAGCACGTATCGCGCTGACGACAGACGCTTCAGATTTAGCCATAGGGGCCGTTATTGAGCAACAGGTAGCCGGAGTTTGGCAGCCTTTGGCTTTCTTTAGCAAATCTTTAAGCGCGGCTGAACGAAAATACAGCGCGTTTGACAGAGAACTGTTGGCGCTGCATTTGGCTATTCGTCATTTCCAGTTCTGGCTGGAAGGACGGTGCTTCACCGCTTATGTGGACCACAAGCCGCTCACATACGCCATGGCCAAAATTTCAGATCCGTGGTCCGGCAGGCAGCAGAGGCAGCTGGCCGCAATCTCGGAATTTACCACTGACATTAGGCACGTCGCGGGCAAATTCAATGTAGTAGCAGATTGTCTCTCACGCGCGTTCACGACCCCAACACGCGCAGAGGCAGAACGGGCCACCGTGACCGCGCCGCAGGAGAGCGGCACGGTGGCGCGCGCAGCCCTGGTGCACGTGGGTATAGATTACGCAGCCATGGCAGCGGACCAGGGGGCGGACGCAGACGTGCGCGCGCTCCAGTCTGGACCAACAGGGTTGAGGCTGGAGAGCAAGTGTTTACAAACCGGTATGCCCCCCCTGATCTGCGACATGTCGACGGGGCGCCCGCGTCCGGTGGTTCCGGCCACGTGGCGCCGCCGTGTTTTTGACTCGGTCCACTCACTGGCGCACCCGGGGGTGCGCGCGTCGGTGAAACTAGTGGCGGAAAAGTTTGTTTGGCCGTGCCTGCGCAAGCACGTGAAGGAATGGGCAAAAACCTGTATTTCCTGTCAACGGGCCAAAATTCACAGGCACACAAGAGCCCCGTTAGAACCGTTCCGCATTCCGGCCAGAAGGTTCGACCATGTGCACGTCGACCTTGTGGGCCCCCTACCGGCATCACAGGGGTTCACGTATCTTTTGACAATGGTGGACCGCACCACACGTTGGCCGGAAGTGGTCCCACTTGCGACGACCACGGCCGCGGAGGTGGCTCGCGTTTTTTTAACGGCTTGGGTGGCGCGCTTCGGGGTTCCGTCGGACATTACGTCCGATAGAGGACCGCAATTCATCTCTGAGCTGTGGTCAGCGATGGCCAACGGCTTAGGAGCCAAAATTCACCGCACTACGGCTTACCACCCTCAGGCTAATGGTTTATGCGAGCGTTTTCATAGGTCTTTGAAGGCAGCACTCAGAGCGTCGCTCACGGATGCAGATTGGGTAAATAAACTTCCATGGGTTTTATTAGGGTTGCGTTCTGCGCCTAAAGAGGACTTAGACGCCTCCCCAGCGGAGCTGGTATTCGCACAAACTCTGAGGCTGCTGGGCGAGTTTTTACCAGAGCACCCAGAGCCCCCACCTCTCTCTGCTCTGGGACCGTTAGTCGGCACGGGGGCAGACACGCTCCCGGGTCCGGTTCATCACGCTTTTCCACGAGTTTTCGTCCCCAAGGCTTTGAAAAATGCCGATTTCGTTTTTGTCAGGCGCGAAGCCCTTAAAGCAACGCTCAAACCACCTTACGAAGGGCCATTTCGAGTGCTGGAGGCAGGTGATAAGCAATTTGTGCTAGATTTTGGAGACAGAAAAGAGACAGTCAGTATTGACAGACTAAAACCTGCTTTTGTCATGAAGGACGTGTCTGTACCGGTCGCGGTGGCGCCTCGACGAGGCAGGCCCCCGCAGAGGGCAATTAACCACTCTCTTCCTCAGTCAACAGACCCGAAGCAGAACAGCACCGCAGGCAAGGCGGGGCCAACGCACAGCAGATTCGGCAGACGGCTGAAGCCCAAGCGGCGCACAGACTGAATGTTGGTGTTGATTATTCAGTAGTGAGTAAGGTGCTATTAAATTTTGGGAATTAGTCTGTTCTTCATCGTTTGGGGGGGGTTATATGGCTGTGTTGTGAGACATGTATATGTTGGACACTGCATATGTGATTTAACCTCACGATGAAGGAGAGCCAGCCTCCTGCGGTGCGGAGCCACAGAGCCTGGACCCCCTGCGGAGGACAGGGGACAGAAGACTTCCTGACCACTGAGGCTCGAGAGGAGAGAAGGGGGAGTTATGTAAATAAAAGGCTAATGAATGTGAATAAAGAGACTTTGATATAGATGTGTGATTTCCCCTGCGAGGGAAATGGTTTGATGTGAGAATGTTTAAATGAGAGAACTTTGGTGTGTTCACTCTCTTTGTTCGCTGCTCAAGAATAAGAGCAGACAGTGGAATGATTTCTTGAATAAGCTGGAATGGAAGACAATTCGGTTTCGTTATTCAAGTCTCCCCACAGTACTTACAATTTATAACACAGTGAATGGCATAACTATAGTTAATGTCCCCTTATGGTCTAAAACAGGAATGGGACATAACACCAAAATAATTAAATTAAATTAAATTACAAGGAATACATTACAGTGGACCTCAAATATTTGTAAAAGTATTCCATTAATTCACTTGATGTCACTTGGTCCCACTAGATATAATTTAATGCACTGTTTGGGCATTGTGTGTAATAATCGTTAGGACTTGGAGAAGGCATTTGACCGCGTCCCTCGTGGATTTTTGTGGGGGGTGCTTCGGGAGTATGGGGTATCGGGCTTGTTGTTACGAGCTATTCGGTCTCTGTACGACCGTTGTGAGAGTTTAGTTCGTATTGCCAACACTCGGTCGGAGTCATTCCCAGTGAGAGTTGGACTCCGCCAGGGCTGCCCTTTGTCACCGGTCCTGTTCATAATTTTTATGGACAGGATTTCTAGGCGCAGCCAGGGAATGGAGGGTGTCATGCTTGGTGACCACAGGATCTCATCTCTGTTGTTTGCAGATGATGTTGTCCTGTTGGCTTCATCCAGCAATGACCTACAGCTCTTGCTGGGACGGTTTGCCGCTGAGTGTGAAGCGGCTGGGATGGGAATCAGCACCTCCAAGTCCGAGTCCATGGTCCTCAGCCGGAAAAAGGTGGATTGTCCTCTCCGGGTTGGGGACAGGCTCCTGCCCCAAGTGGAGGAGTTTAAGTATCTTGGGGTCTTGTTCACGAGTGAGGGGAAAATGGAGCGAGAGATCGACAGACGGATTGGAGCGGCATCTGCAGTGATGCGGACGTTGTACCGGTCTGTTGTGGTGAAGAGGGAGCTTAGTTCTAAGGCAAAGCTGTCGATTTACCAGTCAATCTACGTTCCTACTCTCACCTATGGTCACGAGCTTTGGGTAATGACCGAAAGAACGAGATCACGGATACAAGCGGCTGAAATGAGCTTTCTCCGTAGGATTGCTGGACTCACCCTCAGAGATAGGGTGAGGAGCTCAGTCATCCGGGAGAGGCTCAGAGTAGAACCGCTGCTCCTCCACATTGAAAGGAGTCAGTTGAGGTGGTATGGGCATCTGATTAGGATGCCTCCTGGACGTCTCCCACTTGAGGTGTTTCAGGCACGTCCCACTGGGAGGAGACCCCGGGGCAGACCCAGGACTCGGTGGAGAGACTATGTCTCCCAGCTAGTCTGGGAACGCCTTGGTATCCCCTCTGAAGAGCTGGAGCAGGTGGCTGGGGAGAGGGAAGTCTGGGCTTCTCTGCTTGAACTGCTGCCTCCGCGACCCGGACCTCCGGAAAAGCGGTAGAAGATGGATGGATGGATGGATGGACAACAATGGTCATTTGTCATTACATATTAAAATACAAATGATTCATGATGGGCTTTTGGTGTCCAATAAAAATGATTTAATTCATTATTTGGATGTTTTCTGGGGTTTTGGTGTCCCGTTCAGTGCTGTTTGGTCCCATTTAATGTATAGTGAAACCACTCTCAGTGGAGCTTATCCTCCATGTGTTCACAGGACCATATGCATGCCATAACAGGATGTCCAAACTGCTTTTCCAACACAGCTGTCAAAGGGAATATCATGCATATACTAACATACTGTCAATCTTTTATTGCTGTTTTAGGTAATTTTGACGTACTGTTATTATGATGGGTTGTACTATAATTTATAAATTCCGCATTTCCCAGCTTTAGTTTAGTTTAGTTTTTTTACTTGACCTGTCCATAACATTGGTGTCCAAAACTCAAACACAATATTGTAAAATTACTGATCCAACAATAGAAAAAGGATTTCATGGGATTCCATGGACCATTCTGCAGGAAAACTGATTAAGATGGGACTGACTGAAGTGAGTGAGTACAAATTAGGCACTTAACATCTCAGCAGATGCCTAAAATGTTCACTGGTGCAGCAAACTTCTATATGATAACCTTACTATTGCTCTTTCTGTATCATCATACTTACTGCAGGCCAACTGCATTGTGTCACTGGTGTACAGTTAGGCCCGAAATATTTGGACAGTGACACAATCTTCATGATTTGGGCTCTGCATGCCACCACATTAGATTTGAAATGAAACAACTACAATGGAATTGAAGTGCAGCCTTCAAGGTTTAATTCAAGGGGTTGAACAAAAATATATGATTAAACATGTAGGAATTGTAGCTATTTTTATACAAACGCTCCTCATTTCAGGGGCTCAAAAGTAATTGGACAAATAAACATAACCCTAAGTAAAATGTTACTTTTCAATATTTTGTTGAGAATCCTTTGCAGGCAATGACTGCCTGAAGTCTGGAACCCATGGACATCACCAAACGCTGGGTTTCCTCCTTTGTGATGCTTTGCCAGGCCTTTACTGTAGCTGTCTTCAGTCATTGCTTGTTTGTGGGTCCTTCTGCCTTAAGTTTTGTCTTGAGCAAGTGAAATGCATGCTCGATTGGGTTGAGATCTGGTGATTGACTCGGCCATTGCAGAATATTCCACTTCGTTGCTTTAAAAAACTCTTGGGTTGCTTTTGCAGTATGTTTTGGATCATTGGTGAAGCGCCGTCCAATCAACTTTGCTGCATTTGGCTGAATCTGAGCAAAAAGTATATCCCTATACACTTCAGAATTCATCCGGCTGCTTCTGTCTTTTGTCACATCATCAATAAACACAAGTGACCCAGTGCCATTGGAAGCCATGCATGCCCATGCCATCACACTGCCTCCACCATGTTTTACAGAAGATGTAGTGCTTTGGATCATGAGCTGTTCCAATTCTTCTCCAAACTTTCTTCTTCCCATCATTCTGGTACAGGTTGATCTTAGTCTCATCTGTCCAAAGAATGCTGTTCCAGAACTGGGCTGGCTTCTTCAGGTGTTTTTTGGCAAAGTCAATTCTGGCCTTTCTATTTTTGAGGCTGATTCATGGTTTGCACCTTGTGGTGAATCCTTTGTATTTGCTCTCATGAAGTCTTCTCTTTATGGTAGACTTAGATACTGATACACCTACTTCCTGGAGAGTGTTCTTCACTTGAGTGGATGTTGTGAAGGGGTTGCTCTTCACCATGGAAAGGATTCTGTGATCATCCACCACTGTTGTCTTCCGTGGACGTCCAGACCTTTTTGAGTTCCCAAGCTCACCAGTGCACGCTTTTTTTCTCAGAATGTACCAAACTGTTGATTTGGCCACTCCTAACATTTCTGCTATCTCTCTGATGGATTTCTTCTTTTTTTTCAGCCTCAGGATGGTCTGTTTCACCTCCACTGAGAGCTCCTTTGACCGCATGTTGTGTGTTCACAGCAACAGCTTCCAAATGCAAACGCCACACCTGGAACTAGAAAAGCACTCATAGAGCGCATACCTCCGCCAAGGCTCCTTCCGTTTGTCATGGATCACCTCCAAAATGTAATGGGCTTGTGTGTAGGCCTATCGCCACTTGTGGTGAAAATTGCATCCAAGTCTGTCCATTAGTTTTGGAGTTTTGTGGCTGACAGACTGAGAAGAGCCTTGGCTGAGGTATGCATTCCCAGATCATTCCCAAAATGTAATGGGTTCCTCTCTAGGCCAAGAACCACCTCTGGTGAAAATGTCATCCAAATCCATCCAGTAGTTTTTGTGTAATCCTGCTGCACAAATACAAACAAAGCCCTTGGTGGAGGTATGCACTGTCAGATCATCACCAAAATGTAATCATCTGTTCCCTGTGTCATTACACACAAAATTTCGTCAAAATCCGTTCATAACTTTTTGAGTTATGTTGGTAACAGACAGACACACAGACAAACAGACAAATGGCAGTAAAAGCATTACCTCCTTGGCGGAGGTAATAAACTCAAGTGTTGCTGTTGTGTCCATCTCCTCCATCTCCAAACTCCCAGGCTGCGGGCGTTACAATTCATCGCACAACCGCGTACAACCCACAGGCCAATGGGTTATGCAAGCGTTTTCATAGATCACTGAAAGCAGCACTCAGGGGTTCACTGACGGATGCAAATTGGGTAGACAGGTTGCCGTGGGTTTTATTGGAGTTGCGCTCCGTGCCAAAAGAGGATTTGGAAGCTTCCTCGGCAGAGAGCTTGTTTTTGCGCAGCCCCTATGGCTGGCCGGGGAATTTCTGCCAAATAATCCCGTGCCGGACAGCTGCCCGTCTCAGCTTTTGCAGCGTAGCGCAAACACAGGCACGCTGCCGGGCCCGGCCCACCACTGTTTTCCGCGTGCTTTTGTGCCTAAAACTTTGAAGAACGCGGAGTTCGTGTTCGTCAGACACGACGACCAGCGCCCTCCATTGCGCCTGCACACATGTTGAAAATGGCCCTATCTCACAATGTTAAAGAATGCTTTAAAAAATTCCTGGATCCAGACGGTGATCCAGATCATCCCCTAAACTTAATCAGTTCTTCCTTGTACCATTTCCAACAAGGCCTGAAAGTTTCATCGAAATCCGTCCAAAACTTTTTGAGTTATCTTGCTAACCAACAGACAGACAGACAAACAGACAGACAAACGCCGGCAAAAACATAACCTCCTGGCCTGCGGTCTGGCGGAGGTAATCAACTCCAGACCTTTTAACTGCTTAACTGATGACAGGTTAACGAGGGAAGAGCCTATGCAGCCTTGTTTTTTTTTTTTTGCAGCCTTCTGAGTCAATTGTCCAATTACTTTTGGTCCCTTGAAAAAGAGGCGGCTACGTATTAAAGAGCTGTAATTCCTAAGCCCTTGCTCCAATTTGGATGTGAATACTCTCAAATTACAGCTGAGAGTCTGCACTTTAAACCCATATTGATTATATAATTGTATCCTGAATATGTTTTCGTAAACAGCTAAAATACCAAAACTTGTGTCACTGTCCAAATATTTTTGGGCCTAACTGTATGTCTATGTATGTGGGCAAAACTTGCTTGGTATTGCTATTGTAGTACCACCATCATTAAACACTGCATGCAGTATTCAATGGGCACCAATGCTAGTTTATACATATGTGTTTGAGTAAAATAAACAATTTTGTTTTATTCTCTAACCTACTGAAAACAACTCACCCAAATTCCAAAGTCAAAATACCATCACTTAGAGCATTAGCGCATGGAGCAGTGGCGGCCTAATGGTTAGGGATATGGACTGGTGAGCAGTGGGTCGCTGGTTCAATTGCCAGCCCGGCAGGATCTGGGTAGGACGGGTAATGTAACAGTGTTTGCCCCACCCTACTCAACCCCACTGTGGTGCCCTGGAGCAAGGCCCTTAACCCACTGCTCCAGTGGAGCTGCTCAGTGGCCACAGGTCAATCTGTGGTTGTACTGGGCTGCTTCCAGGTGTGAATGTGTAACTGTGTGAATGTGAACAGGGTGTCCTTGAAAAAGAGAGGTTGCCTCTCAATGCAACTACCCTGTATAAATTAAGGTTAAATTTAAAGAATAATAATAAGCAACTCTCACAACTCAGCTCGCGCAAAGCATCATGGGAACATGGCTACCAAACATGCTCTATCGATACATTTAATTTATGGAAAGTTCCTGATCTACGAGCATATTGTGTGCGTAGGGGTCTTCCTGGTTGTACCTGCAAATGCAAGGATAAACTAGTTGTGCTTGCATTTGCAGCCACGTTGCAGAAATTGGCCAAAATGGCCCCCTTGTATGTACGCTGACATAGCAGATTTTTTGCTGTCAAAGGACCAAGCACCCTTACTTGCGAGACTCCAAAATGACTACAAAGAAGGTAAGTGAGTGGCTTGACAGCTCAACTTTGGTTTTGTCATTTGGAGTAAATTTCACTACAAGGCATAGCCTGCTTACTTAGATCTATAGGTCGATACTACTATAGTTTAAGTACCACACGTTTTCAATGATTTGCAATTTTATTTTATATCAGCCTACTTATCAATGGCCTTAATTACATGTGTGTGTAGATCAAGCTTCATTACCAATATACAAAGAACTATATCCTAGATCCAGGCCTGCCTGCCCGTACCTACTACTTCAGGGTTTAGACTCGTGTCAGTTAGGCTAGAACTTGAACAATACACAACACTATTTAATTATGTTATAATATTGACTTACTGCTTTAATCCAACAATTACGTCCGTCCGGATCCTTCAGCTTCGTGGGGAATGTATATAACGTGAATGGCGGCGGACATGTACACATGCTGGTCCCGAAGTTACACACATGTATGCTACTATACAAGTTTGCTTTTTCCACCGCTCTAGATGATAGATGCCGTTCCACACTTCACTGCACAATGTGCACCTGGCATAACGGTGATTTAAAGCTTGAAGCAGACTTTAAATGGGAGTTGTTCAGGTGTGACAGTACTGTCTCTATACAAAAGCAAGGCAGCTACCGGAATGTTTGGTAGTCGTGAATTTTGAACTCACATAGTCCGCACATGCACACTCGTAATGCGAAAGTCGCCTATTTACAGAAAACGACAACTGGCCAAAACAACAAAAATATGTTGCTTTTAGATCAAACAATGCAAAAAAATAAATACTTAAGGTTTAACCAAGGAAGAACTCAAATCTGTATTTAATATAATAATAATAATAATAATAATAATAATAATAATTAAATTTTATTCACAGCTTTCGAACGTTTTACCATGCTTAGATGACTGCCTAATCAGTACCTCTTGAAGTTGAGGTGTACTTGTGTTGGAATTCAACAAATACTCAAATTGAATGGCTACCACACATGTAGAGATGCTAATTTAGGAAAGATTTTGCAGTCTCTTATTTTCGCCCTGAGCTGTATACAGGGGCCGTGCACACAACAATATTTTTACCCCAAACTGGGGAAGTTTGTCCACAGTTTAGCTGTCTGTGCACATGACGCCTAAGTGTCAGGTCAGGCATTGGTTTGCTTGCTACCAGATAACCATGAAAACCGGTACTACCTGTCTCATGGGTCGGGCCGTCGGCGACTCAACCGGCAACCCCGCCCTTCCAAGGGCGTGGAGGGTGAAATTGGGCATCCAGGCAGAATTAAAAACAATATCTGTCACAGGTCTATGGTGGACCACTCCCAGTTACACGGAGTGAGACTGGACATCCTGGCAGATAAGCACATCTGTCGCAAGGTCTGTGGTGGACTTTTGCCAGTCGGTGCATCGTGACATGCACTACACAGAGAGAAGAGATAAACAAACCTATCATCTGGTCAGTCACTGCAACAAATACTGGAGTCAGTTTGTCTTGGCCTGTCCTTGCCATTGATAATACCTCTATCTGCCAAGAATGTATCACTAGTCCAGCAAAAGCTAGCGGTAGTCAAATACTTTACAAGCAGTTTCATGAAATGGTCAGTCAGAGAGCAACTCATACCGGCTCGGACGTCGCCCGAGTTGACAAGGTCGGGAGTTCCTGGCGGTGGAGGGCAGAGGACAGAGTTGCGTGGAGGAATCTGATCAGGCCTAAATGAAACAGTCATTGTCGCCCCCGACAGACTGCTATGATGATGATGATGATGATTCATATGACGCCGGGTATTTGGAGGTGTGAAAGTGTAGAGATTTGAAACCAACCTCCTTGGCACCATGTTTTTTTTTTCATCCGTGTGCACAGAAATAAACAGCAATGGTATGTTACAGCCCCAATTTACAATAGATTTCAGCCAATCCACCCACCAAACAGCTTGTATTTCTCACAGAAATAAGCACCATATGTTTATAGTTAGCACTGGGTTAAAAAAAAAAAAAAACGGGCTCTTAACAGTATATGTATAATGCTTTTCCCCTTTACAAGAGATGCAGCCTAATAGATAAAAATAATCATCAAATTTATAACCAGGGAGGATTTACAGGCTGAATTACATCCCTAAAATGTTTGCGGCTATGGCACAGGTGTAGTGTGACCAACTACTGATCGGAGGGTCATGGGTTCGATTCCCACTCTGTCTGCAGTCTGCATGTCGAAATGTCCTTGAGCAAGACACTGAACCCCCAGTTGCTCCTGGTGGCCAGGCTAGCGCCTGTGTGTGTATGGCAGCTCTGCCGCCATCAGTGTGTGCGTGAATGGGTGGATAGCAGGATCTGTAAAGTGCTTTGGTCATCCAGAGATGAGAAAAAGCGCTATATAAGTGAGCGCCATTTACCTTTGCTGAATGATGAAAAAATTGCCGTGGAGCAGCCAGTGTTTTAAATCCAGTTTTGTGCAGCTATGCAGCCAGCTGACATCACATCATATTACTATTTTTTCATACTTGTAATGCTTTTTTAAAAGTCATGACTTAAGACTCCTTATCAAATATTCAAACCAGCTATCAGTAAGTCAGATTTTCCTTACTGCCCACAATTACATGGTTTATTTATTTATGACTCCCTTATTCTTTTAAATTAAAAAAACAAGTATAAATATTTCTTGCAGATGGAATCTGGCATTTATAGTTGTAGGTCCCTAGTAAAACGTCTATTTGTCATCCATCAGTTTTCACGTCTTCAATGGACCCATGTGCACGCGTGGCTGCTTCTGTGACATGTTCATGCAGCTGTTTCTCTCTTGGGTCTAAATAAAAACGTTCTGTGTACCAAGCCATAGTCTGTAGTCTATAGAATATCTATCAATAATCACTGACCTTGATCTTCCTGAAGTCCACGGGCTTACGGATCAGTTCATAGTACTCGGGCAGCTCCTTTCGAGATGGCAGCTGGATGAACACCTCACTCAGCTGACGGCCACTGGCACTACAGAAGATTACATCAGAACAGCAAAGCAAAACAAGCTCTTGAATGTGCTAAATAGAAATACAATTTAGGGATGCATAAATCATATATCGGCTGAACATCAATATCAGTCGATATTCACTTGTTCATTTGTGCTATCGGCACAAATGAACTCAGCAGTGGCTGATATTTTTCTGGTGTATCCCTATTGGGTGGAACTGAAGTTGTCCTGAAACGGACAACAGTGGACTACGGCTGCATTAGATAACATTTGGAACTAAACCATTTTAAAGTATAGCTCAAGTAGGTTCATTATGTCTTCTTTTAATTATTTACCTTTTTGTTCTTACCTTCTAAGAAGGTAAAAACATCTCCTTTCTATTTTTGTCTTTAATAAGAACAAAAAGGTAAACATTTTAAAGTATTTCAGTTTGGTTATTTTTTTAATAATGTATAATTCTATGTCATTCTGGCAGTGATGATGGAACAGATGAAGACAAAAACAAAAACGATATCAGCCAACTGATTATTTTCAACATTGTTATCAGCCCAAAATTTCAATATTGGTACATCGACAGTGCATCCAGAAAGTATTCACAGCGCTCCACTTTTTCCACATTTTGTTATGTTACGGCCTTATTCCAAAATGGAATAAATTCTTTTTTTTCCCCTCAAATTTCTACACACAATACCCCATAATGACAACATGAAAAACGTTTAGAGATTTTTGCAATTTAATTAAAAATAAAAAACTAAAAAATCACATGTACATACAGACGTGGACAAAATTGTTGGTACCCCTCTGTTAATGAAAGAAAAACCTACAATGGTAACAGAAATAACTTGAATCTGACAAAAGTGGTAATAAATAAAAATTCTATGAAAATTAACCAATGAAAATCAGGCAACGCTTTTCAGAATTATTTTAAAAAACAAACTCATGAAACAGGCCTGGACAAAAATGATGGTACCCTTAACTTAATATTTTGTTGTACTGTGGTGGACACACAGACGTGACCTGTTTTGGACTCACATTTTAGATCAGAACAAAAGCAGAGCTTCCTTGGTGATTACAGGAAGCTGCAAGAATCTTAGCTTTGGTATGCAAGGCTGGAGACTGTGGGGGGTATAATTAAAGGATTAAAGAAGGGATGCAGGGGAGACAGTAGAAGTGATATCATGGAGTGAGGATGCATTGTTACTGTCATTATAATGCAACGTAGTCTGTGATACATGTGACCTGTGAACTGTAAGAGTCCTGATATTTAAGGATGAGAGTTTCCTGTGTGGCTCTCTTTTCTGCTTTCTGCTTTGAGATGATGGTGATGTGAATAAAGCTGACTTGAGAGAGAACTCTGCCTCGTCATTCTCACAAATCCACACTGGTGACCCGAGACGTATCATGCAAGAGGAGAATTCCCCCGGGCCAGCCTCGTCAGGAGCTCCCAGCCAAGCGAATGCCGCCACAGTCCAGCTACCGGACTTCTGGCAGAACAATCCGCGCTCCTGGTTCAACGCGGTTGAGGCGCAGTTCAACCTCCGGGGGATATCGGTAGACGCCACAAAATTCTACCACGTAGTCGCAAAGCTGGACAACAACACGGCCCAGCATGTGGAGAGTCTGATCGACCAGCCGCCGGACAGCAACAAATACGGCACGTTGAAGGCTGGACTCATCCAGCAATTCACCCCCTCGGCGGAGGAGAGTGCAGAGAGGCTCCTGGCCCTGACGGAGTTGGCAAACGACATGCCCACGAACCTGATGGAGAAGTTGTTGAGGTTGAAAGACTCTGACGACGATCACTTCATTTTCACCCACCTTTTCCTCAGGACTCTACCGTCAGCAGCGAGAGCGACCCTGGCCAGTTCGCCACTGTTGGCCCAATGGGACTACCGCGCGCTGGGCCGAGAGGCGCAGCGGATTGTCAACGCCACCAAGCGGCGCGCAGCCACGGCCGCTGCAGCGGAACTTGGCGAGACAACCAGAGACGACAGGGGGCCAGAGGCAGCGGTGCCAGACTCACCGACGACAGCGGCGGCAGGGGCCAGGGAACGCGGATCGGACATCCTTTGTTTCTACCATCGCCGTTTCGCAGAGAGGGCATGCAAATGTGTACCACCGTGCCAGTTCAGGCGTTCGGGAAACGCCAAGACTGGGGGTCGGTAGCAGCCACGGCCCTCGGGGAGGAGAACAAGCTGCTCTACTTGTCAGACGCACGCTCGGGGAAGCAGTTCCTCGTCGACACAGGCTCCCAGTTGAGTTTCATCACACCTTCCTACGCGGACAGACTAGCTGGATCCGGAGGTCCCCGGGTGACAGCAGCGAACGGCTCGGAGATTAAGACCTTTGGTGAGAAGACTCTGCTTCTGTCTCTACACGGCGGTACATTTGAGTGGACTTTTGTTGTAGCAGCGGTAAATTTCAATATGTTGGGGGCTGATTTTTTGTGCTCACATGGTTTGTTGGTTGACCTCGCTAACAGGCGCCTGGTTAATGCACTTTCTTTTGATTCTATCCCCTGTACAGCACGAGTGGCCCCGCCTACAGCACAAGCCAACGTCACAGCTGCAAGCGGTAAGTTCCACACACTGCTCACTCAGTTCCCAGCACTCACGGTCCCCACATTTTCAGCAACAGTCACTAAACACGGGGTGGAGCATTTTATTACCACTACCGGACCACCCGTTTTTGCAAAAGCTCGGCGCTTGGACGCAGTTGAGCTGGCCATAGAGCGCGAGGAGTTCGCCAACCTGGAGAGGTTGGGCATTATCAGGTGTTCAAACAGCCCGTGGGCTTCCCCGCTGCACATGGTCCCGAAAGCTGACGGATCATGGCGACCTTGCGGGGATTTCCGCAGGTTAAACAACGCTACAGCGCACGACCGCTACCCAATCCCGCATATCCAGGATTTTTCCGTTCATTTGGCAGGGGCGCGCATTTTTTCTAAAATAGACTTGGTCCGCGGTTACCACCAAGTCCCAGTGTGCGCTGAGGACATACCCAAAACAGCGGTAATAACTCCGTTTGGCCTATTCGAGTTTTTACGCATGCCATTCGGACTTAAAGGGGCTGCTCAGACGTTCCAACGCATGATGGACGCGGTGCTTCGCGATCTCCCTTTCTTGTTCGTCTACTTGGACGATATTTTAGTAGCCAGCGCATCCGAAGATGAACACGAAAAACACCTGGCCACAGTTTTCCGAAGGTTGGGAGATCACGGGTTAATAATCAACCCAGCGAAGTGTCAGTTCGGGGTGGCGCAGATCGATTTTTTAGGACACCGCGTCTCCCCCGAAGGAGCAGTTCCGCTTCCTGACAAAGTGCGTGCGGTGGCAGATTTTCCCCGGCCGCAGACGGTCAGGGCGTTGCAGGAGTTTTTGGGAATGGTGAATTTTTATAACCGTTTTCTCCCCCGCGCGGCGCAACTCATGCAGCCGCTGTATGCCGCGCTCAAAAAAAAGAAACCCGCGGATAAGGTCGAGTGGTCCTCGGAGCGGGACCAAGTGTTCTCGGAGGTGAAAGCAGCCTTGGCAAAGGCTGCGTTGTTGGTACACCCAGACCCAACGGCCCGCATAGCGCTCACCACTGATGCATCAGATGTGGCCATAGGGGCGGTCGTGGAGCAACATGTAGCCGGGGTTTGGCAGCCCCTCGCATTTTTCAGCAGGACCTTGCGCGATAGCGAACGTAAATACAGCGCGTTCGACAGGGAGCTGCTGGCTCTCCATTTGGCCATCCGCCACTTTCAATTCTGGCTAGAAGGATGCTCTTTCACCGCGTTCGTTGACGACAAACCGCTAACATTCGCGATGGCCAAGGTTTCTGAACCGTGGTCAGTCCGGCAGCAGAGACAGCTGGCCGCGATATCAGAGTTTACCACTGATATTCAGCATGTGGCGGGCAAACTCAATGTAGTGGCAGATTGCCTCTCGTGCGCCGTGGCAGCCCCAGTCAGCGTAGGAGTAGATTACGCAGCCATGGCTGCGGAGGTTGGTGACGCGGATGTGCGCGCGCTTCAGTCTGGACCAACAGGGTTAAGGCTGGAGAGCAGGGTGCTGCAAGACGGTATGCCCCCCCAATCTGCGATGTCTCCACTGGACGGCCGTGTCCAGTAGTACCGGCTGCGTGGCGCCACCGCATTTTTGACTCGGTTCATTCTTTGGCGCACCCTGGAGTGCGCGCGTCGGTCAAAATGGTAGGAGAGAAATTTGTGTGGCCGAGCCTCCGCAAACAAGTTAAAGAGAGGGCAGCAGCCTGCACGGCGTGTCAATGAGCCAAAGTACACAGGCACACGAGGGCTCCTTTGGAGCCGTTTCACATTCCGGCCAAAAGGTTTGATCACGTTCATGTGGACCTCGTGGGCCCCCTCCCACCGTCACAAGGGTGCACATATCTTCTGACAATGGTGGACCGCACCACGCGCTGTACTGAAGTGGTCCCGCTGGCATCAACCACGGCCGAGGAAGTGGCGCGTGCATTTTTAACAGCTTGGATGGCGCGCTTCGGCGTTCCGTCGGACATTACGTCCGACAGAGGCCCTCAATTTGTGTCCAAGCTTTGGTCGACAATGGCCCGCAGCCTGGGGGTCACAATTCACCGCACAACCGCATACAATCCGCAGGCTAACGGATTATGCGAACGTTTTCATAGGTCATTGAAAGCGGCTCTCAGAGCGTCACTGATGGGTGCAAATTGGGTGGACAAGTTACCGTGGGTGTTATTGGGGTTGCGTTTTGCGCCTAAAGAGGACTTAGAAGCCTCCCCAGCGGAGCTCGTGTTTGCGCAGCCACTCCGGCTGCCTGGGGAGTTTCTCCCAGATAACCCTGCGCCAGACACCTCCCCGTCTCAGCTGTTGCGGAGTAACATAGAATCAAGCACGCTGCCCAGTCCCGCGCACCACAGTTTTCCGCGCGTTTTTGTGCCTAAAACCATGAAGGACGCAGAGTTTGTTTTTGTCAGACACGATGCACATCGAACCCCGCTGCGACCACCTTATGAAGGACCGTTCAGAGTGCTAGAAACAGGGGACAAGCAGTTTTTGCTAGATTTGGGGGGTAGGAAAGAGAAAGTTGGCATAAACAGACTCAAACCCACTTTTGTGGTGGCAGATGAGCAAGTGCTGTTGGCGAGGGCCCCGCGGTGAGGTAGACCACCGCGGGGGGCTTCACAGAGTAATGTTTCCCCAGAACACCCACAGGTGCTGACAAAAGGTTTCCACCCCCAGACGGCAAACCCCCAGCGTGACAGCGCCGCAGAGACGTTGAATCCCAGCTACAGCAGTTTCGGCAGGAGACTGAAGCCTAGACAGCATGTGGACTGATGTGTATTGATACTATCACGGCATGCATGTTGTTATTCTCTTGTTTGTTCTAAAATGTTGGGGGGGCTTTGTGTGGTGGACACACAGACGTGACCTGTTTTGGACTCACATTTTAGATCAGAACAAAAGCAGAGCTTCCTTGGTGATTACAGGAAGCTGCAAGAATCTTAGCTTTGGTATGCAAGGCTGGAGACTGTGGGGGGTAAAATTAAAGGATTAAAGAAGGGATGCAGGGGAGACAGTGGAAGTGATATCATGGAGTGAGGATGCATTGTTACTGTCATTATAATGCAACGTAGTCTGTGATACATGTGACCTGTGAACTGTAAGAGTCCTGATATTTAAAGGCCAAATGTCACGTAACAGGGTACTTTAAATATCTTGAAACTAGATATAAAAGGGAACCGATCCGTTCGGGTCTTGGTGCATATGCTTCAGTAACAACGGAATATTCGTTAATTTAAAACTGCCGCGCTTGGCCTGACACGGCCCCTGGAATCGCCTGGGGAAGAAGACGGAAGTGACGAAATCGATTGTACCCGAGTTTGATGCTTGGGGTATTTCAATTGATTGTTTATATGGAGACTGGAAGGTTGAAGTGAGCAACAAGAAAGAAAAAATTGGATATTTCACCCATACCTTAAAACGGGACTATCAGGGACAGCTGGGTAATAAGGGACACTTCTCTGGGAAATGTTTTCATACCTGTCAAGTGAGACGTTTTCGCCGTACTTCAAAACTGTAAAAAGCGGCTATAAGGGACGGCGGAGCAACAAGGGACACCTCGCTGGGAAATGCCCCAAATGCAACTCGTGTTGTTATTGTCAAATATTTTAAGGATTCATGGATATTTGACAATAACAACACAACTCAGCGTCCGGCGCAAAATAAAAAAAAAAGCAGAATTCTGTATTTGTAAGGCGATCTCTCTGTTCCGCAACCGCTGCACAGCTGAACGTGTTAAACCATTGTCCTAATGACTTCTCATTGTAGTGAGAATAGCTCACGCTGAGCGATCAGCCCGCCCCGACAATCAGACTAATGATTGACTCCACACTTCTCATTGTAGTGATAATAGCTCCCGCTGAGCCATCTGCCAGCACCAGCTGTGGGGGATCACAGACAGGACGAGCTCCTCAACACACTCAATTTTTTTTCCCATATATTTTTTTTTTGGGCGTACAGAAATGGCAATACGCCCGTTTTTGCTAAAATTGCATTTTCCCTGTATTTTCCTTAAAATATTTGACAATAACAACACGAACTACATTTAAAACATTTCCCAGAAAAGTGTCCCCCACCACTCCGCCGTCCCCCACAGCCGCGCTTGGCACCAAAATATGGCAAAAACGTCTCACTTGACAGGTATGCGCCTCCATTTTCATATTGATCTGGTCAATTTCTTGACAGCAGCGGCTCTCCTCCACTGTAATAATAATGGCTTCCGAAAAATCAATATTTATGGGCCGCCCTCGACAGACCCCCTTCGGCTTCGCAATTCTGGAGGCGATTAATGTCCAGTTCAATGACATTTTCCACTGGTTCTGCTCTCTGGTCATCGTTGGAACTGTTGTCATCAGACAAAGCATCTGATTCCGTCTCAGACGGCTCGAACCTGTAAGGTTCTATGCCTCTGTCACTGTCTGAACCACTGACAAAAAAAAAGACAAAAAAAAAAAGACAAAACTAAACTAATTTGTTCACAATCGCTGTCACTTTCCATCATGATTGTCCAATGTTGATAAGTGTGAATGTGGATAGGCAGGGCAGCCAGGGTACAACTGGTGATGTCAAAAACATGGGCGTGGTCTGGACTGGCTGTCACAAGCCAGCAAGCAAGGTGGGGCCTTCACCTGGTGTATTTTGTGCAATTATGTAAATACAGGTGGGTGATATGGTCTCCGGTATGAATATGTGGTTTAAGCTATGTGTATTTTATCTAAATTCGTTGTCATTTAGAAAAAAAAATTACATGACATTTGGCCTTTAAGGACGAGAGTTTCCTGTGTGGCTCTCTTTTCTGCTTTCTGCTTTGAGATGATGGTGATGTGAATAAAGCTGACTTGAGAGAGAACTCTGCCTCGTCATTCTCACATCTCCACAGTACAACCTTTTGAGGCAATCACTGCAATCAAACGATTTCTGTAACTGTCAATGAGACTTCTGCACCTCTCAGCAGATATTTTGGCCCACTCCTCATGAGCAAACTGCTCCAGTTGTCTCAGGTTTGAAGGGTGCCTTCTCCAGATGGTGTGTTTCAGCTCCTTACACAGATGTTCAATAGGATTTAGATCAGGGCTCATAGAAGGCCACTTTAGAATAGTCCAATGTTTCACTCTTAGCCATTCTTGGGAGTTTTTAGCTGTGTGTTTTGGGTCATTATCCTGTTGCAAGACCCATGACCTGCGACTGAGACCAAGCTGTCTGTCAATGGGCAGCATATTTCTCTCTAGAATACCTTGATAGTCTTGAGATTTCATTGTACCCTGCACAGATTCAAGACACCCTGTGCCAGATGCAGCAAAGCAGCCCCACAACATAACACAACCTCCTCCATGTTTCACAGTAGGGACAGTGTTCTTTTCTTAATATGCTTCATTTTTGCATCTGTGAACATAGAGCTGATGTGCCTTGCCAAAAAAATCCAGTTTTGTCTCATCTGTCGATAGGACATTCTCCCAGAAGCTTTGTGGCTTGTCAACATGCAGTTTGGCAAATTCCAGTCTGGTTTTTTTAGGATTTGTTTTCAACAGTGGTGTCCTCCTTGGTCATCTCCCATGAAGTCCACTATGGCTCAAACAACGATGGAGGGTGCGATCTGACACTGACGTACCTTGACCTTGGAGTTCACCATGAATGTGTTTAGAGGTTGTTCTGGGCTCTTTTGTTACCATTCGTATCACCCGTCTCCTCCTGCGGCCACGTCCAGGGAGGTTGGCTACAGTCCCGTGGATCTTAAATTTCTGAATAATATGTGCAACTGTAGTCACAGGAACAACAAGCTGCTTGGATATAGTCTTACAGCCTTCACCTTTAACATGCTTGTCTATAATTTTCTTTCTAATCTCCTGAGACAACTCTCTCCTTTGCTTCCTCTGGTCCATGTTTAGTGTGGTACACACCATGTCACCAAACAGCACAGTGACTACTTGTCACCCTTTAAATAGGCCGACTGACTGATTACAAGTTTGTAGACACCTGTGATGTTAGAGGACACATCTTGGTTGAACATGTCCCTATGGTCGCATTATTTTCAATCTTTTCTAGGGGTACCATCATTTTTGTCCAGGCCTGTTTCATGAGTTTGTTTTTTTAAATAATTCTGTTGAACCACAATTCAAAAGCATTGTCTGATTGTCATTGGTTAATTTTCATAGAATATTTATTTATTATCACTTTTGTCAGATTCAAGTTATTTCTGTGACCATTGTGGGTTTTTCTTTCATTAACAGAGGGGTACCAACAATTTTGTCCCCGTCTGTAAATATTCACAGCCTTTGCCAGGAAGCTCAAAACTGAGCTCAGGTGCATCCTGTTTCCACTGATCATCCTTGAGACATTTCTACAGCTTAACTGGAGTCCACCTGTGGTAAATTCAGTTGATTGGACATGATTTGAAAAGGCACACACCTGTCTATATAAGGTCCCACAGTTGACAGTGCATGTCAGAGCACAAACCAAGCAGGACGTCAAAGGAATTGTCTGTAGACCTCCGAGACAGGATTGTCTCGAGGCACAAATCTGGAGAAGGGTACAGAAAAATTTCTGCTGCATTGAAGGTCCCAATGAGCACAGTGGCCTCCATCATTCATAAATGGAAGAAGTTCAGAACCACTGGGACTCTTCCTAGAGCTGGCCGGCTGTCTAAACTGAGCAATCGGGGAAGAAGATCCTTAGTCAGGAAGGTGACCAAGAACCCGGTGGTCACTCTATCAGAGCTCCAGCATTCCTCTGTGGAGAGAGGAGAACCTTCCAGAAGGACAACCATCTTTGCAGCAATCCACCAATCAGGCCTGTATGGTAGAGTGGCCAGACTGAAGCCACTCCTTAGTAAAAGGCACATGGCAGTCCGCCTGGAGTTTGCCCAAAGGCACCTGAAGGACTCTCAAACCATGAGAAACAAAATTCTCTGGTCTGATGAGACAAAGATTGAACTCTTTGCTGTGAATGCCAAGCATCATGTTTGGAGAAAACCAGGCACCGCTCATCACCAGGCCAATACCATCCCTACAGTAAAGCACGGTGGTGGCAGCATTCATGCTGTGGGGATGTTTTTCAGCAGCAGTAACTGGGAGACTAGTCAGGATTGAGGGAAAGACGAATGCAGCAATATACAGAGACATCCTGAATGAAAACCTGCTCCAGAGCGCTCTTGACCTCCGACTGGGGCGACGGTTCATCTTTCAGCAGGACAACGACCCTAAGCACACAGCCAAGATATCAAAGGAGTGGCTTCAGGACAACTCTGTTAATGTCCTTGAGTGGCCCAGCCAGAGCCCAGACTCCAATCGAACATCTCTGGAGAGATTTGAAAATGGCTGTGCACTGACGCTTCCCATCCAACCTGATGGAGCTTGAGAGGTGCTGCAAAGAGGAATGGGTGAAACTGTTCAAAGATAGGTGTGCCAAGCTTGTGGCATCATATTCAAAAAGACTTGAGGCTGTAATTGCTGCCAAAGGTGCATCAACAAAGTATTGAGCAAAGGCTGTGAATACTTATGGTATGTACATGTGATTTCTTAGTTTTTTATTTGTAATAACTTTGCAATAATCTCAAAAAAGCTGTAAATACTTTCCAGATGCACTGTATCATACAAATCCAAGCAAGTTTCTTCATACAAGCTAATTTCATCTGATGGAGGGTTAAAGCTTCGACACAGCAGCACAGACGGGCAAAGGTACACCATTTATTATTGTTGGAAACGTGAGCAACATTTTCAGTTACTTCCCTATGTCGTGTTTTGCAATTGGGATACTTCTTCTTTCGGCTGCTCCCTTTATGGGCCGCCACAGCGGATCATCTGCCTCCAATCAATCAATCAATACATCAGATTTATATAGCGCTTTATCATAGACACTCAAAGACGCTTTACAGAAATTAAGGGTCATCCACCACCTGGATGGATGAAGCAGCCACAATACGGCGCCATCCCTTTTTAACTATTCACACACACATTCACACCAAGGGCCACTTTAGAGTCTCCAGTTAACCTAACCTGCATGTTTTTGGCATGTGGGAGGAAACCGGAGAAATCCCGGGGTAAACCCACGCATACACAGGGAGAACATGCAAACTCCACACAGATCACTGTTGGCCGGGGGCAGGGATCGAACCCACAATCTCATGATCCCCGCGATCCCCCGGCCGAGGGTAAACTGTGCTGCCGCAGTGCTAACCACTGCGCCACCGTGCAGCCTCCATATCACCCTATCCCTTGCATCTTCCTCTATAACACCAACCCTCTCCATGTCCTTCTTCACTACATCCATGAACCTTTTCAGTGGTCTTCCTCTTTTCCTCCTGCCTGGCAGCTCCATCTTTAACATCCTTTGTCCAGGGGACTTGTCGGGATGACGTTGTACTGAGAGGACCGCGGCCAGATAGCTCCCGACCAAACTATCTCAAAACCTTTATTTTAACCATAAAGTTGTAGTCACTGTGCATGCTTCAGTCAGGAAGCAGTTGGAGATCATGTCTAACAAAGGAATATCGACAGAGGCTCCTGAAAAACAAAGATCTCAGAGAAATAATCGCCGACAGCCCACTGAACTGTTTGCTAAAGAAGGAGACTCCATGGAGACTAATGCTGGCCTGCTTGTTGATAGCGCTGCCTTAATAAGGGAAATTACAACCAAGGTGGCAGCCGTCATGGAGGAGAAATTGGCCGCGTTTTTTTTTTTTTCCCACAATATCTTTATTGAAACTTTTTTTTTTTTAACAAACATGATACAAACAATCAAACACTAACGCTAAAGTACTACAAAAAAAAAAAAAAATGCACTAAAAACACCAACAACCACCAACAAAATCAAGTCTTCAACAATGCTCCTCTGTTTAGTCTAGACAATCCAACACATAAGTATACATATTATGTTCACCAGTTTGGAATTTACAAGGTCCACACACATCATTCACCTTCTTCTTCAAGAGTTATGTTTAAATTTTTTACATAATCAATAAAAGGTCTCCATATATTCTCAAACACAATTTCCTTTGATTTCAGTATATATGTTATTCTTTCTAATGGAAGGTTTGTTAACATCTGTCTTAACCACTGAGTCACATCTGGTCTATGAGTCTTTTTCCATAATAGTGCAATACATTTTTTGGCATTAAGCAAACTGAGGTCTATGAATGTTCTTTCACTTTTATTAAAATTATGCTTTTCTGGGTACAGACCCAACAAAAACAGTTTAGGATTCAGTATGATTTGTTTTGAGATTATTTTTTCAATTGTTACCCTCACCTCTTCCCAAAACATTCTTATTAATCTACATTCCCATAAACAATGAAATAGGGTTCCTTTACTTTCCATGCATTTTGTGCATGTATCTGGTATATTTTTGTTATATCTATTTAACTCCTCCGGTGTAACATACATCCGCATTAACCATTTGAAATGTATCAATTTAAGGCGTGCATTTATTGATTTGGTTTGAGCTTCTGTACAAGCCAATTCCCATTGTTCCTCCGAAATTTCAATTTGCAGATCTTCTTTCCAGTAGTTTAATCTTTTCAGTGAATTTTCACTTGAAGATAGTGTCAATGAGTTATAAAACTCTGAAATAATACCCTTTCTTTTACTATCTTTCATCATCATTTTTTCCAAGGATGAATAAATAGGTCGAGTGAGAGCTTTATTTTGATTTGATCGAATAAAGTTTCTAAGTTGAAGATATTTAAAAAAATGTGTTCTATTGAGATTAAATTTGATCCTCAGCTCTTCAAAAGACATTATGTTGTCTGCACATGGCAAATATAAATCCTGAATCTTTTGTATCCCTTTTAAATTCCATACTTTAAATACAGCGTCCGCTCTCCCTGGTTTAAAATATTGATTACCCCATATTGGACTAAATTGTGACAATAACTGTGGTTCTTTTAAATAGTTTTTAGCTTCACACCATATTTTGATCATATGCTTTACAAATGGATTTTTAACTTGTTTTTGTAATTTTTTTGCCGAATCTGAGTATATGAATATGGGAAGAGGTAAAGGTAAATTGTATGATTCCATTTCAGTCCAGTGAGGGAGATCATTTGATGAAAAATAATATGTCATAGACCTCAGTTGTGCCGACCAATAATACAACATAAAATTTGGACATTTCAGACCTCCACGATCAAATGGTAAATATAATAAAGACAGACGTAATCTAGCCCTCCTGTTGTTCCATATAAATTCCACTAACTTTTTTTTTATTCTTGAGAATAGATCTAAAGGTGGTGATAAGGGAATGTATTGAAATAAATAAAGTATTTTAGGTAAAATATTACTTTTAAGTATATTGATTCTCCCGATCATCGACATTGGTAGTGACATCCATCTCTGAGTTAACTCATTGATATCTGACATTAAGGCTTCATAGTTGACGCTGGCGACTGATTCTAGCTTAGGCATAATTTGGATTCCTAAATATTTAAACTGATTTACAACATTGAATTGATTTGCCTCAGGGGCTGGGTAATTTCTCTGGGTCTCATTTAGCATTAATATTGAAGATTTAGTTTTATTTATTTTATATCCTGATATTTCCCCAAAATTCTTTATTAAATTCAACAAGGTTGGAATTGATTTTTTTAGATTCGACGTAAACAAAATTATATCATCGGCGTACAGGGAGATTTTATGTTCTGTTGGCCCAACTTTAATTCCATATATTTGTGAATGTAAACGTATCGCTATCGCTAAAGGTTCAATTGCCATAGTAAACAGTAAAGGTGAAAGTGGACAGCCTTGTCGACATCCTCTATTGATTTTTATTGGTTTTGAAATATTGTTATTTGTTAGGATTTCTGCTGTAGCATTATTGTATATTATTTGAACCCATTTTATGAAATTATTTCCAAGTCCAAACCTTTGTAGGACTTCAAAAAGAAAGGGCCATTCAACTCTATCAAAGGCCTTTTCGGCGTCCAATGATAGGAGAGCTGTATCCGGTGCTTCTTTATTAAAATAAATAATATTAAATAGTCTTCTTACATTATGGAAGCCTTGTCTACCCTTTATAAAGCCATTCTGATCTCGATTAATAATATTTGGTAAAATTTCTTGTATTCGTCTTGCTAAAATTTTACAGATTATCTTAAGGTCGGCGTTTAATAGGCTTATTGGTCTCATATTTTCACATTTATTAGAGGGCTTACCTGGTTTTGGCAGCAGTATAATTAAGGCATTATTTATGTATGATGGTAAATTATTATTTTGAAATGCTTCTAAAACCATTTCCAAAAAAGGTTTTATTAATTTATTCTTAAATTTTTTATAAAGGTCAACTGGAAGACCATCTGGTCCTGCACTTTTTCCTGATTTCATATTATCAATGGCTAGCCCATGGCCGCGTTTTTTAATAAATTAGACATGATTACAACAAAGATAGAGGAGGACTCAAAACATTTGGGAGAAGCCAAATGTCGTATCTCCAGCGCCAAGGATATTATCGCCGAACTTGAGGGTAGGTTAGCTGAAGCGGAAGCTAAGCTAGCCGCCCTCACTAATCATATGGATGACCAAGAGGCACGGTCCCGTCAGGACAACATCAGAGTCTTCGGTGTCAAGGAGGGAATTGAAGGAAAGAATGCATTATCATTCTTTGAAACCTGGCTACCCAAGCTACTTAATATGGAGTCCAAAGAAGGTAGGATAAGGCTGGACAGATGCCACAGAGGACTTGGCCGCGCTAAACCAGATAGCCCTTGGGCTGTTATAATGAAGCTCCACTATCCTGCAGACAAGACCAAGATTTTAATGCTTTGTGGCAAACAAAATCTGGAATATGAAGGAGCAAGAATGACCATCCGACAAGATTTGCCACAAAATATCTTGCAACAGAGGAGACGTTTCAATGCAGTGTGCCAGAAGCTGATCGGAGAAAACATCAGGTTTAGGATGCAATATCTAGCGACCCTCCGCTTCACCTATAATAATAAGGAGCTTTCTTTTGACATGGCAGAGAAAGCTGAAGGCTTCATGGAGACGATGGGCATGGCCCTGTGAACAAACAGCCTGGTAAGAGCATTATTTATTTAGCGAATGCAAAGTCCTCAAGCCAAGCAGTTGCCTCCTGGTTTGCTGTATGGAGGGTGTGTAATCCTCCTTCCAGTCTTGGAGCGGGCAAGCCTCTATGATGTGTTCCATTGTTTGCTCCTCTCCACATGCGCACAGTGGGCTAGGGCTACTGCCCCATCTGTGAAGGCTGGCCAAGCAGGGGCCATGTCCAGTCCTGAAGCGATTGAGTGTAGACCACTGTCTCCTTGGGAGATTGGTGCCCGGGACCTGTTGGTTGGGGTTTGTCACCAGGTGTTTGTTTGGGACCTCCTTGGTCTCCCATTCCTCTTGCCAAGCTGTCTGGGTGGTGAAGTCAGCTGGGGGAGGGTTTTTCCAATTCGGCCGTCTGGAAGGAAGTTGGGCAGTGGGTGGGGTGTAGATATCTGCATGGATTGGTAAGTGAGGAGAATCTTTGGCTTTTTGAAGCATCCTTTGAGTTAGTGCTGTTCGCCGGATGTGTTGGGGGGCTATGTTTGACAGTACAGGGAGCCAGGGGAGTGGTGTTGAACGGATTGTCCCAGTTATGGTTCTCATGGTTGTGTTGAGCTGGGTGTCTACGTAGCGTGTGTAGGATGACCTGGACCAGACAGGGGCACAATATTCTGCTACAGAGTATGAAAGGGCCAGTGCTGAGGTGCGCAGGGTGGAGGCTGCCGCTCCCCATTTTGCACCAGCGAGCTTGCAGAGCAGGTTGTTTCATGCCTTCACCTTAGCAGCAATCCCCTTTAAATGTTCCTTGAAGGATAGGGTCCTGTCAAGGGTCACTCCAAGGTAGGTTGGATTCGAGGCATGTTTAAGCTGGAGTCTGCTCAGGTGGATGTTTAGTTCTCTGGCAGCTTTTACATTGTGAAGATGGAATACATGATAATGGAGAACTGTGTGGATGACTGTGACTGTGGAAATATAATTGAAGAGTTAATATTTATAGGTGACTGATTAAGATGGTCTAGGTTTAAATGGAGTTAGCCCACCGCTTTGTTTACACCATATTAGAGTGACTACATGAGTATAATGAGACATGGAGAAGTTTGAATCAGGAGTGAGCAGCGACACATTGATTGTTGGACATGGAGAAGATCAGCGGACTAGACTGTGTGTGTGCGTGCAAGATATGCTGCTTCCCCTCAGCCCCGAGAAGTGCTCGTTTGAACGTTTTTGTTAGGATTGTTTTTGTTCTGTTGATGCTGCTGAGATTGCTGGAGTTAAATGGATTAAACGGATTTATTTGTGAGAATAAACTTTTCGTACTCGTAATGTATAAATTTAAAAATAGAGTTGTTAGCCTGAGTATACCTATTTCCCTTCCCCCTTTTTTTCCCCTCCCCCTTTTTAAATTTTTTTCTCTTTCTCGTGTTATTTTTGTATTTTATTTTTTTTTTGTTTTGTCTTCCCTTTTTTATGTTACCTTATACTTGCACTAGTGTGTAGATATAAACATATACTGTGGTTTAAATGAATGCAATTAAGTATATATCTTTTAATGTCAAAGGACTTAATCATGCTATAAAGTGAAAGGAATTGTTATCCTGGCTTCAGAAGGAGAAAACTAACATTGCCCTTTTACAGGAAAAACACCTCAATGATAAGGAGCATGGAAAACTTAAGAAAGAGTGGGTTGGACAAGTTTACTATTCGTCATTTTCTACAAAAAAGAGAAGTGTGGCTATTCTTATAAGTAAAAATACACTATTTATCCTGTCAAAATCTGTAAAGGATCAATAAGGTCGTTATGTTCTCATAATGGGTACTTTACATGGTGAAAATATTGTAACGTCGGGGCCATGTGAAGGGGGCAGGGGTTTCCCAGCATGCTTTGACAATTGAAACGTTACTGTGTGTGTGTGTAGTAAATGTTATTACTGAGCTATTCTACTGCTGTGTAATTATAACTGCGTTATAATTACCCAGCAGTATTTCATAGGCAAGATTTATTGTGTGTGTAACCGTGATTTAAACAGAGGTCTGGGAGAATGACCTCCCCTCCTGCCTGTGCTCAGAGTGTGTGTAAAATAAAACCCGTTCATCATAACCATCTTGCTCCATTTTCTCTGTGTGAACCTTGCAAACGTCACACTGGTGTCAGAAGTGGGCATGGAGCAAATGGAAGCTAGGATCAGAATGGAGATCCAGCAGCTGGAGCAGGCCATTGCCCAGCTGATGATGGACGATGAGACCGAGACACCACCACCGGGAGCCGGGAGCCGGGACAAACGAAGCGGCGGACCCGACGGGGCCAGCGCACCCCGCCTCCTGTCTTTTTCAAGACAGAGCGGGCGGAACAGAGCAAACATTCCACCCTTCTCAGGACAGGACGGGCTGGCGACCCCACGGCGATCAGGAGTGGCGATCGATCAGGAGACGACCACCCCACCTGTTCAACAGTGGGCCAAGATTCCCCGTTTCAACAGCGAAGCCACATTGGACGACTATTCAATTCAACTTTATTTATATAGCGCCATTTCACAACAACAGCCATCTCATAGCACTATTAACTGTAGGGGGGGACCCCCACAGTTGCAGAAAGACCCCAGCAATCAGGCGATCCCCTGTGAGCAAGCACTTGGCGACGGTGGAGAGGAAAAACTCCCTTTTAACAGGAAGAAACTTCCAGCAGAACCAGGCTCAGGGAGGGGCAGCCATCTGCTGCGACTGGCTGGGGGGTGAGGGGATAGAGAAGAAGAAAAGAACAGACATGTAGAGAGCAAACAGCACGATGGGGACTCAATCTATGGGAGAGAACAAACAAATGTTAATGACCAGCAAAAAAAAAATATATTTCATAGAGAGTGAGGAAAGGAGTGAGGCCCAGTGCATTACTGGAGGTCCCCCGGCTGACTAAACCTATTAGCAGCATAACTAAGGGAGGGTTCAGAAACACATGGTCCCTCCCTAATTGTAGGCTATATCAAAAAGGTAGGTTTTAATCCTGTTCTTAAAAACAGAGATCGAGTCTGACTCCCGAATCCAGATTGGCAGCTGATTCCACAGGAGAGGAGCTTGATAACTGAAGGCTCTGCCTCCCATTGTACTTTTGGAGATTCTAGGTATTACAAGTAATCCTGCATTTTGGGAGCGTAGTGCTCTGTTAGGATAATACGGTAGTATCAGATCTTTTAAATAAAAAGGAGCCTGATTGTTTAGAGCTTTGTAAGTAAGAAGAAGGATTTTAAACTTAATTCTAAATTCTATGGGAAGCCAATGAAGGGAGGCCAGAATCGGAGAGATATGATCTCTCTTTCTAGTACCTGTTAAAACTCTTACTGCAGCATTTTGGATCAGCTGAAGACTTTTTAAAGATGTTTTAGGACAGCCTGATAATAAAGAATTACAATAATCTAATCTCGAGCTAACAAAAGCATGGATCAGCTTCTCAGCATCACTCTGAGACAAGATGCTCCTAATCTTGGCAATATTACGCAAATGATAGAAGGCAGTCTTAGAAACAAATTTAATATGTGAAATGAAGGACAAATCCTGATCAAAAATAACTCCAAGGTTCCTCACAGAGCTATTAAGAGAAAGAGTAACTGCATCCAAACTGAAAGTTTGATTTGGAAAGGAATTTCTAAGGTTTTTTGGACCAACAAGAATGACTTCAGTCTTATCTGAATTTAATTGCAGGAAATTACAAGTCATCTAAGCTTTGATTTCCTTAAGACAGGCTTCTAACTTGGCTAATTGATTACTATCATTTGGCTTCATTGACAGGTATAATTGTGTGTCATCTGCATAACAATGAAAATGTATACAGTGCTTTCTAATAATGTTGCCTAACGGAAGCATATATAAACTAAAAAGAGTAGGGCCTAGCACAGATCCCTGTGGAACTCCATGACTAAGCTTTGAGTTGAAAGAAAACTCATTATTTACATGAACAAACTAGAACCTATCAGATAAATAAGATCTAAACCACTGCAACAAAGTTCCATTAAGTCCAACATAGTGTTCTAATCTATCAAGTAGAATATTATGATCAATAGTATCAAAAGCTGCACTAAGGTCTAAAAGGACAAGTACAGAAACTAGTCCATTATCAGATGCAATGAGGAGGTCGTTAGTGACCTTCGCTAAGGCTGTTTCAGTACTATGATGGATTCTAAACTCAGATTGAAACTCTTCAAGTAAACCATTTCCCTGCAGGTGGTCAAATAATTGCGTAGCAACAACTCTTTCTAAGATTTTTGAAATGAAAGGGAGATTAGAGATTGGTCTATAGTTAGCTAAAGTTCCTGGATCTAGCGTTGGCTTTTTGAGTAAGGGTTTAATTACAGCCGTTTTAAAAGCCTGCGGTACATGGCCTAAAGTTAATGAAGAATTGATTATATGAAGAATAAAGCTACCAATAAGTGGGAAGACTTCTTTAAATAACCTGGTAGGAATAGGGTCTAAAAGACAAGTTGAAGGTTTGGATGAGGAAACTATTTTGTCTAACTCACAAAGGTCGATTGGAGTAAACTCATCAAGACAGACATCAATAGAAGAAGTTGTAGTAGTTAAAGTATTTAAGTTAACTGTGGGAAGAATCTGATTGATTTTATCTCTGATGGATGAAATTTTATTATTGAAAAAGTTCATAAAGTCCTGACTAGTAAGCTCTAAGGGAATGCTAGGATTGACAGAGTCCTGACTACCTGACACAGGTCGAGCTGACCGCGGCGCTGAACGGCTGGTCGCCAGAGGAAACCGCCGTACAGGTCGCGCTGGCCTTGGAAGGGAAAGCCCTCTGCACGCTCTCTGATCTCCTGCCTGAGGAGCGCCACAGCTGGCCAGCACTACAAGGGGCGCTCCAGAGACGATTTGGGAGAATAGCGGACGCTGAGCACGCCCAAGAACAACTGACCCGCCGCCGCCGGAACCACCAGGAAAAACTAGGAGCCTATGCTGCAGACATATGGCTGTTAACCCGGCGCAGCTACCCAGATTTCGCACTGGAGGCAGTAGAGAAGCTCGCCCTCCGGAGTTTCATCCAAGGTCTCCGCCCGGCCCAGCTCCAGAGCCACGTACGGCTCCACGCCGCGAGCGACTGGAAGACTGCAGTGGCAGAAGCAGAGCGGGCAGAGCCGCTAATAAATCGCACAACTGAAGCGCCAACGCACAGCCGAAGAACCTACCAGGCTACAATGGAGAGCGAGGGGGAGGAGGAGGAATTACGGCAGACCACGGCGGCGCGTCCATGGAGAAGATGGCCGCCGCGGCGCGAGGAAGGGTGCTTCCACTGCGGAGAGATGGGACACATCGCACGATACTGCCCCGCACCCACCCCATGACAAACTGGCCCCTCGCCAGCGTTAAACTAGAGCGAGGTGGCGTGAACGGGGACAGGCCACCTCCAGCAGATGTTTCCCCCGAGGAGCCGGCACCGCGCGTGGGCTGAGTTGGACACTCTCCAGGGATGTATCTACAGTGCAGCTTGGGGAAGACGTCGATCCGGGCCCTGATTGACACCAGCTCTACAATCTCCTTGGTTCGACCCGGTGTGCTGCCGGAAACAAGCAAGACGGCTCCGCAGGGGTGGGAACCCACCGAGCGCTGTGTCACCACGGCTACCGGTGAGCGCGCCCGACTGAAGGGGCGGAGAGTGCTGGTGGTGGGGGTGGCCGGTCAGAACATAAGACACCTGTTCTGGCTGGCTGACATCCAAGACCCCTGTATTATTGGACTAGACCTGCTCACAGCCTGGCGTGCCAAGATCGACACCGCCGGACCTTCCCTCCAGCTGGGAAACTGGACCATCATGCTCCACAGCAGAACCCAGGGACGGAACACGGGGGCCCGCGCAATCGAGGGATTGCCAAGACAGACCGGACCAGGCGGGCCACCGCGAGGACTGGACACGGTGACGTCACCAGCGCAGACAGAGGGAGCAGGAGCACACACAGGGACAGCAAGGGGAGGGGTCAACGTGTCAGCAGAGACGCAGCAGGCGGTGGAGGAATTATTTCAGCGGAGCTGCAGCGGGCTGGACCCGGAACAGAGACGCCAGCTGCGGGAGCTATTGGACTATTACATGGGTGTTTTCGCCGCAAAGGATGAGGAATGCGGCCGGACCGGGTTGGTGCAGCACGAGATCGACACCGGTGAGGCCAGGCCGATTCGACTCCACCCACGCCGGCTGCCCTTTTCAAGGCGGGCAGTGGCGGAACAAAAAGTGCGAGAAATGCTGGAGGCAGATGTTATTGAGCCCTCCAGCAGCCCCTGGGCGGCGCCTGTGGTGCTGGTCAAGAAGAAGGACGGGTCGTGGCGGTTCTGCGTGGATTACCAGCACCTGAACGACGCCACCAGGAAAGATTCCTACCCCCTGCCCCGCATCGATGACGCGCTGGACCACATCGCCGGCTCCAGCTGGTTCAGCTCGCTGGATCTACGCAGCGGCTATTGGCAGGTAGAGCTGTCACCTGAGGCCCGCCAGAAAACAGCCTTCTCCATCGGGCAGGGACTGTACCAGTTTAAAGTGATGCCGTTTGGACTCTGCAATGCTCCGGCCACCTTTGAGCGCTTGATGGAGCGAGTGCTGGCTCACGTGCCCCGGAGTCGCTGCGTTGTTTACCTGGATGACCTACTGGTGCATGCAGCTGATTTTGACAGCGCCCTGTCCAATCTCCGAGAGGTGCTGGGAGCCATCCAGCAGGCGGGGCTACGGTTACACCCTAAGAAATGCCACCTGTTCCGGCGGGAGACCACCTTTTTGGGCCACGTCGTCAGCACAGCGGGGGTCGCCACCGACCCGGAAAAAGTGGCAACAGTGAGAGACTGGCCAGTGCCACGGAACGTCGGAGAACTGAGAAGTTTTCTTGGATTGGCCTCCTATTATAGGAGGTTTGTGAAAGACTTCGCCACCATCGCCAACCCGCTGCATCAGCTGACGCAGAAAGGACGCACGTTCCAGTGGAATGATAGCTGTGCTGCTGCTTTCTCCCAGCTCCGCGCGGCGCTCATCAGAGCCCCCGTCCTGCAGTATCCTGACCCGAACCGCCCTTTCATCGTAGACACGGATGCCAGCAACCAGGGCATCGGGGCAGTGTTATCCCAGGAGGGAGAACACGGAGAGCAGGCAGTCGCTTTTTTCAGCCGCACTCTCAGCAGAGCCGAGAGAAATTACTGTGTGACTCGCAGAGAGCTGCTGGCTGTCATCCAAGGACTGCGTCATTTCCGCCCGTATGTGTACGGGGGGAGGTTCCAGCTCAGGACGGATCACGCTTCCCTGACCTGGTTGTTAAACTTCAAAGAGCCAGATGGACAGTTGGCGAGATGGCTGGAGGCACTGCAGGATTATAATTTCCAGATTGTGCATCGGGCAGGCCGCCTCCATGCCAACGCTGACGCGCTGTCTCGGCGCCCCTGTGCGACAGAGGAGTGTTGTCACTGCCAATGGGCTGAAGATCGGGACCAAACCGCCCCACGGGTTGCTGCTCTCCGAGCCGCTGCGAGCAGGAGTAACGCAGCGACGCACAGCCCCTCAGATGATCAGGCAGCTCTCCCCAGCGATGACGTCACAGAGGCCCTTGGCACGCAGCAGCTGCAGAGCGAGCAGGACAGAGACCCAGTCATTTCGCGGGTTCGGCAGTGGCTGGACGCAGGACAGCGGCCCGCCTGGGAGGTTGTGTCACCGCTGGACCCAGAGACTAAGGCCCTGCACTCCCAGTGGGCCAACCTCCGCTGCCACGAGGGCGTGGTGTATCGACAGTGGCAGACTCCAGCTGGGCAGCGGCACGTCTTGCAGCTGTTGGTTCCTCGTCGACTCCGGCCCATAGTACTCCAGCTGGTTCATGGGGCGGTAGGAGCAGGCCACTTTGGAGTGACAAAGACGCTGCAGCGCCTTCGGGCCCGGTTCTACTGGCCCGGTTGTCATCAGGACGTGGAGCTCCAAGTTCACCGCTGCGACACGTGCACAGCGCAGAAAGGACCAACTCAGCGATCCCACGCTCCCCTGCAGCAGTACCGGGTGGGAGCACCAATGGAGCGAGTGGGAGTGGACATCCTGGGCCCTTTCCCGACCACGGACCGGGGGAACCGCTACGTGCTGGTCGCGATGGATTACTTCACTAAGTGGCCAGAGGCGTACGCGGTCCCGGACCAAAGCGCCACGACGACGGCATCAAAGCTGGTGGACGAAATGTTCTGTCGGTTCGGCGCACCGGAGGAGCTGCACAGCGATCAGGGTCGGAACTTCGAGGCGGAGGTCTTCGGGGAGGTCTGCAAGCGGCTGGGCATCCGGAAGACCCGGACCACCCCACTGCATCCACAGAGCGACGGCCTGGTCGAACGATTCAACCGGACCCTCACCACCCAGCTCTCTATCCTAGTGGACCAGCGACAGCGAGACTGGGACCTGCATCTGCCTTTTGTTTTGTGGGCGTACCGGACGGCGGCTCAGGAATCTACCCGGTGCACCCCTGCGGCGCTCATGTTTGGACGCGAGCTGCGCACACCGGTGGATTTGGTATTCGGTTGCCCCCCTGAGCCGGAGCTGGAAGGAAAACCCGGATTGGATTATTTTTTTTGTTTGAAAGAACGTCTCCACACGGTGCACGAGCTGGCTCGAGAGGCCCTGGCAGCGGCGGGGGGTCGGCAGAAGCGAGCGTATGACTCCCGCTGCCAGGGGAGGGACTTTGCACCGGGAGATCGAGTCTGGGTTTTCTGCCCTGAGAGGAAGAGAGGACGATCACCGAAGCTGGCGAGCCATTGGTCGGGGCCATGCGTGGTCCTGGAGAGACTGTCAGATGTGGTGTACAGGGTGAGGCTTAGGAAAAAGGGACCGGGTTGTGGTCCTTCATCGTGACCGTCTCGCCCCGTATCGGCCATCTGCACCGCTGGTGGACGAACCGGAGCTTCCATCCCGGCCCGATACCCCGACCGAGACCCAGATGGACACTAGGGGGCCTGTACATGTTGGCCGCCGGCGCCGAAGACCGCCCCGACACCTGGATGAGTTTGTATTGGACTTCTAAATTGGACTTTAATTTTTCTGGGGACAGAAACCAGTCCGGGGGGGGGGGCAGTGTAACGTCGGGGCCATGTGAAGGGGGGCAGGGGTTTCCCAGCATGCTTTGACAATTGAAACGTTACTGTGTGTGTGTAGTAAATGTTATTGCTGAGCTATTCTACTGCTGTGTAATTATAACTGCGTTATAATTACCCAGCAGTATTTCATAGGCAAGATTTATTGTGTGTGTAACCGTGATTTAAACGGAGGTCTGGGAGAATGACCTCCCCTCCTGCCTGTGCTCAGAGTGTGTGTAAAATAAAACCCGTTCATCATAACCATCTTGCTCCATTTTCTCTGTGTGAACCTTGCAAACGTCACAATATAATGGTCGGTTGTGTATATGCACCAAATGTTTATGTAACCCAGTGTTAAAAACGTGATTAAAAATATGAATGTCGATACCACTTTAAGAAGAAGGGGGGACTTTCATTTCACAATGGGAGTAGATAGTTTAACGTGAATTAAATTATAAATATCGATACCGCTTTTAGAAAAGAAAAACACCCATTTCACAATGGGAATACATAATTCGAATATGAATATTTAAATAAATATATATTCATAAACAGTAGGAACATTTTCTAGAAAGTTCTGATAAAGTTCCTAGTATTGTGTGTTGATATTTATTGTAACCAATGGCTGTGCCATTGCTGGGTCACGCCACCCAATGGGTTAAGCGCTCTCTCCCTGGGTTTGGGATGACTTGCATTTTTGGCTCAGTCACGCCAGACAACGAAAGGCACAGACTAGAAAGAGAGACGGTCCTTGGTGATATGGCGACGCTAACGTGCTAATAGCAGCCTTTGCCTGGATAAAATCCTTGAAATTGGTAAGCCTAAACCAAAATGAGAAATGAGACATTGCGGTATTGCCAAATTCTAATGCCCCGTCTATTAAATTTTAAGATTGGGATCCAAAGGTTGTCGACGCCGTTGAGCACGGGAACTCTATTGAAGCACGAGCCACTTGGCGTGGTGAGTGCTATTTATTCATTGTGTATGTGGATGCTAATCGCTAGCTTAAAAACGCTAGCCGCCGATGCTAAATTCGGCTAGTTTTTTCACCAGAAAAAGCTATTTTTCAAGGCTGTAACGGTTAGCAAAGATCCCAGTTCCCTTGCCATTAATTGGTACTTGATGATGAAAGTTATATCTGTGGTCTATGTGTGTTTAAAGTACAAAATTGTGATAAATTGTTGTGCTAGATGTGATGTTAGCTTGGTGCAGCACACTGCACAAATGTCCTGTGAAGTCAAGTGTTCCAAATGCACTTTATTCGTCAATATAGCATAATGTTGATGGGTTTGAATGGTAGATGTGTTTGTTTTATGCACATTTGTTGATTTGGGGAAATTGACTTAGATTATAGACTAAGCTCTTTGTGTTCTGACCTATTTTATAGGTCAGGTTCTTTTTTTTTTTTTTTTTCTTCCTTTGGATTGGTTTGACCAGAGCGTGGATCTCCATATCTGGATGGCGAGCCGAAGCCCGAACCCTATGAACTGCTAAAGGTAACTCCACTAGTCACCTGGAAACGACAAACAAGAACTGTGAATATTGTAAATATAATTTGGAGTATTTTGGGTTTTTTTTTTCTATTTTATCGCGCTATGTATTTATTTTTGTGTGCATAATTGTAAATAATATACATAGTTGCAAGTTCCATATACGGCTGTGTATGTGTCGTCTGTTGTTGCACCTCCCAGGCTCCTACGAACCCAGAGTCGGTCTGACCTGGCCCAATTATCCCTTTTCCCTCAGGTAGTAAAGTTAAGGTAAATACATTGCCATAACACACCGCTACCAAAAAGGGCACTACACCTAAAATGAGTAGGTGTTAGTTAGTAAGGGTTACACACAAAAATCTGGCGAGCGCAGGTGTTAGTGGGTGTTACCCTGCTACCCTGTATGTTACAGTGGTATACTGTATACTATTGTTACCCTGTTACCCAATTACCCAGTGGACTGTATTACTGTATATTGTTACAAAATTTGGCGAGACAAGTAAGTGTCACAGGGTTATATTTATCAAGGAGAATTTTACTCTAAACTACTAACTGAAACTTCCTCAATGTCATCAGAGTTTAATATTCTGGCAGGAGATTTTAACTGTACTATGAATCTTGAGGTAGATCAAAACCCCTCAGCGAAAAATACCGTATCTAAAATGAGAGACGCTACTAGAGAACTATGTTCAGACTTGTCATTATTTGATACTTGGAGAGTTCTCCACCCCAAAGATAAGGATTACACCTTCTTTTCACACCCACACCAAAGTTTTTCTCGAATTGATTACATTTTTGTTTCAAGAACAGTATTAGAGAGAGTCGAGGAATGTGTAATAGGCACTCATCTATTATCCGATCATGCAGATGTCTATATCACAGTCTCCCCACCTACTCCTCAACCAACTTCATACAATTGGCATCTTAACCCTTCACTTTTAAATAATCCCTCATTTGTGTTATTTTTGAAACAACAAATTGATTTTTTTCTCTCAATAAATGATAAAGATACAAACCCATCAACTCTGTGGGACACTCTTAAAACTTATTTAAGAGGAGTCATAATTTCTTACAGTGCAGCCAGGAAAAAGGAATCTTTGAAAGAACAAATCAATCTAGAAAAACAATTGAGTGAGGTTGATAAGCAAATTAAGGATAATCCATCTGCGGCCCTACACAAGAAATCTGAAGCCATCAGATCAGCTTTTAATCAACTCCTAACACAAAAAGCAGAAGCAAATATCTTTTATGCAAAACATAGATTGTTCGAAATAGGAGACAAACCGGGAAGACTGCTTGCCCGATTAGCAGCTGGCAGGCGAGATTTCAAACCTATCTCATCATTAGAAGACGAGTATCGGAAAAATTACTCTAAAACTAAAACGTTAGTGGAGATAACGGAAAAATTTTATAAAAAATTCTATACTTCTGAATTCAATAAAACTCAGAAATGTATTGATGATTTCCTAGGAAATCTCAATCTTCCATCACTTATAGAGACAGAAAGAGCTGTACTTGGTAGACCAATAAATGAGGAAGAGATTAGAAAGGCAATTAACTCTCTTCAGGGTGGAAAAGCTCCTGGGCCTGATGGATATGGCTTTGAGTTTTATAAAATATTTCAGGACTCATTAAAGGGCCCTCTTTTAAAGATGTACCTCCACTCAGCTGAGAATGGTTCTCATCCCAACTCTTTGTACTCGGCAAACATCTCATTAATTCTTAAAAAAGAGATAAGCCCCCTGAAAAATACAGTTCATATCGACCCATCAGTTTGACCAATGTAGATAGTAAAATCTTCTCCAAGATATTAGCAAACAGATTTGAACACTATCTCCCTCTACTAATTAAACCAGACCAGACAGGTTTTATTAAGAACAGAACTTCCCAAACTAATATGAGAAAAGTACTCAACATTATTCAACATACAAATATGAATCAGAAACATGGTCTTATTATTTCACTGGATGCAGAGAAGGCTTTCGACCGCGTAGAGTGGCATTACCTTTTTACAGTAATGGGAAAATTTGGCATGGGAGAGGACTTTATCAACTTGGTCAAACGAATATATTATTCACCTAGAGCTAGTGTGCTTGTAAATGGTGCAAAGTCATCCAAATTTACACTTGGGAGATCTACTCGACAGGGAGACCCTATATCGCCATTAATATTTGCCTTGGCCATTGAACCATTGGCAGAGGCCATTAGAAGTCATAACAGCATTACTGGCTTCCAAATTAAAAATAATATATTCAAAATTGTGCTGTATGCGGATGATGTTTTGTTGTTTATTACAAACCCAGAAGAATCTATACCAGCTTTAAAGTCAGTTATTGAAACCTTTGGGTCCTTCTCAGGGTACAAGATCAACCTTGATAAATCCTTGACTATGCCAAATGGTTCCAAGGTTGTCATAGCCAGGAGCAGCACTGGGGTTAAGCTCCCAGTGCTCATAAAATGCTCCTTACGGCATGCGTCTCGAAAAGCTTCTGACAACCAAGTCCAACTCCTAGCCTGCCCGTGTGGTTTAGTCTCTAAGCCCGGCGGAACTGCTTTTACTAATAGGAGAAGGGGCGAGGGCGGATCTCTGGCGCCTTAAAACCAGATGCTTCGGGTAGATGGTGGCTCGTCAACCTGGGAAGGTAGCCCATTTAGGGGAAGGTAAACCCTGATTTCAAACCTCCGCTGCCTTGCGGCACACCCGGTCACAGGAAAGGCTTCGGGAGTCAACCCTGAGGAAAAATCCGGAGTCGGAGCCCCTAAGGGAGTTCTCTGTTGTGCTCAACATCGTTCTGGCAGCTCCTGTGACGGCGCTGGTGCCAAACTATAGCAGCCCTGCTGTTCCTTTGGATTCATCAGTGACGTGGAGAGGGGGGACATGCTGCATGGGTAACATCTTGTCCTCCATATCTTCCTGCCAGGCTTGAATCCTACCAACGCCCAATGCTGGAAGGTAGAACACCGGTGCGCATCGGCCTGTTCAGCCACAGGCGGTGCTGTTCCAGCAGAGTAGACGTTTAGGATTCTCTTCCGTGGTCATCATAGACCGACGGAGGCCGACGATGCCAAATGGGTACGACAAGAATATATCAAATCTCCCTTATTTTCCTTTTTCTTGGTCTACCTCAGGGCTCTCATATTTGGGGATTAATATTACACCAAATGTTCGAAACCTATTGAACTTGAACTACTTTCATACTGTACACAAGAGTATTAAGAAGGATCTAATAAGATGGAAGGATTTGCCAATTTCTTGGATGGGTAGAATTAATTTGTTAAAAATGAATGTGATACCATGACTATTATACCCAATGCAGATGTTACCTGTTTATATTTCTAAGAAATTGGCAAAAGAGATTGAAAAAGATCTGTCACATTTTATATGACAAGGGAGAAAACCTAGGATTAGTATGAAGACTCTGCAGTTGCCCAAGGATAAAGGAGGTCTTGCATTTCCTAACCTTATACTGTACAACTGGGCCTGTCATGGCAGAATTATTCACGGATGGATTCATGGCTATGTGGAAAGAAAAGAAAACCCAATAGATTCATGGGGTTGTGATCCCTTTGAACTACTGGGGGAACTTGCTTGTATAAAAATGTCTACAAAAGTCAGGGACAATCCAATTCTCTCAAACTCCATTAAGATCTGGCAAGACACGTATAAACTCACTGATAGAAAAAGTACCTTTTCATATCTCACCCCACTCATGAATAAGAGAGATTTTCCTCCTAGCATTAATAACGCCATATTTAGATCTTGGTATGAAGCAGGAGTGAAAGTGATAGGAGACCTGTTTGATGAGAATAATGTATTTATGTCCTTCACACAAGCTCAAAATACCTTTAATTTACAAAAAAAAAAAGATTTTTTTGCCTTTCTCCAAGCCCGACACTTTATTACAACAAACAATAAATCTTTACAGAATGCAGTCTCATTAGGACCAACTGAGAGACTTATAATAAACTTTAAATTAAATAAAGGTCACATTTCATACTTTTATAAAAGCCTGCAGAACTATAAAAAATACGATATGGGAAAATTAGTTCAAAGATGGAAGGAAGATCTTCAAAGTGGCTTTGATGAAGAGGCATGGAGAAAGTGTATTCAAACTATTCATTCATTATTTATTAGCAATAAATTTAAAGAAATGTAGTATAAAATATTACATAGACAACACAGGACACCTTATATATTGAATAAAATTGATTCTAATAAATCATCATTATGTCTTAAATGCAAACTGACAATGAGGACATATATACATTGTTTTTGGTCTTGCCCAAAAATCGCTAAGTTTTGGATGTACAGTACAGTATGTATCTAAAGAAATCAGTGCTATATTAAAGTAGAAGATACATAAAGACCCGGGCCAGTTTCTATTGAGGCTGCCGACTAAAGAAAGAAGCATGAATGCCAAACAAACTAAACTACGAAATAAACTCCTAGGTTTAGCTAGAAAATGTATACTGTTTAATTGGATCCACGAGAAACCACCTACTGTAACTCAGTGGTACAAAGAAATATTTAGAGTGTTACCAATGAAAAGGCTTAGTGCCAAACTAAAAGGAAACGATAACATTTTTATGCATATTTGGCAGCCCTTAATATAATACTTGCCCGTAGACACACATGAAATTATTATGACGGGGAAGGATACACAGGATGTGAATACCTTATGTTGACTTTATATTGTATAGATGGAGTTCTGTTGTGCAGATGAAATGGAGTGATGCCCTCAGAATGTGCTTATTTGAACTGTGGAAGGATGCTTAGAGTACAGATGCAATTGTGATAATTATTTGGGATTTTTTTCCTCCCCCTTTTTGTTTAACTAATTATTATTATGGCCAGCTGGTCATAATTCTGTGTTTGTATTATTACCTCCGCCAGGCCGAAAGGCCAGGAGGAGGTTATGTTTTTGCCGGGGTTTGTCTGTTTGTTTGTCTGTCTGTCTGTTGGTTAGCAAGATAACTCAAAAAATCTTGGGACGGATTTCCATGAAACTTTCAGGCGTTGTTGGAAATGGTACAAGGAAGAACTGATTAAATTTTGGGGGTGATCGGGTTCACCGTCTGGATACAGGAATTTTTTAAAGCATTTTTCATTCAACACTGTGACATACAGCCATTTTCAACATGTGCGCAGGCGCAATGGAGGGTGCTGGTCGTCGTGTCTGCAACACAAACTCTGCGTTCTTCAACGTTTTAGGCACAAAAGGACGCGGAAAACACTGCTGGCCTGGGCCCGCCAGCGTGCAACTGCAAAACCTCACACGGGCAGCTGTCCGCCGACGGAGTCTTTGCCAGAAATTCCCCGGCCAGCCATAGGAGCTGCGCATTTGGCAGAAATTCACCGGCCAGCCATAGGCGCTGCGCAAAAACGAGCTCTCTGCCGGCGAAGCTTCTAAATTGTCGTTTGCCGCGGAGCGCAACCCCCAAAACAATAATATTGTAGCGAACTCAATATGAGCACCCTATTTGGCTTGCCAAGTGGGTTGACCCTATTGGCGACACAGGTAGAGTGCGGGACTCCGGAGCGGGAGGCGTGAGTTCGAACCTCCCGGTGGGACGTCACCATGTCGAGCAGCACGTTACAATATAATATAAAACCCACGGCAACCTGTCTACCCAATTTGCATCCGTCAGTGGAGGAGATGGACACAACAGCAACACTTCAGTTTATTACCTCCGCCAAGGAGGCAATGCTTTTACTACTGAACCACTAATACTATCACTATCAGATTGATTGTCATTGATTAATTGTGTGTTTATTGCACTGTCCCTGTCAAATAAACAAATAACCATTGTGAATCCAATTGCTAGTCATATGTTTACATGCTCAAGGAATCTGAAAACGTACACACAAACACTGTATGGGGGGAATTGTGGCGCTTGGCGGAGGTCTGCACTCTCCGAGTGCTTTTCTAGTTACCTCCGCCAGGAGGTTATGTTTTTGCCGGGGTTTGTCTGTCTGTCTGTCTGTTGGTTAGCAAGATAACTCAAAAAGTTTTGGACGGATTTCGATGAAACTTTCAGGCGTTGTTGGAAATGGTACAAGGAAGAACTGATTAAATTTTGGGGATGATCCGGATCACCGTCCAGAAGAAAACCGCCATTACGGAAAATGCCATTTTCGTGAATAACTACTGAACCACTAATCCTATCATTGTCAATCCAATTGCTAGTCATATGTTTTCGTGGTCAAGGAATCTGAAAACGTACACACAAACACTGTATGGGGGGAACTGTGGCCGCCATTACGGAAAATGCCATTTTCATGAATAACTACTGAACCACTAATCCTATCATTGTCAATCCAATTGCTAGTCATATGTTTTCATGGTCAAGGAATCTGAAAACGTACACACAAACACTGTATGGGGGGGAACTGTGGCGCTTGGCGGAGGTCTGCGCTCTCCGAGTGCTTTTCTAGTTTATTCTATTATCAATTATTTTAACTCGGGCTTGTGTGTTTGTTTCTTTGTTGCTATGTGTTGTATAACAAAATAAAATAAAATGTGCTTGACAACATCCTTTGTCCAATATATCCACTATCCCTCCTCTGCACATGTCCAAACCATGTCAGCCTTGCCTTTCTTATGTTGTCTCCAAACCGCTCAACCTAAGCTGTCCCTCTGATATACTCATTTCTAATCCTGTCCCTCCTAGTCACGCCTAGTGAGAATCTTAGCATCTTCAACTCTGCCACCTCCAGCTCTGCCTCCTGTCTTTTTGTCAGTGCCATGGTCTCCAAACCATACATCATCACAGGTCTCACTACCATATTGTAATATTTCATAATGATCTGTAGGAAAGTCTCATTCGTCATGATCCACGTTTGATTTGGCAAAGGTTTTACATCGGATGCCCTTCCTGACACAACCCTCCCCATTTACCCCGGCTTGGGACTGGCACTAGGAGTACACTGGCTTATGCACCCCCTGTGGCTGGGTTTCAATTGCGATACATGTGTTGTCATTATCACTACCACTTTCCCATGCTGTCACATTCTTTTCTAAAATCAGTACCATGATCCAATAGTTTTCTTGCCTGCTTCTATGATCCAATGAGTATTCAGTTCAATTCAGCTTTATTTATAATGCGCCACATCACAACAAAAGCCGTCTCGTGGCGCCACAGTGCAGAAAAAAACCACACAGTCACAGAAAGACCCAGCAATCAGACGATCCCCTATGAGCAAGCACTAAGTGACAGTGAAGAGGAAAAACTCCCCTTTGGAAGGAAGAAACCTCTAGCAGAACCAAGCTCAGGGAGGGGCAGCCGTCTGCTGCGACTGGCTGGGGATGAGGGGATAGGGAGGATGGAAAGGACAGACATAAAGAACATAGCAGTAAGATGCCAAGTACAATATTGGAGGTCAACCAGCAGTATGGATCAGATAACAATAGAACAAGAGTGGGGTTAAAAGACACAAAAACCCTCCTTAAACGAAAGCTATATTAAAAAGGAAGGATTTTACCCTGTTCTTAAAAACAGAGACCGAGTCTGACTCCCGGACCCAGAGTGGTAACTGGTTCCAGAGAAGGAGCTTGGTAGCAGAAGGCTCTGCCTCCCACCGTACTTTTGGAGATTCTGGGCACCACAAGTAAGCCAGCATTTTGGGAGCGTAATGTTCTATTAGGATGGTAAGGTAATATCAGATCTTTTATATATTGGGGGGCCAGATTGTTAAGAGCTTTGAAAGTAAGAAGAAGGATTTTAAACTTGATTCTGAATTCAATGGGAAGCCAATGGAGGGAGGACAGAACCGGGGAAATATGATCTCTTTTTCTAGAACCAGTTAAAACTCTAGCAGCAGCATTTTGAATCTGAAGATTTTTTTAAAGATACTTTAGGACAACCAGATAATAACGAATTACAATAATCTAATCGCGAACTGACAAAGGCATGAATCAGTTTCTCAGCATCACCCAGAGACAAGATGCTCCTGATCTTGGCAATATTGTGCAGATGATATAAGGCGGTCCTAGAAACAGTTTTAATATGTGAATTAAAGGACAAATCCTGGTCAAAAATCACTCCAAGGTTCCTCACACAACTGTTCAGAGTGAGAGTGGCCGCATCTAAATTAAGGGCATAATCTGAAAAGGAATTTCTAACATGTTTTGGGCCAACAACAATGACTTCAGTCTTATCAGAGTTCAATAGTAAAAAATTACAAGTCATCCAAGCTTTGATGTCCGTAAGACAGGCATCTAACTTGGCCAACTGATCACAATCATCGGGCTTCATTGACAGGTATAGTTGTGTGTCATCTGCGTAACAGTGAAAATGTATACAGTGCTTTCTGATGATATTGCCCAACGGGAGCATATATAGACTAAAAAGAGTAGGGCCCAACACAGATCCCTGTGGAACTCCGTGACTGAGCTTAGAGCTGGAAAAAAATCCATCATTGACATGGACAAACTGAAATCTATCAGACAAATAAGATCTAAGCCACTGCAACGGAGTTCCACTGAGTCCAACAAAGTGTTCCAATCTATCAAGTAGAATGGCATGATCGATAGTGTCAAAGGCTGCACTGAGATCTAAAAGAACAAGAACAGAGACAAGTCCATTATCAGATGCAGTCAGGAGGTCATTAGAGACCTTCACTAAGGCAGTTTCAGTGCTGTGATGAGCTCTGAACCCAGATTGAAACACCTCAAACAAACCAACTCCCTGCAAATGGTCAGATAACTGCACAGCAACAACTCTTTCCAAGATTTTTGAAATGAAAGGCAAATTAGAGATTGGTCGATAATTGGCCATAACTCCAAGTATCTTTCCCCTGCTCTTTAAATCTCATCAGTATTCTATCTTCTTCCCTTTCATGTTCTCAGAAACGTGACCTGCCTTTTTCTTTGCCTGAGGTGTGTAGAACTCCTGTTGAAAATTTAAGAATTGCATATGCACACACAATTCAGTCTTCTGTGGGGTATATATCTGCAGGTGTAGGGAATATAAGTTTAAGGCATTTTATAGAAATTTGACATTGATAAAATGGCACAAAGTAGGTGACAATATTACAATTATTTTTGTTCAACTATGTATTACAATGCCAGAAAGTATGGCAATATTGTTCTATAGTATTGTTAAGACCGTTGAAATGTGGATCTAAGGAGTAATTATAATTTTTCTAGGATAATTGAAGCCTTCATTTTGGATGAACAAATTTAAGATTTTGTAAGGCATTTTAAGGATTCACAGAGACCCAGTCCATATTTTTTTTGATGGGGATATACATTTGGATACGGGATTAACATCCATCATAAACTACAGTTTGAGGACATTACATCTACCTGTCTTTGTACTTGATGACGGCGTCCACAATTTTCTTCATCTTCTTTGTGAGGGCAGGAGGATTCGGGGAAAGTTTTTCAGCAGGTGGCCGTCCCCTCTTCCTTTGCCTCTTCCCATCCTCGTCTTTGTCCAGTCGCCCACGGCTCCCTGAAGAAGAAGGACCAGGGAGATCTAGATCACGGTCTCTCTTCCTCTTGCGAGTTGTCTTCTTGTGGCGCACCTCTTCCTCCATTTCCTCCAGTGTGCCTTCCTCTATGGCCTGCACACAGAAAACACGGCCTATGAGTTTAAAATGTACTTAAATCACAAAAATGGAAAAAATGTATTGAATTACAATGAAAATCTGTATTCTCAAGTCATTTTTCAGCTCTGACCAAAACAACCTTGAGCCACTGCTTTTCTGTCAATGAATCGCTGTAGTCCACCTCCTTTCGTTGCCGAGACCCTCGTCCAAACATTTTCTCCTCCTCCTCCTCGCAGGTCAGTCGCTCCACCTCAGCGTCATCCTTCATGATCCAAGTGGGCAACTCGTCCTCCTCCATCAGACGAGGTTTTCGTCGTGGATTACGAGCCTCCTCCCGACGCCGGTCCAGGTCCATACGCTGTGGAAGGGAGAAATTTGGCTGAGGTTGGACTAAAGCTTTAAAGGAGTCATTGACTGAAGAATTGTGTTTCTTTAGATTTTAGCCTTCTGAAAGGCATCTATTAAACACAACCTTTATATAATTTTTCACTCCAAAAAGCAAAATTGACTATTCCGGATTTGCCATGGAATGTCACTTCCAAAGTAAACCCAACCCAGCACATCTTTGGTACCCGCCCGCTGCTCTATTACTGGCCAGTCTACCTGTCAACTATGTGGACGACAGTAAGCTAACAAGTTGTCAAGCATGGTTTATATTATTATTATTTTCTTTAGATTTCAGTGACCCGAATAGGCATCACTGTTTCTACCTGGTTCACTAATCCACAGTTGTTAATATCTTGTGCCATTCTGGCTTATTTTGTTATATTTTCACCATGATGCTACATTGAGCTCTGTTAGCATTAACTTGACAAGGTGGTCAGTCGGCATTGGTCAGGTGACCAACAGGCTGCCTAGTGTTAACTGTTGATCAGGTCGGTTTAGATCGCTAGTTTCTATAAATTCTATTCACCCTCACTTAAATCCTTGTTCATTTACCAACACTTGACCATATACATTGTTCGTAGATGTTATTTTACGTGGCTAGCTAATGCCAGCTAGCAGTATAGCCACTCATTTGCAAATGTTTCTGTGTTTGTTGTACTCCAGGGACCAGTCATATTCTATCCACCAGTGAAACCACACACCCCTGTCAACCAGTGATGCATCATTTCATTCATTCTTGAAGACAAGTGTTAGTTGGCTCAGTGGCAACAGCTCAAGTCAGCCCTGATACAGGCCGTTTTCAGGAAGACTGGAGAAATAAAAAACAAATTTGCTGCAATAATTAAATAAAATTTGAACAAAATATGTCACAAACATTTCATCAAGACATATAAGCTGTTAAAATGAAGGGAAAAAGTGCAGTTAATGACCCCTTTAACCTAGTAATTCAACAGATGAAAAAAAATTACCATAAACTGGTCAAACTCCTCTTCACTCCTGGCAATCATCTGGTTGACGGTCTCGTCATCTGGCACCTCGTCCTCCTCCTGAATACAGTAGACACATATTGGCAGGCAGAGCAGAAGAAAGCACACTTTTTAAATTGTGTGTTGCTGGTGCACGCACACACATTCATGCGTAGACACACTTCTTGGCCCCAGACCTCATCTTGCTCCTCATGCTCCAGGATGGCCTGTAGGAAGGCCCTGCGCTCATGGCTGGAAGACTTCTGGTCAAACATGCCAGCCTGGATGACCTTCTGATCCACATTCAGTTTGTACTTGGCAGCTGCCAGGATTTTTTCCTCAACACTGTTAACAGTACAGAGACGCAGGACTCTGACCTCGTTCTGCTGCCCAATACGGTGGGCTCGGTCCTGGGCCTGCAGGTCCTGGGGTGATCAGACGAGAAGTATAACAGGTTAATATGAGAACAAGCTGTGAGTGCAGTGGCGTCCTGGAAGTCATTCCACATCATTTGACCAAATACCTCCTGGTCGACCTGATCAAGTTTGACTGAAAAGATTCCAGGGGATTGGATTTCAGGCGTTTTTGAACAGGATTAAATTCACCAAGATGAAAGGCTCTCAAAGATTAGGTTAGAGTAGAAAAATGTTGCAGTTCAACACCTCATGTACCCACCATCTCGTGCCATAAAGCCTGCATGCTAAATGTTGTCTTTTATTTTTCCTTGAATGAAAAAACAAATGGGAGACTTGGATGTGATGTAACACAAAACATACATTAGATATTTTATGTCACCACCTTTATTCAGCAGCAAAATATTTTGTTTTTGTTACATTTTGTCAGTTTTACTGGTCTAAAATGAGTGCTAGTTTTGAATGACATACAGTAGCTATAATAAAACACTTATAAATCGGATCACAATAGAAAACCAGCCTGACAAAATCACCCAGGGGTGCTTAGATCTCCCAACCACTGACTTTAACCTTAAGCACTGCCTAGATACAGACCTAGATCTAGGATGTGCATAAAGTCAAGGTCAGTGGCCTAGGAACAGTAACATTTTTCGGGAAATCATAAATGCCCAGATTTTCTGACCTTCGACAATGACCTTGACCGCAACATGAATGCAAACCTACCAGAAGGTCATTGTGAGTTTCATGTGAATTAAGGTAATTGCCTGGAAGTAGTGATTTTTCTAAAATCATGGAAGTGCCCAGATCTCCTGTCCTTTGACCTTGACAGTGGCTTGACCACATGGATGCAGACCCTCCTGAAGATCCTTGTGAGTGAGTTTGGTGACCACTGGGGGAACTGTCTAGGAGAAGTAGTAATTTTTCTGAAATCACATAAGGAACCAGACCTCCTGACCTTTGATCTTGACCTTGAGCACCATTTGGATGCAAACCCACCTGTTGATTACTATGAGTGAGTTTGGCAAATATTGCGGCAATTTCCTAGGAGGAGTAACAATTTTTCTGAAATCTTTGACCTTGACCTTGAAAACAACTTGGATGTAGACCCACTTGAGGATCATTGTGAGTGAGTTTGGTGAATATCGAGGCAATTTCCTAGGAGGAGTAGCAATTTTTCTGAAATCGTGTAAATGCCCAGCTCTCATGACCATTGAGCTTGACCTTGAGCACAACCTGGATGCAGGCCCATCTGAAAAACGCTGTGAGTGAGTTTGGTGAGCCTAGAAGGAGTAGCGATTCCTGTGAAGTGCGGATAGACAGACAAACGAGACACTACACCATCGCATTAGCTCCTTTTGGCTTTGCTGGAATGAGCTCAGAATTTGTTCAAAAGATGATGAAAATATTTTGATCCTTGCTTGATTCTTCAACAGCTGGAAAATACAACTTTTTACCTTAAACTTTTTACCCAGATCTTAAAGGCAAATTTGCCTTTTCAACAAGTGTTTGCTGGTTGGGCATTTTCACCGTATCCAGAAGAAACCATTAACCATGATCTATCAAAACAATTTAAGTAGGGGTGTGGCAGCCTCATTGGTTCCCGGAACAAAATCAGTACTAGGGCATGCGTTTACTTCGCGTGATGTGTTTTCAATTTTACAGCAGTTTAAAAATAACAGCTCAAATGTGGTAGATTTAATAAAAAAAAAAAGTCTTCTTTTGCATTTCACCATTTCTTACCAGATTATTTAAAAAAAGGAGAGGTTAAATCCAGTGTTAGACAGAATGCAGGAGACTGACTTGGGGATCCCAAAACTTTATCCTTAAAGGTACAGTGGGGTAAAAAATTATTTAGTCTGCCACCAAATGCGCACGTTCTCCCGCTTAAAGGACGAGAGAGGTCTCTAGTTTTCATCATAGGTATACCTCAACTATGAGAGGCAAAATGAGAAAAAAAAAATCCAGAAAATCACATTGAAGGATTTTTATTGAATTAATTGGTAAATTCCTATGTAAAATAAGTATTTGGTCACCTACAAACAAGCAAGATTTCTGGCTCTCACAGACCTGTAACTTCTTCTTTAAGACGCTCTTCTGTCCTCCACTCGTTACCTGTATTAATGGCACCTGTTTGAACTCGTTATCAGTATAAAAGACACCTGTCCACAACCTCAAACAGTCAGACTCCAAACTCCACTATGGCCAAGACCAAAGAGCTGTCAAAGGACACCAGAAACAAAATTGTAGACCTGCACCAGGCTGGGAAGACTGAATCTGCAATAGGTAAGCAGCTTGGTGTGAAGAAATCAACTGTGGGAGCAATTATTAGAAAATGGAAGACATACAAGACCACTGATAATCTCCCTCGATCTGGGGCTCCACGCAAGATCTCACCCTGTGGGGTCAAAATGATCACGAGAACGGTGAGCAAAAATCCCAGAACCACACGGGGGGGACCTAGTGAATGACCTGCAGAGAGCTGGGACCAAAGTAACAAAGGCTACCATCAGTAACACACTACGCCGCCAGGGACTCAAATCCTGCAACGCCAGACGTGTCCCCCTGCTTAAGCCAGTACATGTCCAGGCCCGTCTGAAGTTTGTTAGAGAGCACTTGGATGATCCAGAAGAGGATTGGGAGAATGTCATATGGTCAGATGAAACCAAAATAGAACTTTTTGGTAAAAACTCAACTTGTAGTGTTTGGAGGAGAAAGAATGCTGAATTGCATCCAAAGAACACCATACCTACTGTGAAGCAAGAGGGTGGAAACATCATGCTTTGGGGCTGTTTTTCTGCAAAGGGACCAGGACGACTGATCCGTGTAAAAGAAAGAATGAATGGGGCCATATATCGTGAGATTTTGAGTGAAAACCTCCTTCCATCAGCAAGGGCATTGAAGATGAAACGTGGCTGGGTCTTTCAGCATGACAATGATCCCAAACACACCGCCCGGGCAATGACGGAGTGGCTTCGTAAGAAGCATTTCAAGGTCCTGGAGTGGCCTAGCCAGTCTCCAGATCTCAACCCCATAGAATATCTTTGGAGGGAGTTGAAAGTCCGTGTTGCCCAGCGACAGCCCCAAAACATCACTGCTCTAGAGGAGATCTGCATGGAGGAATGGGCCAAAATACCAGCAACAGTGTGTGAAAACCTTGTGAAGACTTACAGAAAACGTTTGACCTCTGTCATTGCCAACAAAGGGTATATAACAAAGTATTGAGATGAACGTTTGTTATTGGCCAAATACTTATTTTCCACCATAATATGCAAATAAATTCTTTAAAAATCAGACAATGTGATTTTCTGGATTTTTTTTTCTCATTTTGTCTCTCATAGTTGTGGTATACCTATGATGAAAATTGGAGACCTCTCTCATCTTTTAAGTGGGAGAACTTGCACAATTGGTGGCTGACTAAATACTTTTTTACCCCACTGTAAATATTTTCGTAAATATACTCCTGAAAAAGTCGCCACAAAAGCAATTTAATTTTCACTGACAAATTTATTTACAAATGAATAGATATGGATTTGAACTTTTGAACTTTTTATTTTTGCCACTTTTGAACTTTTTGTTTTTATCTGTTCCCCTCATGGATTGTCACCTTATTGTGGTGGGGGGTTTGCATGCCCAAGTGATCCCAGAAGCTATGTTGTCCGGGGAAATTTGCCTCTGGTAGGGTCCCCCAAGACAAACTGGTCCTGGGTGAAGGGCCAGACTAAGAACAATCCAACAGACTCTCATGATAAATGTTAGAACAAGGATTCAGTGTACCCTGCCCGGAATGGGGTTACCAGGGCTCCACCCTGGAGCCAGGCCTGAGGGAGGGGCTTGATGGCTAGTGTCTGGTGGCCGGGTTTCCGCCCATGGGACCCGGCCGGACTCAGCCCGAAGGAGTTACATGGGTCCGCCCTCCAGTGGGCTCACCACCTGCAGGAGGGACCATGGAGGTCTGGTGCTATGTGGATCAGGTGGCGGTCAGAGGCGGAGACCTTGGCGGTCTGATCCCAAGCTTCCTAAACTGGCTTTTGGGACACAGAATGTCACCTCTCCGGTGGGGAAGGAGCCTGAGCTGGTGCATGAGGTTGAGAGATACTGGCTAGATATAGTCGGCCTCATCTCAACACACAGCTCCGGATCCGGAACCAGTCTCCTGGACAGGGGCTAGAGCTTGGCCTACTCTGAAGTTGCCCTGGGCGAGAGGTGACGAGCAAGGGTGAATATTCTTGTATCCTCCCACTTTGCTGCCTCTATACTGGAGTTTTTCCCTGTGGACGAAAGGGTTGTTTCCCAGCGTCTTCAGGTTGGGAAACGGGTCCTGACCATCATTTGTGCCTATGCACCAAATGATGGTTCAGAGTACCCACCCTTTTTGGAGCTTCTAACTGGGATGCTGGAGAGTGCTTCTCTTGGAGACTCCATTGTCCTACTGGGGGACTTCAATGCGCACGTGGGCAACGACAGTGAAACCTGGAGGGGGGTGATTGGGAGGAACGGCCTGCCCGATCTGAACCCGAGTGGTGTTCAGTTATTGGACTTCTGTGCTAACCACAGTTTGTCCATAACGAACACCATGGTCAAGCATAAGGATGTCCATATGTGTACCTGGCACCAGGACACCCTAGGTCGCAGGTCGATGATCGATTTTGTTATTGTGTCATCAGACCTGCGACCGTATGTCTTGGATACCCAGCTAAAGAGAGGTGCAGAGCTGTCAACTGATAACCACCTGGTGGTGAGTTGAATCCAATGGCAGGGGAGGATGCCATTCAGACCTGGTAGACCCAAATGTATAGTGAGGGTGTGCTGGGAACGTCTGGCTGAGGCCTCTGTCTGGGAGGTCTTCAACTCCCACCTCCAGAAGAACTTAAACCACATTCCGAGGGAGTCTGGAGACATGGAGTCTGAATGGGCCATGTTCTCCTCCTCCATTGTTGAAGTGGCTGCCCAGGGCTGCGGCAACAAGGTCGTCGGTGCATCTCGTGGTAGCAACCCCCGAACCAAGTGGTGGACACCAGTGGTGAGGGAGGACATTAAGCTGAAGAAGGAGTCCTATCAAGCTTGGTTGGCTTGTGGGACTCCTGAAGCAGCTGAGGTGTACCGGCAGACCAAGCGGAGTGCAGCTCGGGTGGTTGCTGAAGCAAAAATTCGGGTATGGGAGGAGTTCGGTGAGGCCATGAAACAAGACTTCTGGTCGGCCTCAAAAAGATTCTGGCAAACTGTCCGGCAGCTCAAGAGGGAGAAGCTGCTCCCTGTCCACACTGTGTGTGGTGCAGATGGGGCACTGCTGACTTCGACTGGGGATATCGTCGGGCGGTGGAAGGAATACTTTCAGGATCTCCTTAATCCCACTGACAGGCCTTCCACAGAGGAAGCAGGGCTTTTGGACGAGGGGGACGATTCGCCTATCACAGGGGCTGAGGTTACCAAGGTAGTTAAAAATCTCTTTGGTGGCCGGGCCCCGGGGTAGACGAGATTCGCCCTGAGTACCTCAAGGCTCTGGATGTTGTAGGGCTGTCATGGTTGACACGCCTTTGCAACATTGCGTAGAGGTCGGGGACAGTGCCTTTGGCATAGCAAACTGGGGTGGTGGTTCCCCTCTTTAAAAATGGGGACCGGAGGGTGTGCTCCAACTTTAGAGGGATCACACTCCTTAGCCTCCCTGGAAAGGTCTATGCCAAGGTACTGGAGAGGAGAGTCCAGCTGTTGGTCGAACCTCGGATTCAGGAGGAGCAATGTGGTTTTCGTCCTGGCCATGGCACATTGGACCAACTCTTTACCCCCTCGAGAATCCTCTAGGGTTCGTGGGAATTTGCCCAACCAGTTTACATGTATTTTGTGGACTTGGAGAAGTCATTCGTTTGCGCCACTCGTGGTTTTTTGTGGGGGGTGCTTCAGGAGTATGGGGTATTGGGCTTGTTATTGTGAGCTATCCGGTCACTATACAACCATTGTGAGAGTTTGGTTCATATTGCCAACACCCAGTCGGACTCATTACCAGTGAGAGTTGGACTCCGCCAGGGCTGCCCTTTGTCACCAATCCTGTTCATAATTTTTATGGACAGGATTTCTAGGCGCAGCCAGGGAATGGAGGGTGTCATGCTCGGTGACCACAGGATCTCATCTCTGTTTGCAGACAATGTTGTCCTGTTGGCTTCATCCAGCAGTGACCTACAGGTCTTACTGGGACGGTTTACTGCTGAGTGTGAAGCGGCTGGGATGAGAATCAACACTTCTAAGTCCAAGTCCATGGTCCTCAGCCGGAAAAAGGTGGATTGTCCTCTCCGGGTTGGGGACAAACTCCTGTCCCAAGTGGAGGAGTTTAACCCTTAGTCAGTGTTGATTGCATGAACCGATAGCACCACCACTGTGACAGGTGTAGTGCTGCGCCTGTCAAATGTTATGTGACGTGCCAAACACTCCCCAGTTGTACTAAGAATTCCACCTCACAAGGTAGTAGACACATATAACTTACTGCTCTTGCCTTGGAGGCCTTATGGCAGACATAGAAGCATCCTTATTTACACCAGAGAGGAAGCAATTTTTAGACAAACACATATGGACGTTACCGATCGCTGTGGATGTACTCGGTCGCGGACAGAGGAGCATTTGCTCTCAAATTTGCCAACTGTGATTCAAAAAAGAGATTATTTAGCTTATGAAGGTAAATGTTTACATTTTGTTATAACAGAGGGTGGGCGAAGCTGCCTGGTGTTCACCTGCTGTCGACCACAGTGCCATATGACTGGGGAGAACAATCGCTCCGGTTCAATGTCGTCATATAACATAAATAGCAGCGGAATAAAAGCGAAATTGAGTTGGGATAATCATAAGAGTTTCTGGATGTGGGAGAGAAAGCGCAAATAACCGACAGAAGGCAAAATAACGACCAGGATGGACGAAAATGGACACAGCGAGAGCCACCTTCACCAGCGGTAAATGACGAATGTCTGTTTGTTTACATTGTACTGCATTGTACTGATTTTCTGGTTCATGTACTTTGAAGATAAGATAGCAAAATGCCCAAAACAAGAAACGGTGACAAAAAGCAGAACCATTCTTTGTGTAAATATGTCCAAAGTCCACTTTTGACTGAAAGTTATGTAATTCGATATGGCTGCCATGGCATTATGCAAATTAGATGTGTAAATTTACTCCTATCTCAAACTTTTGATCATATTCTACATCTTTCTAATTGACAGTAAGCCATTATCTCTTACCACTTTCAAGTTATAGCTCTGGAAATCTCCTGACATCGGAACTGAATATTTTCTTGAAAAAACCTTCACCACTAGGGGCTGACGGCGCAACAGCGCACCATCCACAGTCAATAGGTTAAGTATCTCGGAGTCTTATTCACAAGAGAGAGGGGAGACTGGAGCAAGAGATTGACAGACGGATTGGAGCAGCATCTGCAGTGATACGTACGTTGTACCAGTCTGTTGTGGTGAAGAGAGAGCTAAGCTCTAAGGAAAAGTTGTCGATTTACCGGTCAATCTATGTTCCTACCCTCACCTATGGTCATGAGCTTTGGGTAATGACCGAAAGGACAAGATCGCAGATACAAGCAGCTGAAATGAGCTTTCTTTGTAGGATTGCTGCACTCACCCTCAGAGATAGGGTGAGGAGCTCAGTCATCTGGGAGAGGCTCAGAGTAGAACCGCTGCTCCTCCACATTGAAAGGAGCCAGTTGAGGTGGTATGGGCATCTGATCAGGATGCCTCCTGGATGCCTCCCACTTGAGGTGTTTTGCGCACGTCACTCTGGGAGGAGACCCCGGGGCAAACCCAGGACTCACTGGAGAAACTATGTCTCCCAGCTGGTCTGGGAACACCTTGGTATCCTCTCTGAAGAGCTGGAGCAGGTGGCTGGGGAGACGGAAGTCTGGGCTTCTCTGCTTGAACTGCTGCCTCTGTGACCCGAACCTCCGGAAAAGCGGTAGAAGATGGATGGATGGATGGATGGAACTTTGTATTAACTACTTGGTCACATCTTCAAGACACAAATAATTTTTTTTACAATGAGAACGTGATCAGTTGCATTTAACATCATATGATTTAGTATACTAGCAAGAGCAAAGGTTTTTCTCCTCTGCTTCTTCTGTTTCTTTGCCAGATTAGATCTTCTGCATCTCCATTCAGAAGGGAATATCTTGAAGTTCGAGACTGAGAGGAAAAACAACACAGCATAGTGCAGTTATTATGGATGGACACCAAAAATATATATTTTTTTTTTGTGTGTGTGTACATAAAATGTATTTATAAAATAAGTGATTCAATTTATTAAAAAATTGCTTTAATGTTATGCAGGCTATGACACATTGAAACCTCCTGGTTGTTTTAATGAATACAAATGGACCAAAAAAGAAAAAAATAATGAAAAATAATTTTGATAGTTCAGAACATGTCCTTGTGGAGGATTTATATTAATTGGATTGGAATACAACCCCCCCCCCCCCCCCCCCCCCCAAAACTTAAGGACTTTCGATAATCTGCAACTTTGAATTTGACTCTGCAATTATTTTCTTTATCTTTAGCTGGTATAGCCATTTTATGTTGTTATAAGTTTGTTCAATAAAGTTCTTTTTTGAAATAATAATTCATGATTGATAACTAACTACCAATCCTAAAACAAATGAATAATGAATTCAAAAACTGTAGACTGACATCTATAAATTGTATTCAGTGTTTGTATATCACTATTTTCATAAACTGTTTTGATGAATTTACTTAAGTTACCCGGGACTGATGTGAAGTTATGCAGCATAGATAGGGCTGAGATTTTTTTTAAATGTTAAGTCTGTATTGTGGTATTTTTAGTGTTTTATTTCTTTTATTTTGTGGACCATGAGTCCGAATAAAGTTTGAATTAAACTGAACTGATATCCAAGGGCCTTTTTCTATGTATTATGTTTACATAGCCACTCTTATGAACAAATCATCTTCATTTAATAGAGAACCTTAGTCACGCCCCCTCTACTTCCACATATGGGACCTTAAATAAAAGAAAATCTCTACTGAAATGAATGGCAAGAGTGAAATAATCTTTTGATCCTGATCAAATTTTGCCATGAGTCACACATATAGTGCATCTGGAAAGTATTCACAGCGCTTCACTTTTTCCACATTTTATTATATTACAGCCTTATTCCAAAATGGATTAAAATCATTTTTTCCTCAAAATTCTACACACAATACTCCATAATGACAATGTGAAAAAAGCTTTTTTTAAGATTTTTGCAAATTTATTAAAAATAAAAAACTAAGAAATCACATGTACATACAGTGTATATAAAGTCTACACACCCCTGTTCAAATGCCAGGTTTTTGTGATGTAAAAAATGAGACCAAGATAAATCATTTCAAAACTTTTTCCACCATTAATGTGACCTATAACCTGTACAACCCAATTGAAAAACAAACTGAAATCTTTAAGGGGAAAAATAAAAGAACTTAGAATAATCTGTTTACATAAATATGTACACCCTCTTATAACTGGGGATGTGGCTGTGTTCAGAATTAACCAATCACATTCAAACTCATGTTAAATGAGAGTCAGTACACACCTGCCACCATTTAAAGTGCTTCTGATTAACCCCAAATAAAGTTCAGCTGTTCTAGTAGGCTTTTCCTGACATTTTTGTAGTCACATCTCACAGAACAAGCCATGGCCCACAGAGAACTTCTAAAGCATCAGAGGGATCTCACTCTTCAAAGGTATCAGTCAGGAGAAGGGTACAAAAGAATTTCCAAGGCATTAAATATACCATGGAACAAAGTGAAGACGGTCATCATCAACTGGAGAAAATATGGCACAACAGCAACATTACCGAGAACTGGACGTCCCTCCAAAACTGATGAAAAGACGAGAAGAAAACTGGTCAGGGAGGCTGCCAAGAGGCTGACAGCAACATTGAAGGAGCTGCAGGAATTTTTGGCAAGTACTGGCTGTTTAGTCAGAATCAGAATCAGAATCAGCTTTATTGGCCAAGTATGCACAACACATACAAGGAATTTGACTTTGGCTAAAAACTTGCTCTCGTTGTTCAGGTGAAGGATTTAAATAAGGATTCAATGACAACCACAGTATGTACAGTAAATTACAGTCTGTCCACGTTTCTATAAAAGGATGCAAATATATACAGGAATATATGCAGTTATTTACTCGGACTAACCACACTTTGCAGAAATATATGAAAAAATATACAATCACACAGTATTTCAATGTGGACTCAGATTCAGTGATATAATGTGAATGAAGTAAAAAGCAGTGTGAGAGTTATGTGCAATGTAATAATGGATGAAAAGTCATGAGTACAGCAACAGGTAGGACTAGGTGAATGTTAGGAGTTCATCAGAGTGATGGCTTGAGGAAAGAAACTGTTCCTGTGACGGGTGGTTTTGACCTTCAGTGATCTGTAACGACGACCAGAAGATAGAAGTTCAAACAGTTTGTGGCCGGGGTGTGATGGGTCAGCACAGATGTTTCCCGCCCGTTTCCTGGTTATGGACCGATATAAGTTCTCAATGGAGGGTAGGTCGGTACCAATGATCCTCTCCGCAGACTTAATGATCCGCTGCAGTCTGGTCTTGTCCTGTTTAGTGGCAGATCCAAACCAGACAGTGATGGAAAAGCAGAGGACAGATTGGATGATGGCGGTGTAGAAGACAACCAGCAGCTCCTGAGGCAAATCAAACTTCTTGAGCTGACGCAGAAAAAACAACCTCTGCTGGGCCTTTTTCCGGACAGTGTCAATATGGGAGGACCACTTCAGGTTCCGGGAGATTGTGGTACCCAGAAACTTGAAGGAGTCCACAGTGGACACTGTGCTGTTGAGGATGGTGAGTGGGGGGAATGAAGGGGGGTGTCGCCTGAAATCCACAGTCATCTCCACCGTTTTGGCTGGGTTAAGTTCAAGATGGTTCTGGCTGCACCAGAGGATCAGCTGCTCCACCTCCCGCCTGTATGCAGACTCATCATCATCCCGGATCAAACCGATGACTGTGGTGTCGTCTGCAAACTTCAGGAGCTTCACCGAAGGGTCCTCTGAGGTGCAGTCGTTGGAGTAGAGGGAGAAGAGCAGTGGGGAAAGGACACATCCTTGGGGGGCGCCAGTACTAATTTTTCGGGAGCTGGATGTAAATCTCCCTAGCTTCACCTGTTGCCACCTGTCAGTCAGAAAGCTGGAGATCCACTGGCAGGTGGAGGGGGGCACCTTGAGCTGGAGGAGTTTCTGATGAAGAATGCCTGGGATGATGGTGTTAAACGCTGAGCTGAAGTCGACAAACAGGATCCTGGCGTACGTCCCTGGGGAGTCGAGGTGTTGCAGGATGTAATGTAGTCCCATATTCACTGCATCATCCACTGACCTGTTTGACCGGTAGGCAAACTGCAGTGGGTCCATCAGGGGGCCTGTGATGACCTTCAGGTGGTTCAGCACCAATCTCTCCAAGGATTTCATGACCACAGAGGTCAGGGCAACAGGTCTGTAGTCGTTTAATCCTGTAATAGAGGGTTTCTTGGGAACTGGAATGATGATGGAGCGTTTGAAGCAGGAAGGCACTTCACGCAGCTCCAGTGATCTGTTAAAGATCCGGGTGAAGATGGGGGCCAACTCGTTGGAGCAGACTCTCAGGCAGGACGGAGACACACCATCAGGTCCTGCAGCCTTCTTGATCTTTTGTCTCTGAAAGACCCGGCGCACCTCCTCTTCACAGATCATTAGTGCTGGTGGGAGGTCAGAGTGGAGGAGGGATGGAGTTCCTGGGGCTGCAGATAATCCTTTTGTGTGGGTGGGAGGTGAGAACTGTAGGTTCTTTTCAAACCTGCAGTAAAAGCTGTTTAGGTCATTAGCCAGCTGGAGGTTTTCCGCAGGGTGGGGGGATGGTCTCCTGTAGTTGGTGATATTCCGTAGGCCTCTCCAGACAGAAGCAGAGTTGTTAGCTGAGAAGTTTTTTTGTAACTTCACACTGTAGCTCCTCTTAGCAAGCCTGGTCTCCTTTGTCAGCATGTTTCTGGCCCGCTTGTACAGAGTCCAGTCACCAGTCCTGTAGGCCTCCTCCTTGGTCTGACGTAGCTGCTTCAGTTTAGGAATGAACCAGAGTTTATTGTTGTTGTATATGCAGAAGGTCTTGGTCTGCACACACATGTCCTCGCAGAAACAGGTGTATGATGTCACAGTGTCAGTGAGTTCATTTAAGTTAATGGCTGCAGCTTCAAAAACACTCCAATCTGTGCAGTCAAAGCAGGCTTGTAACTTCAGCTTTGATTCCTCAGTCCATTTCTTCACAGTCCTTACAACAGGCTTGGAAGTTTTTAGTTTCTGTCTGTATGTTGGAATAAGATGGAGCAGGCAGTGGTCAGAAAAACCCAGAGCTGCACGGGGGACGGCATGATAGGCATTTCTTAAAACTGTGTAACAGTGGTCAAGTGTATTTGTGTCCCTGGTGGGACATTTAATATGCTGTCTGTATTTAGGAAGCTCATTTGTGAAATTAGCTCTATTGAAATCACCCAGAATGATAAGCAGAGAGTCTGGATGTTTTTCCTCCACCTCTGCTATCTGGTCAGCGAGGAGCTGCAGTGCCTCCGTTGTACAAGCAGCAGGCGAGATATAAATTCCGACCAGAATAAATGAGGAGAACTCTCGCGGTGAATAAAAGGGTTTACAGTTTATGAACAGTGACTCTAGGTTAGGGCTACAAAACTTCTTCAACACTGTGACATCAGTACACCAACCTTCGTTTATGTAGAAGCAGATTCCACCACCCTTAGTCTTTCCAGAAAATTCTCGGCTGCGATCAGCGCGAAACAGTTGAAATCCGTCCAGACGGACCGCGCTGTCCGGGATGTGTTCACTCAGCCAGGACTCCGTGAAACAAAGGGCGCCAGATCTGCTAAAATCCCGGTTTTTGTGAGTCAGGAGCAGCAGTTCATCCATTTTGTTCGCCAAACTGCGGATATTTGCCAGATGGATCGATGGGAGCGGCGTGCGAAATCCTCGTTTCTTCAGCCTGACTAACGCACCGGCACGTTTACCACGCCGCCTTCGTTTCCGGCCAGCGCCAATAGCCGCTGCTCCCACAGCTAAGATGGACTGAAAAAACTTCAGATCAGCAGCAGTAACTGGCGGAGAAGTTGCATTGGGAGGTAGTCTGAGTGAAAGTAGTTCCTCCCTTGAATAGGTGATTCGGACAGAAGAGCAGAAGTCCAAAAAAACACACAAAATTATCAAAAACATTAGAGAGCAGAAGCCAGTGGCTGCCATCCGCGGCGCCATCTTGGATTTTTTTTTTTTTTTTTTTTTTTTTTTTTTAGTACATGTGACAACAATCTACCATCTAGAGTGGCAAGACGGAATCCTAATCTTACGAAGAAAAACATCCAGGTCCGGCTACATTTTGCAAAAACACATTTGAAATCTCCCAAATAAATGTGGGAAGATGTATGGTCTGATGAAACCCAAGCTGAACTTTCTGGCCATAATTCCAAAACGTATATTTGGCACAAATACAACACTGCTCATCACCAAAAGAACACCATACCTACAGTGAAGCATGGTGGTCGCACCATCATGCTTTGGGGCTGTTTTTCTTAAGCTGGAACTGGTGCCTTAGTCAAGGTGGAGGGAATTATGGGCAGTTCCAAATACCAGTCAGTGATGGCACAAAACCTTCGGGCTTCTGCTAGAAAGCTGAAGATGAGGAAGAACTTTATCTTTCAGCACAGCAATGACCCAAAGCACACAACCAAATCAACAAAAGAATGCCTTCACCAAAAGAAGATTAAGGTTTTAGAATGGCCCAGCCAAAGTCCAGACCTGAATCCAATCGAACATCTGTGGGGTGATCTGAAGAAGGCTGTGCACAGGAGATGCCCTCGCAATCTGACAGATTAGGAGCATTTTTACAAAGAAGAGTGGGCAAATATTGCCACATCAAGATGTGCCACACTGATAGACTCCTACCCAAAAAGACTGAGTGCTGTAATAAAAGCCAAAGGTGCTGCAACAATGTATTAGTTCAAGGGTGTGCATATTTATGCAAACATAAATGCAATGGTGCAAAATATTCAGACAAGATGGCGCCAGTGTATGGGGCTGATCATCTGTCTCTGACAGCTTTGCTTGTTTTTATACTGTTTTCAACCATTGTCATTCAAGAAATCAAGTCCTTACTGGTGTACAGTCGCCAAACATTTTTGGGTCTTAGACTTCCTGCCAAGGATCTTATTTCATTTGATTATGGTGGACAGAAGCCTCCGCTCCTGTCAGATATCCCGCCTTACCTGTATCGGGCCTCAGCCCCTCTCTCCAAGCAAAGGCGAAAGTGGAAGCCTCACCGTCGCCATGGGAAACGCAGCGGTCGGCTAGTGAAACTAAAGGCCCGCCTGGCACATTCCTTCCCTGTTTCCCGGACTCCGGGCAGATTATACCCCCGGGTTTCTATGTCCTGGCATTCCCTGGATCCTGCTGATGCCTGCCTGGTCCCTGTGACTGGCCTTGGTGAGGTGATCTGGCCCCGGTGCTGCTACTCTCCCCGGTCTCGCCAGCGTGGGGTAAATCCCTGGCACCTGAGGCCACTGCGCCGCGTCTCCCGTTCTGCTGAGGCCCAGGTTCCAGCTCCAGCCAGGATTGGCTTGGTAAACGCCAGATCACTGGCAAAAAAAACTTACATCCTGAAGGATTTCATCAGCACCCGGGAACTGGATTTCTTTTTCGTTACGGAGACCTGGCAGACTGTGGGTGAATTCTCTGCTCTGTCCGAAGTTGTACCCCCAGGCTACTGTTATTTTAATTCCCTGCGGACACCAGGAAGAGGAGGAGGAATGGCAACCCTTCACAAAAATGACTATAAATGTAAGCAGTGCTTTTGACCCTCTCCATTCTCCAGCTTTGAAATGACTTTCTTTGAGGTGGGTTGCTCAAACCCACTGCTGGGTGCTGTCATAAACAGAGCACCCAAATATAATAAGGACTTTTTAAATGACTTTGCCAATTTCTTGGCTGGTATTGTTACAAATTATGATCGTGTTCTTATCGTTGGAGAGTTTAACATACATGTATGTTGTCCTGATAAGCCACTGGTGAAAGACTTTTTAAATATCATTGATTCTCTTACTCTGGTGCAGTCCGTGACTGGTAGTGCTACTCACGAGCATGGACACACGTTAGATCTTGTTCTCTCGTATGGCCTGTCTGGTTTTAATTTAGAAATCTGTGACACTGTATTGTCCAACCATATGCCTGTATTATTTGAGGCTGAGCTGTCATGCACTGCAGCTAAAACTTGCGCTCCTGCTCAGCGCTGCTTGATTTTTAACCCTTCCACTGCCGGTCGGTTCTCCGCTGCCTTTGACCAGCTCTGTGTCCCTCCCAGGCTCCATCTCATCTGTGGAGGAACTCAGCTCCTGGTTTCACTCATCCTGCCAAACCATCTTGGACTCTGTGGCTCCACTGAAAATCAAGCAGCCTCGATCCAAACCTGAGCTATGGTTCAATGACAGAACTCGTGCAGTCAGACAGGAGTGTCGCAGAGCTGAACGCAGGTGGAAGAAGAACAAACTGCAGGTGTCATTGCAGATTTTAAAAGACTGCTGGCGTCAGTATCAAAATACTGTCAAGCAGGCAAAAAGTGAATATTTTGCTCATATTGTTTTATCTCATTGTCATAATGAAAGTGTTTTATTTAACACAACTGACTCTGTTCTTAACACCCTACAGACTGACTGGAGGCCTCCTCTGAGTTATGCAATGATTTTATGAACTTTTTTATTGATAAGGTGGCCACCACCAGGGCTCTCATCTCAGCTCCTGCCTCTGATCCCTCTGTTTCTGTCCCTTGTTCCGCTGTTTTTAATCAGTTTGAACCTGTGACTCTGTCATTGTTAGAGGACGTGGTTGGCCACATTAAGCCCTTAGGGTCCCCCTGTGATGCTGTCCCTCCTAGACTTTTTAAAGAGGTACTTCCCAGTATAGGCCAGTCAGTTCTCACCTCTTAAACAGCAGCCTGTCATCTGATGTGGTCCCTGCAAATGTTGAACATGCAGTAGTGCAGTCCTTGATTAAGAAACCTGGTCTTGATCATACCATGCTGGCAAATTTTTTTTTTTTTTTATTTAAGTTTTTGTAAAGGGTATACAGGTCGTTACAGCAATGCAGTGTTTACATTTTCATCACATGTTCCCTTATTTTCTGATATCTGACAACATTGGAAGATTAATTCTTACAACACCCCTTTTTTTTTTTTTTAAAGTGAAAGAAAAAGTGAAATTAAAGAGAAAAAAAAACAAGAAACAAATAACAAAAAAAACCCCAAACAAACCAGTAAAAAACAAACAAAAAGAAAAAGTAAGTAAATAAAGATAAAAGAGCATCTGAGTAGCATTGGAACAAAGAGCGGAACCATTATTGAAATGGTATTTGTCAAAGATTAGATCTAATGGAAGACACATATGCGGTCCAGGGTTGCCAAAAGTTCATGAACACATCCATGTCCTGTCTCAGTGCGAATGTCAACTTTTCCATCGAGTAAATGTCTTGGATCACGTTAGTCCAATCTTCAGGTGTAGGACAGTCCTTCAACATCCATTTTTTAGTTAGAGCTTTTTTGCTTGCCAATATTAAAACATTGAATAAGTATTTTTCTCCTCGTCTTTCCAGTGAGTCCGGTAGTAAACCCAAATACAAAGTTACAAAAGAAAAGGGAACTGTAATTTTGAATATTTTCCCCAATATTGTCTGTACCTTGGTCCAATATTGGTGGATAACTGGGCATGACCAAAACACATGAAAATGATTTGCAGTCTTTTCACCACACAAGCGCCAACAGTTCAATCCCTTATGGGTAAATTTGTTTTGTGCAGGTGTTCTGAAAAATCTTGCCAAGTTTTTCCATCCAAATTCTCTCCACTGCAGGGATGAGGTACTTTTCCATTGCTGTTTATTTAGCTTTTCCCATATTTCCAGTTGTAAAGTGAAATTCCCCTCTTTTTCCCATCTCTCTTTTATATAAGATGTGTTGTCTCCTTTTAAGTCTTGAAGACCTTGGTATATTTTAGAAATGTATCTGATCCCTGGGATCCCTTTATATGCCATTAAGAAGACCTTCAGAACACCTGACTGGGCCCTTTCCAAAACCTCCTTTTTAAGTATATTGTTTATGTGGTGTCTAAGCTGGAAGAACCTGTAAAGGTCTTGATTTATTAGGCCTTGTTTTTTCAAATCTTCAAAACTTCTTAAGATTTGCCCTTTAAAAAAATCGTAATATTTTATCAGCCCTTTCTCCTTCCACTTTTTAAATCTGGTGTCTGTTTTATTAGGAGTAAAGTCCTGATCATAGGCGATCCATTGCAGAAGTCGATAGGGCTCTTTAGTTTGATTCTCTCTGACTATCTTAAACCAAATTTTTAGCGGGGTCTCTATCCACGGGTTAGTGTTATTCAAAAGCTTAGGTAAGACATTGTTCCCTATTATCGCCTGTAGGGGGATGTCATTTGTTATTTGGCATTCGATCTCCTTCCATTGTGCAGTGTAGACTGGGTTACATATCTCTACTAAAGTTTTAATTTGTGCGGCTTTAAAGTAGTCCCTGATATTTGGCAGCGCGAGCCCACCTTTGTCTTTGTTTAGCTGTAGGGTTCTATATCTGATTCTAGGTCTCTTGCCCTGCCATATGAATCTTGAGATCCTTCTGTCCAGCTCCTGCCATGTTTTTTTGGGAGGTTCTACCGGTATTGTTTGGAAAAGGTATAGAAGACGTGGAAGTATATTCATTTTGACTGCTTCAATTCTTTGTGCAGTACCCAAGAATGGTATCATATTCCATCTTGCTAGGTCAGATTTTATTTTTGTCACCAGTGGATCATAGTTTAGTGATATAATTTTGTTGAGTTGTTTCGGGATATTGACCCCCAGATATTTCATAGATTCCGACTCCCAGTTAGTTTTGAGTTTGCTTAGTGAATAATGATTTGGGTCATAGTTGAATGTTAAAACTTGGGTTTTATGCATATTTAATTTGTACCCCGATAAATCTCCATACTCTGAAAAAACTGAGGTTCTGGTAAAGAAGTGTCCGGCTGCCCTAGGTATATTAAAATGTCATCAGCAAAGAGTGCTATTTTATGTTCCTTCTGACCAAGTGTAATACCTTGAATTTTTTGGTTTTGTCTTATCCATTGGCTCAGAGGTTCTATGAAGATTGCAAAGAGCAGTGGAGACAGGGGGCAGCCCTGACGACATCCTCTTTCCAGTTCAAAAGATGATGATAAATTACCGTTAATCCTTATTTTAGCTGTTGGTTTTTTATATAATAGTAGTAATGCCTGTATAGTTCTAATGAAGTTGTTATGAAAATTGAAACTGGATAAGATTCTATATAGAAAAGACCAGTCAACCGAATCGAATGCTTTTTCAGCATCTAATCCCAATATGACTGCATTTAAGTTATATTTTTTTATATGATGAATTATGTGTAAAGTGCGTCGAATGTTGTCTTGTGTCTGTCTTTGTCTTATAAAACCTGTTTGGTCTAAATGAATTAGGTCTGTCAGTATATTTTCTAACCTTTTGGCAAGGATAATGGTAAAAAGCTTATAGTCCTGATTTAGTACACTGATTGGTCTGTAGTTGGAGCACTCTAGTTTATCCTTTTCAGGTTTAGGTATAACTGCAATGACCCCTTCTCTCCAGGAGGGGGGGATTTCCCCTGTGTGGAGGACATAATTAAATGTTTTCAGGAGGAGAGGAGATAGTTGCTGTTTAAAGGTTTTGTACCACTCTGCTGTATAGCCATCAGCTCCTGGGGATTTGTTAGCTTTAAGTTTCATAATTGCTTTTTCCAATTCTTTAGGATGTATTTCTGACAGTAGTGTTTTATTTTGTGACTCCATAAGTTGGGGAAGGTTTAATGTGTTTAGGAATGCCTCGGATGCGTTTTTATGTTTTTTGTGGGAGTATAAGTTCTTATAGTAATTCTCGAAGTTTTTAAGAATATCCTGAATTCTGAATTTTATTTCCTTTGATACTGGGTCTCTGATTTTGTAGATTGCTCTTTCTGTTTGATGTTTCCTCAATTTATAGGCTAGCAATTTTGCCGATTTACTGCCTGCTTCATAGTATTTTTGTTTCAGAAATGTAAGTTTCTTCTGGATTTCTATTGTGTAGATCTCATTTATTTGGTTTTTAATTTCCTTAATCTTGAGCGAGTCAGTAGAATGAGTGTTGCCTTTGTGTTCTTTTTCTAGGTTCCTAAGTTCTGACTCTAATGTGGATAGTTTTTCTTGTCTTAGTTTCTTTTGGGTTGCCAGTTTTGCAATAATCTTTCCTCTTATTACAGCTTTACATGCATCCCACAGTATTAAAGGGGATACTTCTCCATTATCGTTATCTTCCAAATATCTGAGAATATCTGATTCCAATTCATCTTTCAATGGTCCTTTCAGGACATTTGAATTTAACCTCCAAGAAAATGTATTATTTGTGTATTTTTGGATATTTAAGTCCATGTAGATCGGACTGTGGTCGGAGAGATCCATCAGTCCTATTTTACATGTTTTTACTCTTCCAATGTCTCTATTAAACATAAAAAAATAGTCAATCCTTGAGTAAGATGAATGTGGAGTTGAGTAAAATGTATAGTCTTTTACACTGGGGTTGAGTTCCCTCCACACGTCACAGATTCCCAATTCTTTTAGTAGCATCCAAGTCTTCCTGTTTTGGGTGTTATTTTGATGTGGGGAATTACCAGAAGCATCCCAGTATGGATTCAGTCTAAGATTGAAGTCCCCACCACATATCACTAAACCTTGAGCTTTAGTTATCATTAGGTCGAATACATTTTTATAAAATTTCCAGTTAGCCCCTGGGGGAGCATACACATTCAGCAGGGTGATATCTTCTCCCTCTAGCCGCCCAGTTACCAAACTGTATCTCCCTTCTTTATCTTTGTGTTCTGATTTTTTTTCAAATGTAATTTTGGTTGATATCAATGTCGCTACTCCCCTCCTCCTCCCTGATTTATATGAAGATGAAGAGATCATTTTAAACCCTTGTCTACTGAGTTTATTGTGTTCCACGTCTGTTAGGTGGGTTTCTTGTAAAAGTATTATTCCTGCTTTGTCTTTTTTCATTTTGCCTAGAATCTTGGATCTTTTAACTGGATTCAGGATTCCTTTTACATTATATGAAATTATTTTGGTTACACCCTGTTTCTCCATTGTGTTGTTTTGTTTAGTATAACTGTGTGGTGGCCCTCTTTTGTGCTACTCAGAAACTGAAAGAACATTAAAAACAAGAAAAACATTAAGAACATAGTGTAAAAAACTTTAAAACAAAAAGCTGTCATAAGAACTTCCTGAGCTGAGGTCTTTTTAAAGACCCTGTAAGAGCCTTGATGGAGTGAAGGCTCTGAGGGAAATTCCTCAAACTCTGTTACGTGTTGAGGGCCCTCTCTTACCACTGAAAGTAGTCCCATGCTTTTAACGTGAGTTTCAGAACCCAATCCAAACTTGTAATGATTTTTTTTTTTTTTCCTTTTATGCCTAAACCCTGTGAAATTGTGTGCACCCTCCCACCCCCATCACATCAAACATTCACGCAAAAACAGTATTTGTTAGTATGAGGAGAACATGTGGATTATTGTCACATTTCTATTTTAACAAGTTTTTTTTTTTTTTATTACAAAGACTTATTTGTTTCAAATAATATGATTGTTCCATGAAATGTTTTACCACATGCTGAATATGCATCTCCTTTAATGTTTGTTACCTTGTATGAGGGGGGTTGGATGTGCGGATTGATTCAAGAGAAAAAAAAAAAAGAAAAAAAAGGTCGCTATTCCAACCTGAAAACGGATAGTTTATCCGCGACGCTCTGGTGCTGGGTTTCCCGCTGCTGGTCCGTGGATTTTGAAGGTCTTTGTGTTGTCCATGTTTGCGTTTTGATCTTCTCACTCGGGTCTGTTGCGGGTTTAAATACCGTTACCGGGAGGCCTCTTTTCGCCATGTCAGCTGTTGCTTCTTCCGCCGAATTATAGAGACACGTTTCATCGCCGTAGAAGACCCTTAACTTCGCAGGAAATGGTGTCTGAAAGCGCAATTTCTTCTCTCTTAACACCTTTTTCGCGTCATTGTATTCCCTGCGCTTTTTAAGGACCTCCGGGGCGTAATCGTGTTCCACGTAGACTTTTCTCTCCTGGTGCATAAATCCTTTTTTTCTGCCAGGCCAGTCTTACAACCTCTTGTTTTATTTTGAAATTGGAAAATCTTACCAACACCGAACGTGGGGGCGCTTCCGCCGCCGGCCTAGCGGCTAATGAACGATGTGCCTTTTCTATCTTCAAGTCGGTGGTTTGTGGAATATCCAATTTCTCTCTTAGTAAGGATTCCACGCATTCTGCCATTGAGTTAAAACCATTTTCGGTTCCTTCTATCAGACCATGAATTCTTATGTTGTCTCTTCTTTGTTTTCCTTCTTGGTCGGTTAGCTTAGCCTCTATAGCTGCTTGTCTTTTGCGTAGGTCTAGCACAGAATCTTCGAGCACTTTTATTCGATCCTCTGTTTCCAAGATTCGGTTCTCGGCCTGGTCCACTCTGCTGTTTGTCCTTTTCAATTCTTCTCTGAATTCCCGAAATTCGGCCGTAACATCTCGGCGAAATCGTCGTAGCTCCTCAAATAGTGATTTCAGGCTAACCCTTTTGTTAGCTATCACCAGTTCCTCGTCTTCTGAACGGAGATCTTCCAGTTCGGATTCTCCGGCCGATACGTGTCCTGGCCTGGAGAATTTCAGTTTCTTCTGTTTTCCTTTAGACATGATGATTTTGTCTTTTGATTTTCACTCCTCCAAAAATCCGTTAAGTTTGATTTTCAATGTGTTATCCTGGATTGGGTCTGAGAACTTCAGTGTTAAGCTGCAGTCGCCATGGCGTCCAGACCGGAAGTCCATGCTGGCAAATTTTAAGCCTATTTCCAAGCTGCCATTTCTCTAAAAATTTTTTAGAGAAAATTGTCCATATGCAGCTGAAATGTTTTCTGGATGAACAAGGTATTTTGGAGGTTTTTCACTCTGGTTTCAAAGCTCTTCATAGCACAGAGAGAGCCTTGTTAAGAGTTTTTAATGATATCCTCTTAGCATGTGATTCAGGTGAATATGCTGTTCTTGTGTTGCTTGATTTAACTGCTGCCTTTGACACAGTGGACCATCATGTTTTAATTTCCCGTTTGCAGCACCTAGTGGGCATTTGTGGCACTGCTCTCAATTGGTTTGGGTCCTATCTGGCAGACAGGAATTTTAAAGTTAGCATCTCTGGGTTTGAATCCTCTTCTGCTCTGTCATACGGGGTCCCACGGGGGTCAATTCTAGGGCCCATGCTTTTTTCTTTGTACATTCTTCTTCTACTTCATGCTTGGTGGCTTTCTGTGGTAACGTATCGTCACTTCCTGTGTTGCTGGCTGTCTGTGTGGTTTGCTCTGTGGTTAGCTCTCCTCATTCTCCTGAGGATTTTTGCCTTTAATTGTATTTTAATTACTTTTTTCCATCTACCATTAGCTGTCACTTGTGTTTATCAAGCCTCTTGCACCTGTGTGTGCACGGAGTGTCACCTAATCACCCTCTTTAGCCTTCTGTTCACCTTTCATCTGTGTTTTTATTAGCTTCGGGTTAGCCACTAGCTATGGCTACTAGCTCTCCTTCCTCTCCTCCTCTGGTGTGCTCTCTCTGTCAGATGTTTAGCTACACCTATGCCTCTTTTAGTGATAACGGTAAATGTAATAAATGTTGTCTTTTTGAGGTGCTCGAGGCAAGGTTGTCTGATTTGGAATCCTGGCTCCGCTGCATTGAAACACCGTCTGCGCCAGTTAATAATGACGGACGCCCCTTAGCTGCAGTGGAGCACCCTAGCATAGGGCGGCCTGCTAGCGGTCCTCTGGTCCTCCTCAGCAGCGAGGAGACTGGGTAAGTGATGGTGAGAAGGAAGCATAGTCACAAGGCCCCGGTTGTCCACCAACCTGTTCATGTTTCTAATCGCTTTTCCCCACTCAGCGACACACCCGCTGAGGAAAAAACTCTAATCATTGGTGACTCTGTTGTCAGAAACGTGAACCTAGAGACTCCAGCGGCCATAGTCAAATGCATTCCTGGGGCCAGAGCAGGCGACATCCAGTCAAATTTGAAAATGCTGGTTAAAAGTAACTGTAAATACTCCATAATTGTTATCCACACTGGCATTAACGACATCCGAGTCTGGCAGTCGGAAGTCACAAAACTTAATGTGGAATCGGTGTGTGACTTTGCAAAAACAATGTCTGCCTCTGTAGTATTCTCTGGGCCCCTCCCCAATCTGACCAGTGATGACATGTTTAGCCGCTCGTCATCCTTCAACCGCTGGCTGCCTGTGTGGTGTCCTGTAACAATGTGGGCTACATAGACAACTGGAACTCATTTTGGGGAAAACCTGGTCTTATTAGACAAGACGGCGTCCATCCCACTTTGGATGGTGCGTCTCATTTATCTAACAATCTGGCATCATTTTTATCCAAATTTTCAAAACCTTGACAACTCAGAGTTGGGACCAGGAAGCAGAGTCGCAGTCTTACACACCTCTCTGCAGCTCCTCTTCATCCTCCACCCCTCAACTTAGCTCCTGTCTTCCCCATCAGAAAATCATTGTCTGCTCCCTCCAAAGTAAATAAAACTAGAAAAGCACTCGGAGAGCGCAGACCTCCGCCAAGCGCCACAATTCCCCCCATACAGTGTTTGTGTGTACGTTTTCAGATTCCTTGAGCATGTAAACATATGACTAGCAATTGGATTCACAATGATTATTTGTTTATTTGACAGGGACAGTGCAATAAACACACAATTAATCAATGACAATCAATCTGATAGTGATAGGATTAGTGGTTCAGTAGTAAAAGCATTGCCTCCTTGGCGGAGGTAATAAACTGAAGTGTTGCTGTTCTGTCCATCTCCTCCACTGACGGATGCAAATTGGGTAGACAGGTTGCCGTGGGTTTTATATTATATTGTAACGTGCTGCTCGACATGGCGACGTCCCACCGGGAGGTTCGAACTCACGCCTCCCGCTCCGGAGTCCCGCACTCTACCTGTGTCGCCAATAGGGTCAACCCACTTGGCAAGCCAAGTAGGGTGCTCATATTGAGTTCGCTACAATATTCTTTTTTTGGGGGTTGCGCTCCGCGGCAAAGGAGAATTTAGAAGCTTCGCCGGCAGAGAGCTCATTTTTGCGCAGCGCCTATGGCTGGCCGGTGAATTTCTGCCAAATGCGCAGCTCCTATGGCTGGCCGGGGAATTTCTGCCAAAGAATCCGTCGGCGGACAGCTGCCCGTGTGAGGTTTTGCAGTTGCGCGCAAATGGTTGCCGTGGATTTTATTGGGTTTGCGCTCCGCGGAAAAAAGAGGATTTGGAAGCCTCCCCCGGCAGAGAGCTGTTTTTTGCGCTGCCCCTATGGCTGGCCGGGGAATTTCTGCCAAATAATCCGGCGCCGGACAGCTGCCTGTGTCAGCTTTTGCAGCGTAGTGCAAACACAGGCACTCTGGCGAGCCCTGCCCACCACAGTTTTCTGCGTGCTTTTGTGCCTAAAACTTTGAAGAAGGCGGAGTTTGTGTTCATCAGACACGACGACCAGCGCCCTCCATTGCGCCTGCGCACATGTTGAAAATGGCTGTATGTCACAGTGTTGAATGAAAAATGCTTTAAAAAATTCCTGTATCCAGACGGTGAACCGGATCACCCCCAAAATTTAATCAGTTCTTCCTTGTACCATTTCCAACAACGCCTGAAAGTTTCATGGAAATCCGTCCAAGATTTTTTGAGTTATCTTGCTAACCAACAGACAGACAGACAGACAAACAAACACACAGACAAACCCCGGCAAAAACATAACCTCCTTCTGGCCTTTTCGGCCTGGTGGAGGTAAATATAATGTACAGTATAAGCATGCCAAAGTGATTAAACAAAAAGTTGGTAAAACTCAAATTAAACATGAAGCCTCTAAACTGAATGATTTGGCCTCTGTTCCTCCTCATAAGTTAAAAATTAAATGCGTTTTTTTTAAATATTTGGTCTCTAACTCCCAAGTCTCTGCTAGTCCATGATCTGTTAATTGATCATCAGATTGATTTAATATCCCTTAGAGACTTGGTTAGGGAAAGAGGATTATGTTGGTTTAAATGAATCAACTCCCTCTGGTTATTTAAACTGTCAAAATCCCATAAGTTCTGGTCGTGGAGGAGGAGTAGCAACAATTTACCATTCCAAATTACTAGTTAATGTAAAGCAAAAAACCCGTTATAATTCCTTTGAGGGCCTGGTCCTCAGTATTGGGCATTTTAGCAATTTTAGGCTAAGCCCAATTTTTTTTTTTTTGCCATAGTTTATTGTCCTCCATCAACCTACTCAGAGTTTTTATCCAAATTTGCCGAATTCTTAGCTGATTTAGTGCTGAAATCAGATAGAATAATTATAGTAGGGGACTTTAATATACTGTACATGTAGATGTAAATAGTGATTGCCTTAATATGGCATTTAATTCAATATTAGACTCGATAGAGTTTTCTCAGAAAGTAGGAAATTCTACCCATTATCTCAATCATATGTTGGACCTTGTTCTGACATATGGCATAGACATAGAAAATCTGGTAGTGTCTCCTCATAACCCTGTACTGTCAGACCATTGTCTGTTAACCTTTGATTTTACTATTTCTGACTATTTGACTCCTAAAGAAAAATATTACTACAGTAGATGCCTCTCAGATGATGTTGTTACCAAATTTATGCAGATTGTTTCCTCTATGCCATGTGTCAACACAACGGAAATAAGCTATACACAGCTTGCTCCTTCTGTAATTGATAGCATGGTAGATAGTGTTACAGCTTCTCTGCATCAGACTCTAGACATGGTGGCCCCTTTAAAAAAGAAAAAGTCTAATCAGAGATTTCTAACTCCTTGGTTCAACACAGAAACTCGTAGCTTAAAACAGAAGACTCATCAATTAGAAAGAAAATGGTGCTCCACTAATTTAGATTAAATCTGTTAAGCTTGGAGAAATCATTTTTTAATTTATAAAAAATCTCTTAGAAAAGCTAGAACGAGTTATTATTCTGCATTAATAGAAGAGAACAAGAATAATCCCAGGTTTCTTTTCAGCACTGTAGCCAGGCTGACAAAGAGTCAGGACTCTGTCTATCCTAGCATTCCCTTAGAGCTTACTAGTCAGGACTTTATGAACTTTTTCAATGATAAAATTTCATCTATCAGAGATAAAATCAGTCAGATTCTTTCCACCGTTAACTTAAATACAGTAACTACTACAACTCCTTCAATTGATATCTGTTTGGATGAGTTTATTCCAATTGACCTTTTAGAGTTAGACAAAATAATTTCCTCATCCAAGCCTTCAACTTGTCTTTTAGACCCTATTCCTACCAGGTTATTTAAACAAGTCTTCCCATTTATTGGTAGCTTTATTCTTCAAATAATCAATTCTTCATTAACTTTAGGCCATGTACCGCAGGCTTTTAAAACTGCTGTAATTAAACCCTTACTCAAAAAGCCAACGCTGGATCCAGGAATTGTAGCTAACCATAGACCAATCTCTAATCTCCCTTTCATTTCAAAAATCTTAGAAAGAGTTGTTGCTACGCAATTATTTGACCACTTGCAGGGAAATGGTTTATTTGAGGAGTTTCAATCTGGGTTTCAAATCCATCATAGTACTGAAACAGCCTTAGTGAAGGTCACTAATGACCTCCTTATCGCATCTGATAATGGACTTGTTTCTGTACTTGTCCTTTTAGACCTTAGTGCAGCTTTTGATACTATCGAACATAATATTCTACTTGATAGATTAGAACACTATGTTGGACTTAATGGAACTTCATTGCAGTGGTTTAGATCTTATTTATCTGACAAGTTCCAGTTTGTTCATGTCAATAATGAGTTTTCTTTCAACTCAAAGCTCAGTCATGGAGTTCCACAGAGCTCTGTGCTAGGCCCTACTCTTTTTAGTTTATATATGCTTCCATTAGGCAACATTATTAGAAAGCACTGTATACATTTTCATTGTTATGCAGATGACACACAATTATACCTGTCAATGGAGCCAGATGATAGTAATCAATTAGCCAAGTTAGAAGCCTGTCTTAAGGAAATCAAAGCTTGAATGACTTGTAATTTCCTGCTATTAAATTCAGATAAGACTGAAGTTATTCTAGTTGGTCCAAAAAAACATAGAAATTCCTTCCCAAATCAAACTTTTAGTTTGGATGTGGTTACTCTTTCTTTTAATAGCTCTGTGAGGAACCTTGGAGTTATTTTTGATCAAGATCTGTTTTTCAATTCACATATTAAATTCGTTTCTAAGACTGCCTTCTATCATTTGCGTAATATTGCCAAGATGAGGAGCATCTTGTCTCAGAGTGATGCTGAGAAACTGATCCACGCTTTTGTTAGCTCTAGATTAGATTATTGTAACTCTTTATTATCAGGTTGTCCTAAAACATCTTTAAAAAGTCTTCAGTTGATCCAAAATGCTACAGCAAGAGTTTTAACAGGTAGTAGAAAGAGAGATCATATCTCTCCGGTTCTGGCCTCCCTTCATTGGCTTCCCATAGAGTTTAGAATTAAGTTTAAAATCCTTCTTCTCACTTTCAAACCTCTAAACAATCAGGCCCCTTTTTATTTAAAAGATCTGATACTACCCTATTATCCTAACAGCACTATGCTTCCAAAATGATGGATTACTTGTAATACCTAGTAATCTCCAAAAGTACAATGGGAGGCAGAGCCTTCGGTTATCAAGCTCCTCTCCTGTGGAACCAGCTGCCAATCTGGATTCGGGAGTCAGACTCGATCTCTGTTTTTAAGAATAGGGTTAAAACCTTCCTTTTTGATATAGCCTACAATTAGGGAGGGATCATGTGTCTCTGGACCCTCCCTTAGTTATGCTGCTAATAGGTTTAGACAGCCGGGGAACCTCCAATAATGCACTGGGCTTCACTCCTTTCTTCACTCTCAATGAAATATATTTTTTTTGCTGGTCATTAACATCTGTTTGTTCTCTCCCATAGATTGAGTTCCCGTCGTGCTGTTTGCTCTCTACATGTCTGTTCTTTTCATCTTCTCTATCCCCTCACCCCCCAGCCAGTCGCAGCAGATGACTGCCCCTCCCTGAGCCTGGATCTGCTGGAGGTTTCTTCCTGTTGTTAAAAGGGAGTTTTTCCTCTCCACCGTAGCCAAGCGCTTGCTCACAGGGGATTGCCTGATTGCTGGGGTCTTTCTGCAATTGTGGGGGTTTCCCCTACAGTTGAAAGTGCTATGAGATGACTGTTGTTGTGAAATGGGGCTATATAAATAAAGTTAAATTGAATTGAACTTCCGCTGGATTCCAATTTTAAAAAGCATGGTATCTCCTTCCACCTGTATGCTGATGCCTGTCAGATATATGTCCCTTTAAAACAAAAAGCTGCCTCATCAGTAAACCCACTCGTGGCATGCACTGAAGACATCAAGTCTTGGATGGCCCTAAACTTTCCAAATTTTAATGATAAGAAGACAGAAGTGATGGTGTTTGGACCTAGTGGCCCCTGTGAGTCCCCTCCTGTAAACTTGGGCCCCCTCACTCCTTACGTGAAATCTACAGTTAGGAACCTTGGTTTTATCATGGACAGTGATTTTACTGTAAACTAGACACTCAGATTCCTTTGAATTTGAAATGATTTATCTTGGTCTCATTTTTTTATATCACAAAAACCTGGCATTTGAACAGGGCTGTGTAGAATTTTCATATCCACTGCAGATATTCACAGCCTTTGCCAGGAAGCTCAAAATTGAGCTCAGGTGCATCCTGTTTCCACTGATCATCCTTGAGATGTTTCTGCAGCTTAACTGGAGTCCACCTGTGGTAAATTCAGTTGATTGGACATGATTTGGAAAGGCACACACCTGTCTATATAAGGTCCCACAGTTGACAGTGCATGTCAGAGCACAAACAAAGCATGAAGTCAAAGGACTTGTCTGTAGACTTCCGAGACAGGATTGTCTCGAGGCACAAATCTGGGGTAGGGTACAGAAAAATTTCTGCTGCTTTGAAAGTCCCAGTGAGCACAGCGGCCTCCATCATCCATAAATGGAAGAAGGTCGGAACCACCAGGACTCTTCCAAGAGCTGGCCAGCCATCTAAACTGAGCGATCGGAAAAGGGCCTTAGTCAGGGAGGTGACCAAGAACCTGATGGTCACTCTGTTAGAGCTCCAGCGTTCCTCTGTGGAGAGAGGAGAACCTTCCAGAAGGACAACCATCTCTGCAGCAATCCATTAATCAGGCCTGTATGGTAGAGCGGCCAGATGGAATCCACTCCTTAGTAAAAGGCACAAGGCAACCCGCCTGGAGTTTACCAAAAGGCACCTGAAGGACTCTCAGACCATGAGAAACAAAATTCTCTGGTCTGATGAGACAAAGATTAAATTCTTTGGCGTGAATGCCAGGTGTCATGTTTGGAGAAAACCAGGCACTGCTCATCACCAGGCCAATACCATCCCTACAGTGAAGCATGGTGGTGGCAGTATCATGCTGTGGGGATGTTTTTCAGTTGCAGGAACTACGAGGCTAGTCAGGATGGAGAAGAAAAGAAGAATGTAGCAATGTACAGAGACATTCTGGATGAAAACCTGCTCCAGAGCACTCTTGAACTCAGACTGGGCCGACGGCTCATCTTTCAGCAGGACAACGACCCTAAGCACACAGCCAAGATATCAAAGGAGTGGCTTCAGGACAACTCTGAATGTCCTTGAGTGGCCCAGCCAGAGCCCAGACTTGAATCCAATTGAACATCTCCGGAGAGATCTGAAAATGCCTGTGCACTGACACTTCCCATCCAACCTGATGGAGCTTGAGAGGTGCTGCAAAGAAGAATGGGCAAAACTGCCGAAAGATAGGTGTGCCAAGCTTGTGGCATCATATTCAAAAAGACTTGAGGCTGTAATTGCTGCCAAAGATGCATCAACAAAGTATTGAGCAATGGTTGTGAATACTACATGTGATTTCGTAGTTTGTTATTTTTAATAAATTTGAAAAAATCTCATAAAACGTTTTTCACGTTGCCATTATGGAGTGTTGTGTGTAGAATTTTGAGGAAAAAAATGAATTTAATCCATTTTGGAATAAGGCTGTAACATAACAAAATGTGGAAAAAGTCAGGCGCTGTAAATACTTTCCGTATGCACTGTATGATGTTTGCCAATTTAAAAGAGTTTTCCACGTAATTAAAGTTGTCAGCTGTCTCAGTTTTTATCCCCCGCCGGTCGAAGCCCAAAGGGGGATTATGTCATGAGTCCATCTGTCCGTCCGTCCATCCTTCCTACTTTTGTGAAATCAACTCCTCCTACAGTTTTTGTCCAACTGTTTTGAAACTTGGTACCAGGGTTTGATATACTCTGATATGCATATTGCAGTTTCATTCTCATCGGATGGCCTTGAGGTCAAAGGTCAGGTCAGATTTTTCCCTAAATCTTCTAAACACAGTAACTACTGAAAGAAATGATGCAGGTTTTTCAAACTGATACAGTAGTTGTATCTAATACACATCTTGGATGACTTACACCCTCACCTAACCATGGGTTTGGGGTCAAGGGGTCAAAGGTTCAAAATAACAGTGCAGTTGCACTATGGTAAATGCTACATTTACTATTACTATAAAATGAGTAAAGCTAGGGCCACCAAATCTGCTATACAGTTTCACCTTGGGTTCCTTAACTCTAACTATAGGTTTGGGGTCAAAAGGTCAAGGTTAACATTCCCTATGCCTTATTACTGTATAACGAGTAAAGTTAGGGTCACCAAACTTGGTACACAGATCCACCCTGTGACCCTGAAGTGTGACTGTGGTTTTGGGATGGCAAGGTCAAAGGTCAACATCAACATGGCTTATAAACTATATCTAACTAACTACTAACTAACTAACCTGCACTTATATAGCGCTTTTCTAGTCACAAAGACCACTCAAAGCGCTTTCACTAGTACTGACCCTCTATTCTAAGGGCCTATAGGAAACAGATATCTAGGGACAATTTAGAACAACCAATTAACCTAACATGCATGTCTTTGGATTGTGGGAGGAAACCGGAGCCCCCGGAGTAAACCCACGCAGCACAGGGAGAACATGCAAACTCCATACAGAAAGGTTCCAACCCCTGCCAGCCTGGGGATTCGAACCAGGAACCTTCTAGCTGTAAGGCAACAGTGCTAACCACTGCACCAGCGTGCTGCTCATCTCAAAAACAAAGAAAGCTAGGGTCACCAAACTTGCTACATAGGTTCACCTTGGGATCCTGACCTCTGACTATGGGTTTGGGGTCAAAAGGTCAAAGGTCAAGGTTAACATTCCTTATGCCTTATTACTGTACAAGTAAAGCTAGGGCCACCAAACTAGGTACACAGGTTCACCCTGTGACCCTGATGCGTGACTGTGGTTTTGGGATCGCAAGGTCAAAGGTCAACATCAACATGGCTTATAAAGTATATCTCAACAACAAAGAAAGCTAGGGTCACCAAACCTGATACACAGGTTCACTCTGAGACCATAACCTCTGACTACAGGGTTGGGGTCAAAGGTCAAGGTTGGCACTTCCTATGATCTCTTACTATAGAATGTGTAAAGCTCTCTAGGGTCACCATACTTGCTACACAGGTTCATCTTGGGATCCTGACCTACAGCTATGGGTTGTATACGTTGTTGTAGATTTGTGGATGATGGGCTTTGGTTCTGCCACAGTAATTATACTGAAAAGGTGAAAACTGCTCTCCGTCAGTAAGTATTGGGGTCTTCAAAGAAAACGGAGGCGGGGGATATTGCACTCAGTTCAGAGTGTGCTTGTTGTTTAAAGGATTAGTGGACAACAACTTCCATCATCCCACATCACTAAACACGATCATGGCGGGAGATTAGTAAAACCTCACTTACTGTTTCCTGACCGATGAAAGAATGATGTGAAGAGGAGAAAAACAACACAAAGGTATTGTTTTGTATTGTGAGAGCTGCAGGTGATCCAGAGGACTGTTCGTTACTTCACCCTGGGTGCGCTTTGAAAAGATGACGTAAACTCCATCCATCTGTGTTTATAGTTTTTTAATTTATGTATTTTCATAACCTTATACCTTAACAGTTAGACAACAACCTACACCTACATGTAAAGGTTAAAAACATCTCCTTCTTATCCCTGTCTGAAATAAGAAAAACAAAAAACTAATAACAACCTACACCGTTATTTACGTGGAAAATTATCTTTTAAATTGACAGACATATGTGTAACTCGTGGCAAAATTCGATCGGGATCAAAAGATAATTTCGTTCTTGCATTCATTTCAGTGGAGAATTTTTCTGATTTAAGGTCCCATATGCAGAAGTAGAGGGGGCGTGACTTAGGTTTTCTATTCTTGGTAAATTCTTGCACACATCCAGAACTTTTATTGTGAAGGGTAAAAACAGGAAGTAGCTTGTGGGCATTAACATTTGTGTTCCTAATTTCAAGCAAAAAATAACCCTTGGTTACATAAAATTACCTTTGCGAACTCAATATACTGTAAAATAATTAACACACGTAGGGCTTGACATTAACACCAGCCAACCGGCCAACGGCTGGTAGAGTTCAGCAGTGGCCGGTAAGACAGCCACACCCACTGGCCGCTTTGGCCGGTTGTAGTTTTCTCAAACATCTAAAATAATAAACCCATTGCAATGTGAAACTACAAAACTACAACTCCCATAAGTTCTGTGTTTTTTATCTAATCAGTTTTATTTCTCTCTCTCTTCTTTTTCCTGATGAAAACAAGTAGTGTCCATTTCGGTTAAATCCATCAGCAACTACTAATGACATCCTGCAGCCATGAAGGGGTGTCCCAGTTCATACGTAGGTGTAGGTGAAGGGGTAGGAGTACAAATGAGAATTGGAACAGACCCAAATCTACCTGCACTTCACTCTCATGTTTCAAATATTATACCATTTTACAGTATTTACTGCTCTTCATAAATAATTAAACAGACAGTGTTTGTCTTGCTGTTTTTTAAGTATGGATAGGGGTAATTTACATTGAAAAAGGTTGTAAATTTAGTTCAAGTAAATTTTTGCATGCCATAGTCCAATTTGATGATATTAAACATAAGTTTCCAACCACAAAATTGTGGCTAGCGAAAAGGCTGAGTGGCTAGTAACTTTGGAAAATCATTAGCCACAGTGGCTGGTGAGCAGAAAAGTTAATGTCAAGCCCTGAACACACGTACAGTGGGGCATAAAAGTATTTAGTCAGCCACCAATTGTGCAAGTTCTCCCACTTAAAAGATGAGAGAGGTCTCCAGTTTTCATCATAGGTATACCTCAACTATGAGAGACAAAATGAGGAAAAAAAAAAATCCAGAAAATCACATTGAAGGATTTTTAATGAATTAATTGGTAAATTCCTATGTAAAATAAGTATTTGGTCACCTACAAACAAGCAAGATTTCTAGCTCTCACAGACCTGTAACTTCTTCTTTAAGAGGCTCCTCTGTCCTCCACTCGTTACCTGTATTAATGGCACCTGTTTGAACTCGTTATCAGTATAAAAGACACCTATCCACAACCTCAAACAGTCAGATTCCAAACTCCACTATGGCCAAGACCAAAGAGCTGTCAAAGGACACCAGAAACAAAATTGTAGACCTGCACCAGGCTGGGAAGACTGAATCTGCAATAGGTAAGCAGCTTGGTGTGAAGAAATCATCTGTGGGAGCAATTATTAGAAAATGGAAGACATACAAGACCACTGATAATCTCCCTCGATCTGGGGCTCCACGCAAGATCTCACCCCATGGGGTCAAAATGATCACGAGAACAGTGAGCAAAAATCCCAGAACTACACGGGGGGACCTAGTGAATGACCTGCAGAGAGCTGGGACCAAAGTAACAAAGGCTACCATCAGTAACACACTACGCCGCCAGGGACTCAAATCCTGCAGTGCCTGACGTGTCCCCCTGCTTAAGCCAGTACATGTCCAGGCCCGTCTGAAGTTTGCTAGAGAGCATTTGGATGATCCAGAAGAGGATTGGGAGAATGTCGTATGGTCAGATGAAACCAAAATAGAACTTTTTGGTAAAAACTCAACTTGTCGTGTTTGGAGGAGAAAGAATGCTGAGTTGCATCCAAAGAACACCATACCTACTGTGAAGCATGGGGGTGGAAACATCATGCTTTGGGGCTGTTTTTCTGCAAAGGGACCAGGACGACTGATCTGTGTAAAGGAAAGAATGAATGGGGCCATGTACCGTGAGATTTTGAGTGAAAACCTCCTTCCATCAGCAAGGGCATTGAAGATGAAACATGGCTGGGTCTTTCAGCATGACAATGATCCCAAACACACTGCCCGGGCAACGAAGGAGTGGCTTCGTAAGAAGCATTTCAAGGTCCTGGAGCGGCCTAGCCAGTCTCCAGATCTCAACCCCATAGAAAATCTTTGGAGGGAGTTGAAAGTCCGTGTTGCCCAGCGACAGCCCCAAAACATCACTGCTCTAGAGGAGATCTGCATGGAGGAATGGGCCAAAATACCAGCAACAGTGTGTGAAAACTTTGTGAAGACTTACAGAAAACGTTTGACCTCTGTCATTGCCAACAAAGGGTATATAACAAAGTACTGAGATGAACAAATACTTATTTTACCGAGGAATTTACCAGTTAATTCATTAAAAATCATTCAGTGTGATTTTCTGGATTTTTTTTTTCTCATTTTGTCTCTCATAGTTGAGGTATACCTATGATGAAAACTGGAGACTTCTCTCATCTTTTAAGTAGGAGAACTTGCACAATTGGTGGCTGACTAAATACTTTTCTGCCCCACTGTATGTAAAATAAGATGAGATAAGATAAGATAAGCCTTTATTAGTCCCACAATGGGGAAATTCCGAGATTGCAACAGCACAGGGATAGCAACGCTCAGAGCAATAATTAAGAAGATACGGAAGATATAAATAAGAGCAGTGGATATACATACATACACATCAATATATAAATATATATACAAAGTGCGGAGCATTTTAACAAGATGGAATAAACAGCATAACCGTCTACTTAGTTATCCTACATAGTATGAATATGTACCCATACATATTGTCACCCTCCGTAGCGACCGATACTGTCCTAGTTGTATATACTGGAGGGGACCATTGAGTAAGTCTATTGCGTCTTTTGCATTCAATACTATTAGGTCGTCACGTTTTTTTGCTATCTCTGCGAGCAGCCCTGCTTAGGTTATACAGTCTGACTGCCGTAGGTAGGAAGGACCTGCGAAACCTCTCAGTTGCGCACCTAGGATGATGTAGTCTGCTGCTAAATGAGCTCCTCAGTGCGTTCAGCATGTCCTGCATAGGGTGGGAGTTTAGCCACCATCCTTCTCTCTCCTATCTCCTCCACTGGGTCAGGGCGCTGCCCCAGGACAGAGCTAGCTTTCTTGATCAGTTTGTTCAGTCTCTTCCTATCGGCTGCTGTAATGCTACTGCCCCAGCAGACCACTCCAAAAGTGATGGCTGATGCCACCACCGTGTCGTAGAATGTCTTCAGCAGCGCCCCTTGTACACCAAAAGACCTGAGTCTCCTCAGTAGTAACAGCCTGCGCTGTCCCTTCTTGTAGAGTGTGTCGGTATTGTGTGACCAGTCTAGTTTATTGTTCAGATGAACACCCAGGTACTTGTAGGATGTCACCATCTCGATGTCTGTTCCCTGTATGTTTACTGGTGCTGTGAGGGGTTGTCCTTGCCTGCGGCAGTCCACCACCAGCTCCTTAGTTTTCCTCGCATTGATCTGGAGGCAGTTCCTATGGCACCAGTCCACGAAGTCCTGGATAAGTCCTTTGTACTCAGCTTCATCTCCGTTGGAGATGAGGCCGATGATTGCAGAGTCGTCAGAGAACTTGTGGATCGTCACTTCCTTGTGGTAACGTATCGTCACTTCCTGTTTTGCTGTCTGCCTGTGTGGTTTGCTCTCCAGCCACTAGCTATGGCTACTAGCTCTCTTTCCTCTCCTCCTCTGGTGTGCTCTCTCTGTCAGATGTTTAGCTACACCTCTGCCTCTTTTAGTGATAACGGAAAATGTAATAAATGTTGTCTTTTTGAGGCGCTCGAGGCAAGGTTGTCTGATTTGGAATCCCGGCTCCGCTGCATTGAAACACCGTCTGCGCCAGTTAATCTTGACGGACGCCCATTAGCTGCAGCGGAGCTAGCTAGCTTAGGCCCCACTGTCAGCGGTCCCCTGGCTCTCCTCAGCAGCGAGGAGACTGGGTGGGTGACGGTGAGAAGGAAGCCTAGTCGCAAAGCCCTGGTACACCACCAACCTGTTCACGTTTCTAATCGTTTTTCCCCGCTCAGCGACACACCCGCTGAGGAAAAAACTCTGATCATTGGCGACTCTGTAGTCAGAAACGTGAACCTAGAGACTCCAGCGGCCATAGTCAAATGCATTCCTGGGGCCAGAGCAGGTGACATCGAGTCAAATTTGAAAATGCTGGCTAAAAGTAACTGTAAATATTCCACAATTGTTATTCACGCCGGCATTAATGACATCCGTCTCCGGCAGTCGGAAGTCACGAAACTTAATATAGAATCGGTGTGTGACTTTGCAAAAACGATGTCTGCCACTGTAGTATTCTCTGGACCCCTCCCCAATCTGACCAGTGATGACATGTTTAGCCGCTCGTCATCCTTGAACCGCTGGCTGTCTGTGTGGTGTCCTAAAAATGACGTGGGCTACATTGACAATTGGAGCTCTTTTTGGGGAAAACCTGGTCTTATGAGACAAGACAGCATTCATCCCACTTTGGATGGTGCTTCTTATTTATCTAACAATCTGGCATCTTTTTTATCCAAATTTCCAAAACCTTGACTACTCAGAGTTGGGACCAGGAAGCAGAGTCGCAGTCTTACACGCCTCTCTGCAGCTCCTCTTCATCCGCCACCCCTCAACTTAGCCCCTGTCTTCCCCATCAGAGAATCGTTGTCTGCTCCCTCCAAAGTAAATAAAAATATAATGTATAAGCATCCCAAAGTGATAAAGCAAAATATTGGTAAAACTCAAATTAAACATAAAGCCTCTAAATTGAATGATTTGGCCTCTGTTCCTCCTCATAATTTAAAAATTAAATGTGGTTTATTAAATATTAGGTCTCTAACTCCCAAGTCTCTGTTAGTCCATGATTTGTTAATTGATCATCAGACTGATTTAATTTCCCTTACAGAGACTTGGTTAGGGCAAGAGGATTATGTTGGTTTAAGTGAATCAACTCCCTCTGGTTATTTAAACTGTCAAAATCCCAGAAGTTCTGGTCGTGGAGGAGGAGTAGCAACAATTTACCATTCCAAATTACTAGTTAATGTAAAGCAAAAAACATGTTATAATTCCTTTGAGGGCCTGGTCCTCAGTATTGGGCACTTTAGCAATTTTAGGTTAAACCCAATTTTATTTGCCATAGTTTATCGTCCCCCATCAACCTACTCAGAATTTTTATCCGAATTTGCTGATTTCTTAGCTGATTTAGTACTGAAATCTGATAGAATAATTATAGTAGGGGACTTTAATATACATGTGGATGTAGATAGTGACTGCCTTAATGTGGCATTCAATTCAATATTAGACTCGATTGAGTTTTCTCAGAAAGTAGGAAATTCTACTCGTTACCTCCACCATACATTGGACCTTGTTCTGACATATGGCATAGAAATAGAAAATCTTGTAGTGTCTCCTCATAACCCTGTACTGTCAGACCATTGTCTGTTAACCTTTGATTTTACTATTTCTGACTATTTGGCTCCTAAAGAAAAATATTATTACAGTAGATGCCTCTCAGATGATGCTGTTTCCAAATTTATGCAGATTGTTTCCTCTATGCCATGTGTCAACACAACGGAAATAAGCTATAGACAGCTTGCTCCTTCTGTAATTGATAACATGGTGGATAGTGTTTCAGTTTCTCTGCATCAGACTCTAGACTTGGTGGCCCCCTTAAAAAAGAAAAAGTCTAATCAGAGATTTCCAACTCCTTGGTTCAGCACAGAAACTCGTAGCTTAAAACAGAAGACTCGTCAATTAGAAAGAAAATGGCGCTCTACTAATTTAGATGAAATTTATTTAGCTTGGAGAAATCATCTTTTATTTATAAAAAATCTCTTAGAAAAGCTAGAATGAGTTATTACTCTGCATTAATAGAAGAGAACAAGAATAATCCCAGGTTTCTTTTCAGTACTGTAGCCAGGTTGACAAAGAGTCAGGACTCTGTCAATCCTAGCATTCCCTTAGAGCTTACTAGTCAGGACTTTATGAACTTTTTCAATAATAAAATTTCATCCATCAGAGATAAAATCAATCAGATTCTTCCCACAGTTAACTTAAATACTGTAACTACTACAACTCCTTCTATTGATCTCTGTCTTGATGAGTTTACTCCAATCGACCTTTGTGAGTTAGACAAAATAGTTTCCTCATCCAAACCTTCAACTTGTCTTTTAGACCCTATTCCTACCAGGTTATTTAAAGAAGTCTTCCCACTTATTGGTAGCTTTATTCTTCATATAATCAATTCTTCATTAACTTTAGGCCATGTACCACAGGCTTTTAAAACAGCTGTAATTAAACCCTTACTCAAAAAGCCAACGCTAGATCCAGGAGCTTTAGCTAACTATAGACCAATCTCTAATCTCCCTTTCATTTCAAAAATCTTAGAAAGATTTGTTGCTACGCAATTATTTGACCACCTGCAGGGAAATGGTTTACTTGAAGAGTTTCAATCTGGGTTTAGAATCCATCATAGTACTGAAACAGCCTTAGCGAAGGTCACTAATGACCTCCTCATTGCATCTGATAATGGACTAGTTTCTGTACTTGTCCTTTTAGACCTTAGTGCAGCTTTTGATACTATCGATCATAATATTCTACTTGATAGATTAGAACACTATGTTGGACTTAATGGAACTTCGTTGCAATGGTTTAGATCTTATTTATCTGATAGGTTCCAGTTTGTTCATGTAAATAATGAGTTTTCTTTCAACTCAAAGCTTAGTCATGGAGTTCCACAGGGATCTGTGCTAGGCCCTACTCTTTTTAGTTTATATATGCTTCCGTTAGGCAACATTATTAGAAAGCACTGTATACATTTTCATTGTTATGAGGATGACACACAATTATACCTGTCAATGAAGCCAGATGATAGTAATCAATTAGCCAAGTTAGAAGCCTGTCTTAAGGAAATCAAAGCTTGGATGACTTGTAATTTCCTGCTATTAAATTCAGATAAGACTGAAGTCATTCTTGTTGGTCCAAAAAACCTTAGAAATTCCTTTCCAAATCAAACTTTCAGTTTGGATGCAGTTACTCTTTCTCTTAATAGCTCTGTGAGGAACCTTGGAGTTATTTTTGATCAGGATTTGTCCTTCAATTCACATATTAAATTTGTTTCTAAGACTGCCTTCTATCATTTGCGTAATATTGCCAAGATTAGGAGCATCTTGTCTCAGAGTGATGCTGAGAAGCTGATCCATGCTTTTGTTAGCTCGAGATTAGATTATTGTAATTCTTTATTATCAGGCTGTCCTAAAACATCTTTAAAAAGTCTTCAGCTGATCCAAAATGCTGCAGCAAGAGTTTTAACAAGTACTAGAAAGAGAGATCATATCTCTCCGGTTCTGGCCTCCCTTCATTGGCTTCCCATAGAGTTTAGAATTAAGTTTAAAATCCTTCTTCTTACTTACAAAGCTCTAAACAATCAGGCTCCTTTTTATTTAAAAGATCTGATACTACCATATTATCCTAACAGAGCACTACGCTCCCAAAATGCAGGATTACTTGTAATACCTAGAATCTCCAAAAGAACAATGGGAGGCAGAGCCTTCGGTTATCAAGCTCCTCTCCTGTGGAATCAGCTGCCAACCTGGATTCGGGAGTCAGACTCGATCTCTGTTTTTAAGAATAGGGCTAAAACCTACCTTTTTGATATAGCCTACAATTAGGGAGGGATCATGTGTTTCTGAACCCTCCCTTAGTTATGCTGCTAATAGGTTTAGTCAGCCGGGGGACCTCCAGTAATGCACTGGGCCTCACTCCTTTCCTCACTCTCTATGAAATATTTTTTTTGCTGGTCATTAACATTTGTTTGTTCTCTCCCATAGATTGAGTCCCCATCGTGCTGTTTGCTCTCTACATGTCTGTTCTTTTCTTCTTCTGTATCCCCTCACCCCCCAGCCAGTCGCAGCAGATGACTGCCCCTCCCTGAGCCTGGTTCTGCTGGAGGTTTCTTCCTGTTAAAAGGGAGTTTTTCCTCTCCACCATCGCCAAGTGCTTGCTCACAGGGGATCGCCTGATTGCTGGGGTCTTTCTGCAACTGTGGGGGTTCCCCCCTACAGTTGATAGTGCTATGAGATGACTGTTGTTGTGAAATGGCACTATATAAATAAAGTTGAATTGAATTGAATTCTGTAGATGGCAGTGTGTTGTGTTGTGTGAGAAGTCCGCAGTATAAAGGGTAAACAGGAAGGGAGCCAAAACCGTTCCCTGGGGGGCCCCCATGCTACCGATGATCGTGTCGGACACACAGTCCCGGGTTCTCACAAACTGTGGGCGGTTAGTGAGGTACTCCAGGATCCATGATGACAGGTGCTGGTCCACCCCTGCGCACAGCAGCTTGTCCTTCGGGATCATCGGTTGGATGGTGTTGAAAGCACTGAAGAAGTCAAAGAACATGATCCTCACCGCATTCCCGGGCTTCTCCAGGTGGGACAGAGAACGGTGAAGGAGGAAGATCACTGCATCCTCCACCCCAATGCCATGCTGGTAGGCGAACTGGAGTGGATCCATCGCTGGACCCACCAGGGGGCGGAGGTGAGCAAGGAGCAGCCTCTCCAGGGTCTTCATCATGTGGGACGTCAGGGCCACTGGTCTGTAGCTGTTCAGGTCTTTGGGGCGGGAGGTCTTTGGTACAGGTACCACACAAGATGTTTTCCACAACTGTGGTACCCTCCCCAGCTTCAGGCTCAGGTTGAAGATGAGCTCCACAATCCCACACAGCTGATCTGCACAGGACTTGAGGAGCTTTGCGCTGACGTCGTCCGGTCCCGACGCCTTCCTCGCCTTGATCTTTCTCAGCTCCGTCCTCACCTGGGTCTTAGTGAGGGTCATGTTGGGGGGCTGTGTGTTGGGAGTGGGGGGGGGTGTTGGTGGAGTGGGGTGTGGGCAGCAGGACTCGATGTCTTTAGAGGCAGCAGTGGTTGTTGTGCAGTCGGGGGGGAGGGCGGTTGGTCAAACCTATTAAAAAACAGGTTCAGATTGTTCACCCACTCCCTGCCCCCCATGGCCTGGGAGGAGGTATTCTGGAGCCCAGAGATGGTTTTCAGGTTTCTCCAGACCCAACCGATGTCGCTCTGTTGCAGCTTGTCCTCCATCTTCTTCCTGAAGCTGTCCTTGCCTTCTCTGGTCTTCCTCCTCAGCTCCCTCTGTATGGACTTCAGCATCTCCCTGTTCCCCGACCTGAAGATCCTCTTCTTCTCTCTCAGAAGTGTTTTTATCTCAGGGTTGATCCAGGGTTTGTTGTTCGAGCAACACGTATGGTCTTGGTGGGTACGGTGTTGTCCACACAGAAGCTAATGTAGTCCATGATGGTGTGAGTGAGGCCATCGATGTCCTCACCATGTGGATCGCAGAGGCGCTCCCAGGCAGTGGTTTCAAAGCAGTCCTTTAGAGCATCCATTGCCTCCTCAGACCATAACTTCACTGTGCGCATGACACACTCCCGAGTGGGGGGAGTTGTGATGAGGTGTACGCCTCCTTAGTGTTTGCGTAGAATAAGTCCAGTGTTTTATTGTCTCTAGTGTGGCATGTGACATACTGGGTGAACGTGGGTAGAATTTGAGACAGTGAAATATGGTTAAAATCGCCTGAGATGAGAAGAGCATTTGGGTGTTCTGTCTGCAGCCTGCCAGTTACTGAGTGGATGACGTCACGCACTGTCCCAGCGTTCGCCGTCGGATTTGCATAAATGACAATGCAGATCACGTGTGAGTATTCCCTCGGGAGATAGGTAGGCCGCACGCTAACAGCTAGCAACTCAATGTCTTTGCTACAGTGCTGTTCCTTAACCATGATATGTCCCAGTCTGCACCAGTTGTTATTGACGTACATCATCACCCCACCGCCCCGTGCCTTCCCACTGTCTGGTGTTCGGTCTGCCCGTATTGCGTGGAAACCCTCCAGTTCAATGTTAGCATCTGCTGCTAGTCCTGTTAGCCACGTCTCTGAGAATAGGAACAGGCTACACTCCCGGTATATGCTATCGTAGCGGGAGATAGCCGCTAGTTCATCTGTCTTTCCGAGTATCGATTGTACATTCCCCATAATGACAGATGGGAGGGCGGGTCTGTACCTTATATTCCTTGCCCGCCGTCTTACACCAGCACAACACCCACGTCGTTTTCGTCTTAATTCTCCCGGTATGTCGAGTTTTCGCGTAATGTAATACATTACACCCAGCCGCCAATGTGACATAGGTTTGCGCATGCTGTGTGTGGTACCGATTTTGTTCCTGGAACCAATGAAGCAGCCACAAGGGGTAAAGACAATCATTTATTAATCATGACAATCTTTTGTTTTGTTTTTTTAATTGACATTGTTATTAATACACATATGACATTATTGTGAATAAATGTGTAATTTTTGTTTTGAGTCATTTTTGTGTACCTACGGAGTTTTACATTTTTCTAAATGTGATCATTTTAAAATGAAAGTCTGTCTTTAGGCCAGCCCCACTGAGGGCCAAGCACAAAAAAAAAAATGTTTATTTTGTGTAAAAGACCAGATATGCTGTCTTAAAATGTCTAAAAATTCTTCAGTTCCAAAATGCTTCAGCTAGAGTTTAAACAGGTACCAAAAAGAGAGATCATATCCCTCCTGTTTTAGCCTCCCTTCACTGGCTTCTAATAGAATCTAGAATTACATTTAAAACCCTTTTCTTCACTTACAAAGCTCTAAATGATCTGGTCCATTGTTATTTAAAAGATCTTATAGAACGTTATTATCCTAACAGAGCACTACACTCCTAAAATGCAGGACTATTTGTAATACCCGGAATCTCTAAAAGTACAATGGGAGGCAGAGCTTTCAGTTATCAGGCTTCTCTCAGAATCAGCTGCCAATGTGGATTGGGGAGACTCAATCTCTGGTTTAAGAAGAGGGTTAAAACTTTCCTTTTTGACAAAGTTTGTAGTTGGGGTTGGACCAGACGGCCCTGAACCTGCCCTTAGTTGTGTTGCCACTGGTTTAGACAGCTGGGGGACCTCCAGTAATACACTGGGCTTCACTCCTTTCTTCAATCTCAATGAAATATATTTTTTTTGCTGGTCATTAACATCTGTTTGTTCTCTCCCATAGATTTGAGTCCCCATCGTGCTGTTTGCTCTCTACATGTCTGTTCCTTTCATCTTCTCTATCCCCTCACCCCCCAGCCAGTCGCAGCAGATGACTGCCCCTCCCTGAGCCTGGTTCTGCTGGAGGTTTCTTCCTGTTGTTAAAAGGGAGTTTTTCCTCTCCACCGTTGCCAAGCGCTTGCTCACAGGGGATCGCCTGATTGCTGGGGTCTTTCTGCAATTGTGGGGGTTTCCCCTGCAGTTGATAGTGCGATGAGATGACTGTTGTTGTGAAATGGTGCTATATAAATAAAGCTGAACTGAATTGAATTGAATTACTCAAAACCCACCTGTTCAGACTTGCTTTTAATCTTAAATTTTAACTTTTTTTTTAAAAATTAATGTAAAGCATCATTGAGTGCCTTGGAAAGTGCTATACAAATAAAATGTATTGTTATTATTATTATTATTATTATTATAAAAGAATAGCCATGTAGAGAATGAACAACACATATTGAAAGTGAAGAAATAAGTGAAAGCCCAGTGTATCATGGGATTATGATACACTGGCCTTTGATTATGACTATTACTATTAGACTATTATGATTATGGCTATTAGCAGCATAACTAAGGGAGGGTTCAGAGACACATCACCCCTCCCTAATTGTAGGCTACATCAAAAAGGAAGGTTTTAACCCTATTCTTAAAAACAGAGATCGAGTCTGACTCCCGAATCCAGATTGGCAGCTGGTTCCACAGGAGAGGAGCTTGATAACCGAAGGCTATGCCTCCCATTGTACTTTTGGAGATTCTAGATATTACATGTAATCCAGCATTTTGGGAGCGTAGCACTCTGTTAGGATAATAGGGTAGTATCAGATCTTTTAAATAAAAAGGGGCCTGATTGTTTAGAGCTTTGTGAGTGAGAAGAAGGATTTTAAACTTAATTCTAAACTCTATGGGAAGCTAATGAAGGAAGGCCAGAACCAGAGAGATATGATCTCTCTTTCTAGTACCTGTTAAAACTCTTGCTGCAGCATTCTGGATCAACTGAAGACTTTTTAAAGATGTTTTAGGGCAACCTGATAATAAAGAGTTACAATAATCTAATCTAGAGCGAACAAAAGCATGGATCAGTTTTTCAGCATTACTCTGATTAATAATTAATGACTGAAACTGAGTAATGATTTGAAGTAGTTCAAGTCTGTGCAGTCATGGATCTGCTGGGGGAGAGAGTTCCAGAGGGAGGGGGCCACGATGGAAAACGCTTTGTCCCCCCCAGGTTCTGTGCTTGGCTCTGTGTGGTGAAGAGAGGAGGTTTGCATCAGACGAACAAAGGCAGCGGGGGGTGGGGGTGCTGGTGCAACAAGCCAGTGAGATAGGAAGGGGCCTGGTGATGGAGGGCTTTAAAGGTGAGGAGAAGGACTTTGAACTGTATGTGTTGTGAGATTGGGAGCCAGTGGAGGTTCTGGAGGACAGGGGTGATATGGTCATGGGAGCGGGACTGGGTGAGGAGACGGGCGGCTGAGTTCTGAATCTACTGAAGTTTCTGGAGGACTTTGGGTGATGAGCCGTAAAGAATGCTATTGCGGTAGTCGAGTCTGGATGTGATAAATGCGTGTATGAGGGTTTCTGCGGTAGCGAAGGTGAGTGAGGAACCGAGTCGGGCTATATTTTTTAGGTGAAAGAAGGCAGTTTTGGTGACATGATTGATGTGCAGTTCAAAAGTGAGGTGGCTGTCAAAGATGACTCCAAGTAGGGTTGTCGCAGTAGAGGAATTTCCCCTGTGGTGACGGTGGATAGCTCAACACCACGATATCCGGTATTATTGCAAATGTTTTTAGGACACTGTGGTCTCGTAATTTAAACAGGGTTCATAACTTATGTGGCAAACAATGGAAGCTATGAGAAACTCGCTACAGCTCCACTCTCAACTTTATGTGTGTGTGTGACAATTGTGTGGAGCTCCGGTCTTTCTACAGGCATGAACTGCTGATTCTGTTAAAAAAAAAAAACAACAATAATTTTCATAAAGCAGTGGCGGTAACTCCGGGGAGTGTGGACTGGAGACTGCAGCGACATTCAGCTTATTTAAACAGGACAGCCTTCGTACAGGACCCTGCATGGCTCTTGTCTCCGTGATTCTTGGATTTTTGCTGCTGTCCAAAAAAATCACGTTCAAACAAGCAATGCACTATGCAGTAGTTGTTTCGCTCTCAGAGCTCAACTGTCAGGATCATACACACTCGCTCAGAAGGAAATACTGTAACACTTTGTGCCCTTTCAGTGCTCACTGTCACGGCTGTATTTAACAAGGAGTCCAAACGCTTCTGCCACTAACTGCCTGCTGGAGCCCGTCTGGAGAGAGAGTGCCCCACACAGTGCTGTCACCGTCAGCACCCGACGGCAGCAACACCGGGTGCTGTGGAAGCTTCTGTGGTACCGAGTGCAAACATGCTGCTGGCAATAAAAATACACTTAACAATGTATTTAATAATCAATAGGGGCACATAAATGAACGTCGAGATATAGCCACACATACAAAAAAAAGTGAACACCGCAGTTGTTGCGGTTGCTCGATTTCCTCCATGATAGGCTTTTCCATAGCGTGGTACTACATAACTGTGGTTATCACAACAGCCCTAACTCCAAGGTTTCATCTCTTTGGGTATGGGGAAAGTGTAGAGTTGGCAACAGTGAAGTTGACGTTGTGGGTGGTATTGATGAGAGATACCGGGCCGATGATCATCATGTCAGGCTTATCATAGTTAAGCTGTAGAAAGTTCTTTTGGATCCCGGATTTTATTTTGGAGAGACAGTTTTCCAGTATGGAGCAGGTTACTGTGGTTATGCAGTTAGTAAAAATGTAGCTCTTCTTCTTCTTCTCTATGTTCTCACCCCCCAGTCAGTCACAGCAGATGACTGCCCCTCCCTGAACCAGGTTCTGCTGGAGGTTTCTTCATATTAAAAGGGAGTTTTTCCTCTCCATCGTCATCAAGTGCTTGCTCACGGGGGATCACCTGATTGTGGCCTGATTGTTGGGGTCTTTCTGCAATTGTGTGGTATTTGCCCTACAGTTTAAAAGTGCTATAAGATGACTGGTGTTGTGAATTGGCACTATATTAAAAAATTTGAATACTCTATATTTCTGAAATTCTTAGCAGATGCTTTAGTGCCAGAAAACCACTACTCAGCTTAAATAGGATGTGAGATTAGGATTTCATCTTTTTTCTGTAAATTTGAGAATAAATGTGCACCCTACCTGGTGTGGGTTCCAGTCAGAGTCAAAAATAACAACGGTATCCGCAGACTGCAGGTTAAGGCCGAGGCCTCCAGCTCTTGTACTCAGGAGAAAAATGAAATACTCTGACTCAGGATCATTGAATGTTTTCAGTAACATTCCTCTATCTTCAGCTTTTGTTGTGCCTGTGATATAAGAAAGAAGAAAATGAAGTGAAATGAATTATCTAAAAAGCCACAAATTACTTTAAAGTAGTATCAGAAAAAAATATACTGAAGGGCAAGGACTTTTAAGATACAATATGCATGTCAATAAGAGTCTCACCATCCAGACGCAGATACTTGAAGTTGCGGTAGGCAAAGTAGTCTTCCATGATGGTCATGAGGGAGGTCATCTGACAGAAGAGCAGCACTTTATGGTTTGTAGCTCTCAGCTTTGGCAGGATTCGATCCAAAACCTCAAACTTTCCTGAAGCTCGGTACAGGTCAGGACTAAGAGAGAAACAGAGGGACGTGATTACAAGACCTGTGGAGTGTGAGAGAGAGAGAGAGAGAGAGAAATTGGAACTTACCCCTGGACTATTCCACCGGAGAATCCTAAATGCTCAGAGAAGGATTCCTATTAAAAAAAGAAAAAGTACAAATTTATCAGCTGAAATGCACACTCAAATCATTAGCTTATTGTATAATGAATAAATAACATGAGAACACATGAGAAATGAGAGGAAAAACATAGCTCAAAATGGCTACAGAGTTAAACAGTCAAAATAGCCACCTCTGTAAATTAATTTTTGCTGCTCATTAAAGATTTCCCCTGACCCACTTCCAGTTATTGTAGGAGGCTGAAATTGCACATGTATAAATAATACATCTCTCTATAGATCACTTGGTAATTTCCAGCTCTGAATTCCTAAGTTTCGTTTTTACAGGTGCTAAGGTGGAGTAAGATGTGATGATGGAGCTAGGTGAACACATCAAGTTCCTGTACGTGAGAGGCCGAACGCCACAGGAGATGTTCGATGAGATGAAAGAGACTTATGGGGAGGATGTCCCATCGTATGATGTAATCAAGCACTGGCATCAACAGTTCCAGGTGTGGTCGGACATTGATGGATGTCATCCTTTCCCAGGCAACCGCAGTGTGCCGTTGATCAATAATAATAATAACAGCAATGCATCAGATTTATATAGCGCTTTTCACGAACATTCAGAGATGCTTTACAATGGATACATTATTCATTTACTCCACAGACAATGGTAGTGGTAAGCTACTACTGCAGCCACAGCTGTCCTGGGACAGACTGACGGAAACGTGGCTGCCAATCTGCGCCAACCACCTCTCCGACCACCACCTAACATTTAAAGGGGACCTGTGGTGGTCGTGAAAAAAAAGATATTATATTGAGCCCCTGTCTCACGTTCTAGTTCAAGTTTAAGTTCAAGTTCAAAGCAATGTGATATAAATCCATTGCTGATGTGCTGGTTCAGCTATGTCAGCAAAACATGCGCGCAGCCATACTGGCAGCTACATGGCCTGCCAGGACGCTTCCTGTGATGTAGTGTCGTGGCTACCGCGATCTGGATCAATATTGGCTGAGCCTGGAGTGCCCGGATGAGCAGTGGCTTTCGGGATATTCAAATTCAAATTCAAACGTTTATTTCAAACTCAGGGTTCATATTAAATGCAGAACTAAAACGAGTAGAAAATAAATAAATAAATGCTTAAATTCAGCGGGTCGTCTCGTCTGATCTGAGGTCGTAACGGCCGCCAGACGGCCGGGGATTTGGCGCTGGGCTCCTCCCTCGCCGCTAAAAGTATATACAGATCAGCAGACACTCAGCGCTCTTGTAACAACAAAAACATACAATGCGATATGGATATCGCAACATGGCGGAATGTAAAGCCTTTGGATGTCTCAATAATAAGCAAAAAAACAAAGATAAACACTTCTTTTGTGTACCCAAACCCAGCTCACCTTGTCGGAAGATCGTAGCGGAAAAGTGGTTGCGCAATCTTGGAACAGGGCACAGACGTTTCCTTTCAGACGAAATTGCGTTGTGTGTGAGGACCACTTCGTCACTTTCACCCTCAGAAGACCTTTCTGGCTCAAACCTGTAGCCATGTTGGACGAATTCTTCCTCAGAGTCCGAAATTCAGCCATAATAGAATAAAAACACTCACAAAAGCACCCTAATCGGCGGAGTATTGACTTTTCAGTAGCAACGTAGTGACGTCACATCCGCATGTGTCATGGCTGCGCGCATAGTTTTCATTGGCTGGCAATGCCTGCGGTCGTATTTGCATATTTCTCTGGTGGTAAATGGCTGGCAATAATTATTTAACCAAATAACGACTACTTTGCCTAATGTTTTCAAGTTGAATGCGTTTAGACGACCACCACAGGTCCCCTTTAAACACATTCATACCCAGTGTCATGGACACTGATGGCAAGATGGGTAAAGTGTCTTGCCCAGGGACACAATGACAGAATAACTGGGGAGAGACCCCCTAAGCCACTGCCGCCCCATCATCCAGCAAGTGGAGGCCACCATTTTGCAGGATCACCATATAACCATTCACCCAAGATGTCAAGACCAGTGTTGAATCTAGAGAAAACATCATTCATGACTATTTGGACATGCAGAAGTTGCCTGCATGATAGATTCCCTGGTTGCTCACACCTTTCAAGAAGCAGGAAGGAGTCATATGCTCCCAGGGTCTTTTGGCCATGTGCCGAAAAAAAACAAAAAACAGGAGGACTTCTTTGACAAACTATTGCTATGATCCAGAGACTAAAGAACAGTCGAAGTAGTGGAAGCATTATGACTTACCATCTCCGAAGAAGACACGTCGGCGGGCATAGTCATGCTCACGGTCTGTTGGGACCAAGATGGAGTGGTGGCCTAGTGGTAGAGCATCCACCCTACAGCCGGGAGATTGTGGGTTCATGCCCCAGCCGGGTCATACCAAAGACCATATAAAAACGGTACTTTCTGCCTTCTAGCTTGGTGCTCAGTATAATAGAACGGGGAAAGGAAAGTCAACGCACAGAGCTACCAGAGGACTGACCTCCCACTGTAGCTTTCACTACTTGTGTGAGCTAGAGTCAGAGAAACAGATAGGCGCCGCCCCTATACACCACATAGTGTCCCACATGCTGTGGAAGGGAATTAACTGAAATAACTTAAAGGAGTATTGATGATGGATTTCCTGACAAAGGGTACCACAACTGCTGGGACTTATTATGCTTCACTGCTGCAGAAATTGTGGAAGTCAATCAAAACAGAGAGGTGTGGGATACTAACCAAAGGTGTCCGTCTCCTGTAAGACAATGCTCGAGCTCACAGCTTGCATGTTGCCCTGACAGAAGCATGATCCTGTGGCCATGAAATCCTTCCTCACCCCCATTACTCTCCTGACCTCGCACCATCTGACTTTCTCCTCTTTCTAACCATGAAGTCATTTTTGAAGGGCAAGGACTTCCAAGACAATGAAATGCTAATTTTCAAGGTCAAGTCGTGGCTTCTGACGCAACCTGCAGACTTCTACAGGTGAGGTCTCCACAGCTGCATAAAGCAATGGGAGAAGTATGTGACCCTTGGTAGTACCAATGTAGAGAAAGAATAATAACTGTGCCAAGTTTTGTTCCTCTCAGTCTATGAGAAATGAGTCGGGGGAAATCGTTAATGAGCAGCACTCATACAAGTTCAAGGCTTGACTGCATCCTGTGTGCCTTGTAAAATTTTATTCCCCATCTTGCTACATCTTCCTCAAATCAGGCTATTGTGTATGCACATAGTAGAACAGGGAAGTGTGTTGTGCCGTAACCTGAGCCATATCACCAAATCTATCTTTTTTTATTAAAGTGGATCTATATATTGTTAATAATCCTCAAAGTCAGACAAAAACATAGCTGTGAATAAAATGTTTCTGTGTTGTCCTAGCCAGCATTACCTCTATTTGCTGGAACATGTAAGGGTGGTTGCAGATCTTCCTCAGCTGCATGATGGTGTTCATCAGTGTCTTAGTGCCTCCTTTACCCTGGTGGACACGATATGCAAAAAAGGATGGCAGGTTCATTTAATTTTGAGTCAACATATGCTTGTGCACTAAAACCTATTAAGACTCACAAATCTACACTAATAAGCACCAATAAGTCCTTAAAAATAGACTTGGAGGGACCGATGATCTTGCTGGCTGCTTTCACTGTGCGTTATAGTGTCTTCCGGCAGGAGGCGGTGCAGCTTCCATACCACACAGTGATGCAGTTGATGAGGATGCTCTCAATGGTGCCCCAGTAAAATGAGCACATAATGTAGATAAAAAATTGACAAAGGAATTGACAAAGGAATCAGGTAGATGGCAATTTCAGCATAAATGGCTTCAGGATGAGGAATTTGTCAAGTATATAGAAAAACAGATAGACGAGTTCTTTGACATCAATACTACACAAACATCAGCATGTGTAAAGTGGGAGGCTTTCAAAGCTTTTATTAGGGGACATATTATTAGTTATACAGGATCAAAATCTAAGAAGACTCGAGAGGAGAGAGCTAAATTGGAACATAAAATAAAAAGTCTTCAGGAAAAAGTGTATGCAGGAAGTGACCCAAGGTTGGAGAATGAATTACTGATTTTGAGAGCTGAATACGACAAAAAATCAGCGAATAGAGCTGCCTCGAGTCTTCTAAGATTGAAACAATCTTTTTATGAACAAGGTGAAAAATCAGGAAAATTATTAGCATGGCAGATTAAACAATTAGAAATTAAAACACCAATTACCAGTATTATAAGTAATGGACAGGTAGTTATAGATCCTTTAGAAATTAATAGAGCCTTTAGAGATTACTATGAAAAATTATATGATACCAAAAATGAACCTGATTTAACAAAACTAAATGGGTTTTTGAACGAACTATCTATACCGTGTATTCCAAATGAAAACAGGGAGATATTGGAGTCTAAAATTAGTCAAGAAGAAGTTGGGCTAGCCATTGATAATATGAAATCAGGAAAAAGTGCAGGACCAGATGGTCTTCCAGTTGACCTTTATAAAAAATTTAAGAATAAATTAATAAAACCTTTTTTGGAAATGGTTTTAGAAGCATTTCAAAATAATAATTTACCATCATACATAAATAATGCCTTAATTATACTGCTGCCAAAACCAGGTAAGCCCTCTAATAAATGTGAAAATATGAGACCAATAAGCCTATTAAACGCCGACCTTAAGATAATCTGTAAAATTTTAGCAAGACGAATACAAGAAATTTTACCAAATATTATTAATCGAGATCAGAATGGCTTTATAAAGGGTAGACAAGGCTTCCATAATGTAAGAAGACTATTTAATATTATTTATTTTAATAAAGAAGCACCGGATACAGCTCTCCTATCACTGGACGCCGAAAAGGCCTTTGATAGAGTTGAATGGCCCTTTCTTTTTGAAGTCCTACAAAGGTTTGGACTTGGAAATAATTTCATAAAATGGGTTCAAATAATATACAATAATGCTACAGCAGAAATCCTAACAAATAACAATATTTCAAAACCAATAAAAATCAATAGAGGATGTCGACAAGGCTGTCCACTTTCACCTTTACTGTTTACTATGGCAATTGAACCTTTAGCGATAGCGATACGTTTACATTCACAAATATATGGAATTAAAGTTGGACCAACAGAACATAAAATCTCCCTGTACGCCGATGACATAATTTTGTTTATGTCGAATCTAAAAAAATCAATTCCAACCTTGTTGAATTTAATAAAGAATTTTGGGGAAATATCAGGATATAAAATAAATAAAACTAAATCTTCAATATTAATGCTAAATGAGACCCAGAGAAATTACCCAGCCCCTGAGGTAAATCAATTCAATGTTGTAAATCAGTTTAAATATTTAGGAATCCAAATTGTGCCTAAGCTAGAATCAGTCGCCAGTGTCAACTATGAAGCCTTAATGTCAGATATCAATGAGTTAACTCAGAGATGGATGTCACTACCAATGTCGATGATCGGGAGAATCAATATACTTAAAAGTAATATTTTACCTAAAATACTTTATTTATTTCAATACATTCCCTTATCACCACCTTTAGATCTATTCTCAAGAATAAAAAAAAAGTTAGTGGAATTTATATGGAACAACAGGAGGGCTAGATTACGTTTGTCTTTATTATATTTACCATTTGATCGTGGAGGTCTGAAATGTCCAAATTTTATGTTGTATTATTGGTCGGCACAACTGAGGTCTATGACATATTATTTTTCATCAAATGATCTCCCTCACTGGACTGAAATGGAATCATACAATTTACCTTTACCTCTTCCCATATTCATATACTCAGATTCGGCAAAAAAATTACAAAAACAAGTTAAAAATCCATTTGTAAAGCATATGATCAAAATATGGTGTGAAGCTAAAAACTATTTAAAAGAACCACAGTTATTGTCACAATTTAGTCCAATATGGGGTAATCAATATTTTAAACCAGGGAGAGCGGACGCTGTATTTAAAGTATGGAATTTAAAAGGGATACAAAAGATTCAGGATTTATATTTGCCATGTGCAGATAACATAATGTCTTTTGAAGAGCTGAGGATCAAATTTAATCTCAATAGAACACATTTTTTTAAATATCTTCAACTTAGAAACTTTATTCGATCAAATCAAAATAAAGCTCTCACTCGACCTATTTATTCATCCTTGGAAAAAATGATGATGAAAGATAGTAAAAGAAAGGGTATTATTTCAGAGTTTTATAACTCATTGACACTATCTTCAAGTGAAAATTCACTGAAAAGATTAAACTACTGGAAAGAAGATCTGCAAACTGAAATTTCAGAGGAACAATGGGAATTGGCTTGTACAGAAGCTCAAACCAAATCAATAAATGCACGCCTTAAATTGATACATTTCAAATGGTTAATGCGGATGTATGTTACACCGGAGGAGTTAAATAGATATAACAAAAATATACCAGATACATGCACAAAATGCATGGAAAGTAAAGGAACCCTATTTCATTGTTTATGGGAATGTAGATTAATAAGAATGTTTTGGGAAGAGGTGAGGGTAACAATTGAAAAAATAATCTCAAAACAAATCATATTGAATCCTAAACTGTTTTTGTTGGGTCTGTACCCAGAAAAGCATAATTTTAATAAAAGTGAAAGAACATTCATAGACCTCAGTTTGCTTAATGCCAAAAAATGTATTGCACTATTATGGAAAAAGACTCATAGACCAGATGTGACTCAGTGGTTAAGACAGATGTTAACAAACCTTCCATTAGAAAGAATAACATATATACTGAAATCAAAGGAAATTGTGTTTGAGAATATATGGAGACCTTTTATTGATTATGTAAAAAATTTAAACATAACTCTTGAAGAAGAAGGTGAATGATGTGTGTGGACCTTGTAAATTCCAAACTGGTGAACATAATATGTATACTTATGTATTGGATTGTCTAGACTAAACAGAGGAGCATTGTTGAAGATTTGATTTTGTTGGTGGTTGTTGGTGTTTTTAGTGCATTTTTTTTTTGTAGTACTTTAGTGTTAGTGTTTGATTGTTTGTATCATGTTTGTTAAAAAAAAAAAAAAGGTTCAATAAAGATATTGTGGAAAAAAAAAAGAGCACATAATGGGGGATGGGACTCGTGCTGTCCTTAGTTTGTGGAGGAAATGGAGGCAAGTTTGAGCCTTCTTGGCCAGTGATGTGGTGTTGTTGGACCAGGAGAGGTCCTCAGAGATGTGCACCCCCAGGAACTTGGTGCTGCTCACCCTCTCCACAGCTGCTCCATCGATGATCAGAGGGGGATGCTGTGTGTGTCCCCTCCTGAAGGCGACCACAATCTCCTTGGTTTTCCCAACGTTCAGGAAGAGGTTATTGTCTTTACATCACTGGACCAGTTGGCTCACCTCATTTCTGTAGCTGGCCTCCTCGTTGTTGGTGATGAGGCCCACCACCGTCGTGTCATCCACAAACTTGATGATGTGGTTGGTGTTGTAGGCTGGTACACAGCTATGGGTCAGCAGGGTGAAGAGCAGCGGGCTGAGCACACACCCTTGTGGGGCCTCTGTGCTCAGTGTGATGGTCATTGATGTGTTGCTGCCAACCCACACATTCTGTGACCTCCCTGTGAGAAAGTCCAGTACCCAGATACAGAGAGAGGTTTTGAGTCCCAAGTGTCTGAGTTTTTTTGTATTAGGTGCTGGGGGATTATGTTGAATGCTGAACTGAAGTCCAACAACAGCATTCACATGTAGGAGTTCTTTGAGTCCAGGTGGGTGAGGTTTGGATGGAGAGCAGCAGCGATGGCATCTTCTGTGGATCTGTTTGAACTGTATGCAAACTGAGTTGGGTCGTGGGAGAGAGGGAGGATGGACTTGACGTTCTGTATGACCAGCCGCTTGAAGCACTTCATTATGATGGGAGTCAGTGCTATAGGCCAGTAATCGTTGTAGTTGGATGGGACGGGCTTCTTTGGGACTGGTATTAGGGTGGCAGTTTTGAAACATGTGAGAACAACGGCTTGAGTCAGGGAGATGCTGAAGATGTCGACTAGGACATTCTTGAGCTCCTCCGCACAGTCCTTCAGAATGCAACCCGGTATGTTGTCTAGTCCAGCTACCTTTCGTGGGTTGATCCTGCAGAGGGTCCTCTTCGTGCTAGCCAGATCCAGACTTATGGCCTGCTCGTCTGGAGGAGGAGTGGTCTTATGTGCTGATGTGCTGCTTTGTGCTTCAAAGCAGCCAAAGACGTCATTTAGGTTGTTAATCAATGTGATGTCACTCGCACAGGTCTGAGGTGGAGGTTTATAGTTGGTGAGGGTCTGTATGCCACGCCAGAGGGAAGGTGCATCTCTGGTGTTGCTGAAGTGGCCAGATATTTTCTTGCTGTACTGTCGTTTTGCCTCCTTAATGCCACAGGACAGGTTGGCCCTAGCTGTTGTTAGTCCTGCAGTGTCACCGGCCCTGAAGGCTGCATCCCGAGTCCTTAGGAGCCTGTGGACCTCTGCTGTAATCCATGACTTTTGGTTGGCACGAACAGTAATAGTTTTGCAGTGAATGACATAATCAATGCATTTCGCTATGTATGCTACAACAACCTCAGTGTACTCCTCTAGGTTTGTGTGTCCATTTTGAGTGGCTGCATGCTTGAAAGTGTCCCAGTCTGTAGTGCTGAAGCAGTCTCTCAGAGCATTAGTGGCCTCCTCTGGCCACACAAGTACCTGCTTTTTTCTTGGCCTGATTGTTTTCACTCTGGGTTGGTATGCTGGCCTTAACAAGATAGTGATGTGATCAGAGAGACCCAGCAGGGGAAGGGGGGATGCTCTGTATGCTTTCTTGTGAGTTGTATACACCAGGTCCAGCAAATTGTCTCCTCTTGTTGGAAAGTCTACATGTTGCTGTAGATATGGTAGATGGGCCTTTAAATCTGCATGGTTGAAGTCTCCTGCTGTGATGAGGAATCCGTCTGGATGTGCCATTTGTGTTTCACTGATGGCCTGATCGAGTTCTTTTAGTGCTTCATTTCTCTCACCGATGCCGGTGGGCGGAGCATACACGGCGGCTAGGAGGACAGATGAAAATTCTTCGGAATGTTTATGGGCACATTACTACAATCATCAAGGATTCTATCAGCAAGAACCTCCCAAAACAAAGATTATCTGAGCCAAACTGGATGTCAGCAGAGACAAAACAGGCTATTGTAAAGAAACATAAAATCAGAAAAGCAAATGGAGCATCTTCAACAGAGTATAAGATAGCCAAAGCAAAATCCAAGATGTGTGTGAAGATAAGCTAAAACAAATAGAAAAGGATATAGATACACTAACCAATCTTCCCCCACATAAGCAATACTATGCAGCTTTAAGGAGCCTAAAAGCTAAACCAAAAAATATAAGATGGAGCATTAAAGATAAGAATGGTAATATTCTGACCAATAAAACTCAGATTCTAGAGTTATGGGCCGAATTTTATGAACAGCTTTACCAAGACGACTCTGTACCAACTGTCATAGATGATAGCAATAAAGACCCCATTCCCCTAGTACTTGTGGAAGAAGTCGAACAAGCAATGTGGAATCTGAAGAACAGTAAAAGTCCCGGCTTGGATAACATTTATTCAGAATATTTGAAAGCAGGGGGTGAACCTCTTAAAAAAGCACTATTATACCTTTTCAATTGCATTCTCATCTCTGGAACGGGTCCCAAAGCATTTAAAGAAGCCCTCATTATCGTATTGTTCAAGAAGAAAAATTGTCTGGACTGTGAAAACTATTGACCTATAAGTCTCTTAAGCCATGTCTACAAACTTTTCATTAGCATGATAGCAGCACACATAAAATATGACCTCTATGCACGCTTCCAAATTGACCGAACCATAATGACAATGTTTTATCGGGCTTTTATTGAATCTGTTTTATCCTTTTCTTTAGTGTCATGGTTTGGACAGATAAAACTGAAACAGAGGAAATCCTTGGATCAGGTAGTTAGATGGTCCAGTCGTTTGCTTGGTGAGTCACAGCTAAGCCTGACATCCCTGTACACCAGACAGGTACAGAGGATTGCTACCTCCATTTTAAATGATGACTCCCACCCTTTGCACTGCCACCTTCAGTTTCTTCCCTCCAGACGGAGGTTTGCTGTCCCAAAAAGTAAAACCCAGAGCTACAAAAGCAGCTTTGTTCCTGCTGCTGTTAAAGAATTGAACAAGATGTAACAATATATTGCACATAATTTAGTTACCTATTTATTAATTTTATTTTATATTTACTTATTTTTGTAGGTTTTTTATTTGGGTTCTAAATCTTTTATTGGGTTTTAGACTTTTGAGTTTTTAACCTCTTTGACTAGTCTTTAACTTTTTAATATGACCCTTCTGTCACGTTTCGTTACCTTGTATTCATACATGTGTAATGACAATAAAGTTGAATCTCATCTCATCTCATCTCTCTCTTATCTCTTTGTTTTTTCTCTTATCTCTTTGTCCTATGTCCTGATTGGTGGAGACTTGAGTACTTTTATCGTGTTTATAGTCAGCTACATGTGTGCCTGTGTTTGTATTCATGTTGAATGTAACTGTGGTTTGTATATGGATGTCACCTGACTGCAAAACAAATCTACCTACGGGTACAAATAAAGTAACCTGAACCTGAACCTGCCTTCTTTCCAGCATCACAAGCTGCTTATCAGCCTGGTAGAGGAACTATTGACCAAATCATTGCCTTAGAACAAATCCTTGAAAAATCTATAGAATTCAATAGTTCAGTCTTCATTGCTTTTATAGATTTTACTTAAGCCTTTGATAGTATAAAACTTATGTGCCTCTGGGAACTTCTTGAAGAAACAAGTCTTAATAAGAGATACATCAATCTTCTCAAATTGACCTATAACAACTCCACAGCTGCTATAAAAACTGACACAGGGATAACTAGACCAGTGCAAATACTCAAAGGTGTAAGACAAGGTGATATTCTGTCAGCGCTTTTATTCTGTATAGTCATAGCTGCTATTATCGCAAAAACTGAAGTAGTTTGCAACTCTAGCTTCTCTATTGGAGACCATCTTCTTTTTAACTTAAGCTATGCTGATGACATAGCTGCACTGAGTGATTCAAAACAAGATTTACAATTGTTCCTTGATACACTAGCCACCTATTCTGCAGAAGTTGGACTCTATATAAATATCTCTAAAACTGAATGCATGACAACTGATCAGAGCCAACCCCGCCATCTTGCAATCTACAACAAGCCCATGAAGCAAGTTTCTGAATTTGTTTACCTAGGTCATAAACTGTCCTCTGCCAATGATAGCACCACTGCTGTTAAGCAAAGAATTGCCCTTGGTTGGGCAGCATTTGAGAAAAATAAAGAACTTCTAACATCTAAACAGGTTCCATATAGAATTAAGGCCAAAATTTATAATACCTACATTCTAACTGTTGTTGTTTACGGACTTAAATGTGTAAACTGTATATCCACACTCTGCAGAACTGTTGAAACCTTCCAAAACCACATTATGAGAGCTATGACTAATCACAAGCTTACAGATCATCTCTCTATCGATGTACTTCGCCATTTAACATAATTAAATCCAATTATGCCCATTGTGAAAAGTAAAACTCTGGTGCTCTATTGTCACATTAAACGTTCACAATCAGGCCTTTCAAAAATACATTGGTGTGAAAAAGTGTTTGGCCCCTTCCTGATTTCTCCTTTTTTTGTATGTTTGTTACACTTAAATGTTTCAGATCATCAAACAAATTTAAATATTAGACAAAGATAACGTGAGTAAACACAAAATGCAGTTTTTAATTGAAGGTGTTTATTATTAAGGGGAAAAAAATCCAAACCTACAGGACCCTGTGTGAAAAAGTGATTGCTCCCTAAACCTAATAACTGGTTGGGTCACCCTTAGCAGCAACAACTGCAATCAAGTGTTTGCAATAACTGGCAATAACTGTTTTACAGCACTGTGGAGGAATTTTGGCACACTCATCTTTGCAGAACTGCTGTAATTCAGCCACACTGGAGGGTTTTCAAGCAGGAACCTGTCATGATTCCTCGTGCGCCAGAAGGAATGAAAAACCCAATCGCTGGAGTAGAACGTGTCGTTTATTAACATAAACTACAACAAAATAACAAGTCCAGTTGACCACAAAAATACAGAGAGTTGCAAAAGATGAGATTAAGGCCACCAGACATACAGGGCGCCTGCCGGATGTTCTACAGCCTGGCAAAGGGAATGCCTAGTGCCGCAGAGCTACTGTCGGCACAGGGAGAAAGGCAAACATGAAACTTACGGTGCTGGAGTGATCCAGGGCTGTCCGTGCAGTCTGGTGGATGAGGGAGAAAGGCAGGGTCAGCCGCTAACATCAAGGGATTAACCAAACTTGAACTGACAGGCTGAATAAACACGTAGGTAGTGAAAAACCATACGTGGACGAACTAGCTGCCACGTATGAAGGTGAATGCGCCGAAAATCTCTTCCCACAAACGCAGCGTATTTGTAATCATGATGCAAACAAGGGAAGAGATTGCCGGTGTGAGGAAGCATGGGCTGAACATAATTAAACCCTGGTGTGCATGAGTGAGTGTATGAGCGTGTGAATGGGAATGAATGTATGTGGGTGGAAACATCCGTAATGTGAAACAGCTGATGGCACTGACAAGAGGAGAAGGTGTGCCCAAGCTGTTAGAGAGCGAAGGACCCAAAGAGCTCCCTGACGCGCCTGAAGGAAAATAGGGCAACCGCACCAGAAGTCAGAACTGGGTTTGGAACCGCCAAACCCAGGTTCATGACAGGAACCGCCTTTTAAGGTCATGCCACAGCATCTCAATCGGATTCAGGTCAGGACTTTGACTAGGCCACTCCAAACTCTTCATTTTGTATTTCTTAAGTGATTCAGAGGTTCAGAGGTAGGGCGGCGCGGTGGCTGAGTGGTTAGCACTGCGGCAGCACAGCAACTCACCCTTGGCCGGGGGATCCTGGGTTCGATCCCAGCCCCCGACCAACAGTGATCTGTGTGGAGTTTGCATGTTCTCCCCATGTCTGCGTGGGTTTACTCCAGGATTTCTCCGGTTTCCTCCCACATGCCAAAAACATGCAAGTTAGGTTAATTAGCATCAAAACTGGGGATTCTAGATTGTCCTTGGGTGTGACTGTGAGAGTGAATGGTTGTCTGTCTCTCTGTGTTGGCCCTGTGATGGACTGGTGATCTGTCCAGGGTGTACCCTGCCTCTCGTCCAAAGATGCTGGGATAGGCTCCAGCCCCCCCGTGACCCAAAAAGGATTAAGCGGAAGAAGATGAATGAATGATTCAGAGGTGGACTTGCTGGTATGTTTTAGATCATTGTCCTGCTGCAGAACCCAAGTGTGCTTCAGCTTGAGGTCAGGATCAGATGGTCGGACGTTCTCCTTCGGGGTTTTTTGGTAGACAGCAGAATTCATGGATCCATTTACCACAGCAAGTCTTCCAGGCCCTGAAGCAGCAAAACAGCCCCAGACCATCACACTGCCACCACCATATTTTACTGTTGGTATGATGTTCCTTTTCTGAAATGCTGTGTTACTTTTACACCGGATGTAATGGGACACACACCTTCCAAAAAGTTCAACTTTTGTCTCGTCAGTCCACAGAGTATTTTCCCAAAAGTCTTGGGGATCATCAAGATGCTTTCTGGCAAAACTGAGATAAGCCTTTATGTTCTTTTTACTCAGCAGTGGTTTTCGTCTTGGAGCTCTGCCATGCAGGCCATTTTTGCCCAGTCTCTTTCTTATGGTGGAGTCATGAATACTGACCTTAACTGAGGCAAGTGAGGCCTACAGTTCTTTGGATGTTGTTGTGGGGTCTTTTGTGACCTCTTGGATGAGTTGTCGTTGCTCTGTTGGGGTAATTTTGGTCAGCCGGCCACTGCTGGGAAGGTTCACCACTGTTCCATGTTTTTGCCATTTGTGGATAATGGCTCTCACTGTGCAACAAATGTCCCAACGGCGGAACAGGCGGAGAGGAGAGCGAACTCCCAACAGCTGTGAAGGCGGAGGAGGACAGACAGTTGCACGGGAAGAAGGGTCTCGGAAAGCCTTGGCAGGCAACCTTTCTACAGGGTGGACCAAGCTCTCGACAGCCCAGCCATGGAAGGCAGTTGGTCTAGGGGAGGGACCCCCAACAAACGTCCATGGCTGTAGACGAAGATGCAGGACCCCTGTGGTGCCACAAACCTCTGCATCACGCATATTCGCTTTAGCGATTGACGAAGAAGAAGAAGAAGCTCTCACTGTGGTTCACTGGAGTCCCAACGCTTTAGAAATGGCTTTATAACCTTTTCCATACTGATAGATCTCAATTACTTTATCATTTGTTCCTGAATTTCTTTGCATCGCAGCATGATGAGGATCTTTTGGTCTACTTCACTTTGTCAGGCAGGACCTATTTAAGTGATTTCTTGATTGAGAACAGGTGTGGCAGTAATCAGGCCTGGGTGTGGCTAGAAAAATTGAACTCAGCTTTCTAAAGATGTGATAAACCACAGTTATGTTTTAACGGGGGGAAGGGAATCACTTTTTCACACAGGGTCATGTAGGTTTGGATTTTTTTTTACCCTTAGTAATAAACACCTTCATTTAAAAACTGCATTTTGTGTTTACTTGTATTATCTTTGTCTAATATTTAAACTTGTCTGATGATCTGAAACATTTAAGTGTGACAAACATACAAAAAAATGAGAAATCAGGAAGGGGCAAACACTTTTTCACACCACTGTATGTCTTGAAGGCATGATTAATAATGGCAGAAGAAACAGAGGAAGACAACGCAGACGCTGGTGGGATAATATTTATGAATGGACTAAAAGGAGCTTATATGATATATCCTAAATCAGTCCACTCAGGACAGAGATTTGTGGAAAGACATCTCCCATGTTGGTGCGCAATCTGCCGTAGGCGGAGATGGCGTTACATGATGACAGATCAAAGATAAAAGCAATAATGCCAACATATTTATGTGTACCTTTTTGTCTTTCTCTGATCCGTCAGTAAGCAGGACCCCCTTGGCCTGCATGTGCCTGTAGAGTACCCTCTGAAGAGATGACATGTCACACTTGATCACATATTCCACCTGATGGAGAAGAAAAATCAATGATATTACAGTAATTAATAACATCAATGAGTCAGAATGCACAATATCAGGTATGAAAAGTAGATCAGCTTTACAGACTTAAACCATCCTTAACTATATCACTTAGTCAACATATTTTTTCTAGAAAGAATGCAATAGATCGGTTGAAATGATGGACTAAATTTCAGTCATAAACATCGCTAAGTATATGCTGAAAAATCAAAGAAATACCTTCTCTGGAAGCTGTGCCTCCACTTCTTTCTTCAATCTCCGTAACAGGAAGGGCCTCAGAACTTTGTGGAGACGACGAATAATCAAGATGGTCTCTTCTTCATTAAGGTCCACCTAGTGAGGTGAAGACAGAGAGATTCTAGAAACATGTTTTAACCTTTGAAACTATTTCTGAAACATTTTCTGTAATGCGTTCCCACCTTCTCTCCAGTCATAGCGAACGGGGCGTTAAACCACTGCTCGAAGGTGCTGCAGCTCTTGAAGATGGTGGGCAAGAGGAAATTGAGCAGTGCCCACAGCTCCGGTAGTTTGTTCTGCAGTGGTGTCCCTGTCAGGAGGACCCGCCGTGGAGCCAGATAATGGGTGTTCAGGACCTGGGTGAGTTTGCAGTGGTGGTTCTTCATACGATGGCCTTCGTCTACAATCATGTACTTCCAACGAATCTGGAGGAGAAAAAAGGAGATGCAAATCTGGATGAAGCCACATTGTAACTTTCCTGTCTAATTGCTTCCACCTTTCTAAACCAGGGGTCTGCAACCTGCGGCACCAGAGCCACAAAAGGCTCTTTTCCCATAGTCTAGAACGGTTCCTTGTGGCATGATTTTTTTTTTAAATCACAAATTCAAAAAAAAGTAAAAATTACCAGAAAAAAGTTGCAACATAATGGATGAAAATCTTCAAATACAAATTCTAAGAAAAAAAGGACAAAATTATGAGGAAAAAACATTGTAAAATCATAAAAAATGGACAAATTTACTCATAAAAATTACAAATTTATGACAAAAAGTCCTAAAATTTCTGAAGAAAAAGTCATAAATTTACAAGAACGAAGGTGTAAATTTATAACAAATACGCTGCAAATTTACAAGAAATAAGCCCTACAATTTACAAGAAAACTTGCAAAAAAGTACAAGTAAAATTACAAATTTAAAAAAATGTACCAAAATTTACAGAAAAAATAAAAAAAAACTAACAAGAATAAAAATGAAAAAAAAAAACAGAAAAAACAAATTTAAAAAACAGCCCTGGAGGAGAAGTTGCAAAGTTACAAGAAAAAAAACTCCCCAAAAAGTAGCAATTTAGAAAAATGAAAGTGAAAATTTATGAGTGTTTTATAAAAACTGAAGTATTAAACAGGATGAAGGTGAGAAAAGTTACATACGTGCTTGTTTTACCATAGTTCAAAGGCTCAAATAAATTTAGCAGCTCTGTGCAAATTTTCTTGATCAAAAATAACTCAAAATGGCTCTTTCCGGGACTTCCGGTTATGGCGGCCGCTTAGAAGGGAGTGCTCCACTCTGCTCTGCTCCTAATGATAAAAAAGTAGGCTAAAACTCTCCCAATTGGAACAAAAACCAATTCTAGCGTTTGGGGGCGGATATGGTAAAAACTAAGGCTGTGAAATCAGGCGGAGGACAAACTGATTCGTTGAGACAAGCCAAGTTAACAGATTTCCATGCTCGTGACGCAGCAGACAAATCGCCTGTGACCATGGCTGAGGAGGGAGCTAGCGGTGGTGCGGTGACTGCCGAAGGAACGAATGCGATCCTTGCTGCCATCAGCGCTATGAGAACAGACTTTTCATCTAAGTTTGATGGGATTATAGCTGGATTAGAAGCTATGAGAAAAGAATTAAGCAACTGTATGGAGCGAATATCGCAGGCAGAGCTCCGGATCTCCAACGCTGAAGATGATGTCAACAGCCTGCAATTAAAGGTCCAAACATTGGAATTAAAAAATAAACGTCTGGAAGATAACATCTTGGACTTAGAATCCCGGTCGAGACGGAATAATTTAAGGCTGGTGGGCCTTCCGGAGGGGGCGGAGGAACAGGATGCGTGTTCCTTTTTGGAAAAGTGGATTCCAGAAGCGCTGAATAACGCAGATCTACAGTCATCAGTCGTCTTGGAAAGCGCACACCGAATCGGCCCACCGAGAGATAAGAAGACAACACCAAGGACGCTGATTATGAAGTTCCTCAACTACAGGGACAAGATGACGGTCTCCAGCGCAGCGCGTACTAAAGGAGAAATTAAATACCAGGATCAACAGGTGCGGTTCTACCCAGATTTGGCCGCAGGAATCCAACAATTAAGGAAACAGTTTGACCCCGCCCGTAAAGAGCTGCGCAGCCTTGGAATTCGTCACGGAGTGATTCATCCGGCAAGACTGCTGGTCACGTATAAAGGGAGAACCCATGTCTTTAAGACCCCTCAGGAGGCGCAGGAACTCATTAAGCAGATCCAAGGAGAGACTGGCGAGAGCCAAGCATGAAGCAAGAACAAGATATAAAAGGTAGAATGTTTAAGCAAGTGTTCAAGTATCTGACTGATTTGAAACATATAGCATGTCTACAAAATATAGATGGTATTATATATTACTAAAAAAAAAAAAAAAGCTATGATGTACAAAGTTGCTATAAAATTTTGGAGTTAAATTGGAAAAACTACAGAAGAGAGTTATTGTCATGTCATTAAAAATAGCAGAGTCAGGGTGATTGAGAGGAGGAAAGAGTGAGTGGTTTGACTGATCCTCACGGGGGAGGAGCTGATTCAGGCTATAACGGGAGACGGAATTTTTTTTTTTTTGATTTTGGGGGGATTACCACGAATGTGGGGAGGGGGAATTTGTTTGTGTGTAGTTTGTGGGATGAATGTTCAACCATCCATGTTTTTGCTTCTCTGTATGAGCATGTTTATATTGCAAGGTAATCTCAAACTCTTTATTGATCATAGACCAAAGCGTTAAGCTTAATTTAACATCATGGAATTGCAGAGGTCTACAAAATCTAAAAAAACTTAAACAAGTTTTGAATAAAATAAAAGACATAGGTTCAAAAATTGTGTTTTTACAAGAAATTCATCTAATAGAGGAGGATGTAAAAAGAATAAGGAGTAGATGGCAGGGAAGTGTATTCACCTCATCATTTTCATCTCGAGCCAGGGGAGTCATGACTCTCATACATAAATCAGTCCCATTTCAAGTGAAAAATGTAATTGGAGATAAATTGGGAAGATATCTAATCATCCAAGGATCTTTGTTATTAGAAAATATAAATCTGGTGAACTTATATGGTCCCAATATAGATGATCAAAACTTCTTCGTTAATTTATTTCTTACTTTAGCATCACTCACAGGGCTATATATAATAGCAGGGGATTTTAATTGTACATTGAATCCCAGTATAGATAGGTCAACAGGACTGGACTGTACGCACAATGGATGTAGGATGACCATTAATCATTTTAGGAAAGAATTGAGATTGCTAGATATATGGACAGAAATGAAACCACAAGTCAAAGCCTATTCTTGTTATTCTAACACCTACAAGACATTTTCACGTATTGACTATTTTTTGATCTCCACAGAATTAAGGTCCAAGATTCAAAATTGTTTCTATGATAACACTGTAATTTCTGATCACGCACCCTGCTGTCTAATATATGTAGATAAGAAATTGACAAAGGTTCCTGGTAGGTGGCAATTTCAACATAAATGGCTTCAAGATGAGGAATTTGTTAAGTACATAGAAAAACAGATAGATGAGTTCTTTGATATCAACACTACACAAACATCAGCATGTATAAAGTGGGAAGCTTTCAAAGCTTTTATTAGGGGGCATATTATTAGTTATACAGGTTCAAAATCTAGGAAGACTCGAGAGGAGAGAGTCCAATTGGAACGTAAAATAAAAATTCTTCAAGAAAAAGTGTATGCAGGAAGTAATCCCAAATTAGAGAATGAATTACTGATTCTGAGAGCTGAATATGACAAAAAATCAGCGAATAGAGCTGCCTCGAGTCTTCTAAGATTGAAGCAAACCTTTTATGAACAAGGTGAAAAATCAGGAAAATTATTGGCATGGCAGATTAAACAATTAGAATTTAAAACACCAATTACCAGTATTATAAGAAACGGACAGGCAGTCATAGATCCTTTAGAAATTAACAGTGCCTTTAGAGATTATTATGAAAAATTATATGACACAAAAAATGAAACTGACTTAACAAAACTAAATGGGTTTTTGGGTGGATTATCTATACCATGTATTCCAAATGAAAATAGGGAGATACTGGAGTCTAAAATTAGTCAAGAAGAAGTTGGGCTAGCCATTGATAATATGAAATCAGGAAAAAGTGCGGGACCTGACGGTCTTCCAGTTGACCTCTATAAAAAATTTAAGAATAAATTAATAAAACCATTTTTGGAAATGGTTTTAGAAGCATTTCAAAATAGTAAATTACCGCCATATATATAAATAATGCCTTAATTATACTGTTGCCAAAACCAGGTAAACCTTCTAATAAACGTGAAAACATGAGACCAATAAGCCTATTAAATGCTGACCTTAAGATAATCTGTAAAATTTTAGCAAGACGACTACAAGAAATATTACCAAATATAATTAACCGAGATCAGAATTGCTTTATAAAGAGAAGACAAGGCTTCCATAATGTAAGAAGACTATTTAATATAATTTATTCTAATAAAGAAGCGCCGGATACAGCTCTCCTATCATTGGATGCTGAATAGGCCTTTGATAGGGTCAAATGGCCCTTTCTTTTTGAAGTTTTACAAAGATTTGGACTTGGAAAGAATTTCATAAAATGGGTTCAGATAATATACAATAATGCTACAGCAGAAATCCTAACAAATAGCAATATCTCAAAATCAATAAATATTAATAGAGGTTGTCGACAAGGTTGTCCACTTTCACCTTTACTGTTTACTATGGCAATTGAACCTTTAGCGATGGCAGTACGTTTACATCCACAAATATATGGAATTACAGTAGGACCAACAGAACATAAAATCTCCATGTATGCTGATGACATAATTTTGTTTATGTCGAATCTTAAAAAATCAATTCCGACCTTGTTAAATTTAATAAAGAACTTTGGGGAAATATCAGGATATAAAATAAATAAAACAAAATCTTCAATATTAATGCTAAATGAGACCCAGAGAAAGCACCCAGCTCCTGAGGTAAATCAATTCAATGTTGTAAATCAGTTTAAATACTTAGGAATTCAAATTGTGCCTAAGTTAGAATCAGCCGCTAGTATCAACTATGAAGCCTTAATGATAGACATTAATGAGTTACTTCAGAGATGGATGTCACTACCAATGTCGATGATCAGGAGAGTTAATATACTTAAAAGTAATATCTTACCCAAAATACTATATTTATTTCAATACATTCCTTTACCACCACCTTCAGATCTATTCTCAAGAATTAAAAAAAAGTTAGTGGAATTTATATGGAACAATAGGAAGGCTAGATTACGTCTGTCCTTACTATATTTACCATTTGATCGTGGAGGTCTGAAATGTCCAAACTTTATGTTGTATTACTGGTCAGCACAACTGAGGTCTATGACATATTATTTTTCATCAAATGATCTCCCTCACTGGACGGAGATGGAATCATACAATTTACCTTTACCTCTTCCCTTATTCATATACTCAGACTCGGCAAAAAAATTACAGAAACAAGTTAAAAATCCTATTGTAAAGCATATGATCAAAATATGGTATGAAATCAAAAAATATTTAAAAGAACCGCACTTATTGTCACAATTTAGCCCAATATGGGGTAATCAATATTTTACACCAGGGAGAGCGGATGCTGTATTTAAATTATGGAATTTAAAAGGGATTCAAAAGATTCAAGACTTATATTTGGCACGTTCAGACAACATAATGTCTTTTGAAGAACTGTGGGCTAAATTTAATCTTAATAGAACACATTTTTTTAAATATCTTCAGCTAAGGAATTTTATTCGATCAAATCAAAATAATGCTCTCACCCGTCCTACCTATTCATACTTGGAAAAAATTTTGACGAAAAATAGTAAGAGAAAGGGTATTATTTCAGAGTTCTATAACTCACTGATATTATCCTCAGGTGAAAACTCACAGAAAAGAATGAATTATTGGAAAGAAGACCTACAAATTGAAATTTCAGAGGAACAATGGGAATTGGCTTGCACAGAAGCTCAAACCAAATCAATAAATGTACGTCTTAAATTGATACATTTTAAATGGTTAATGCGGATGTATGTTACACCGGTGGAGTTAAATAGATATAACAAAAACATACCAGATACGTGCACAAAATGTATGGAAAGTAAAGGAACTCTATTTCATTGTTTATGGGAATGTAGAAAAATTAGAATGTTTTGGGAAGAGGCGAGGGTAACAATTGAAAAAATAATTTCAAAACAACTCATATTGAATCCTAAATTGTTTTTGTTGGGCCTGTATCCAGAAAAGCATAACTTTAATAAGAGTGAAAGAACATTCATAGACTTCAGTTTGCTTAATGCCAAAAAATGTATTGCACTACTGTGGAAAAAGACTCATAGACCAGATGTGACTCAGTGGTTAAGACAGATGTTAACAAACCTTCCACTAGAAAGAATAACATACATATTGAAATCAAAGGAAAATGTGTTTGAGAATATATCAAGACCTTTCATTGATTATGTAAAGAAACTAAACATAACTTCTGAAGAAGAAGGTGAATGATGTGTGTGGACCTTGTAAATTCCAAATTGGTGAATGTATAATATGTATACTTATGCAATGGATTACCTAGGCTAAACAGAGGAGCATTGTTTGACTTGTTTTGTTAATGGTTGTTGGTGTTTTTGGAATATTTGTTTTTTTTTGGTTTGCTTTAGTGTTGGGGTTTGATTGTTGGTGTCATGTTTGTTGAAAAAAGGTTCAATAAAAATATTGTTGAAAAAAAAATGGCTCTTTCCACAGCAAAATCTGCAGACCCGTGATGTAAAACCCTGCAAAAACAAAAAGTGATTAAATGGATGATTTCTTGTCCACTTTCTCCTCATGATTCAAGCCAGCCCAGTACCAAGCCACAGCCCCGAGAGCCCACATGGGACATGGCTGCCTGAACCACAGTACCCATCTGTCATGACAGTCGGGATCCCTACATGAGTGCATAGCAGCATGAAGGTCACAGAGGACAGTGGGGGATGCAGTTTACAGGCCGTGTCAGTGTGTTGCAGGACATAGGAGAGAGCACTGAGACGCAGCATAGGGGGAGGTCAGATTGGCCAGACTCAAACACCTGTAGAGGATTTTGGAGGATTTAGGGAGCCAACAAATAAAAAGCAACAAAATCTCATCTAGTGAGAATGGATGCTGTGGTGTATTTGTGTTTTTTTTTTGTTGTTGTTGTTTTTTTGTGTTTGTCCGTGCTCCACCACTGACCTTGGCCAATACTTGTTTGTCTTTGATGATGTATTCATATGTGGTGAGCAACACGTTAAACTTGCCACTACGCAGCTGGGGGACGAAGGCTCTTCTGGCAGCAGGAGACCCCTAAAGAAAAAAAAATATAAACATGAATACGAACAATACCAGAACGGAGTTTATCTGCCTTGTCCTTTGTGGTGATGTTTATTTGTGTATTGCTTTCTCTTTGTTCTTCACTTTTGTGGTCCTTTCCCAGAGACAATAACTGAGAATCAAATCTGTGACAATCTGGCATGTTTAGGCTTTCCGGATTATTTTTCTTTTTTGTTTACGCCTACATTACTTTGGACTGAATATACGTTCGCTCTTCTTGATGTCTGCAGTGGATGATCTAATCAAACTGTACTTTTTAATTGGATTCAGCTACAAGTAAATACTGGTTCTTACTTCTCAGATGGCCCCCCTAATTTGTCATTATAGATATACTGTACGACCATCCCAGTAATGAAGTATTAATAAAAGTAATGTCACTGAATTATGATGCCAAAATAAATACTCTCTCCATTCTTAAATAGGCCAAACTCTACAACTTGGCTGGCATTTACAGTAATAGCAAATATGCTCCTGGCTACAGGGTCCTTCAGGATGGAAAAAGAGACAACAAAGGGGGTTTGATTACATTAATCAGTGATATTTTTTTTTTCAGAAACATCCATACTTTTTGTGTTCATGTGCATGGAAAGAAAATTAAATTTCTGTGGAGTGGGTTCAAAAACTCACCTTGTAGGACACTTTCACGACTGTCGGTGCCCATTTGTCAAATTCGTACACCCAGTTAGAAAGAGTTCTGTCAGTGAGAGACAGCTGAGATGTGATTCAGCAACTTATTTTGAAGGATTCTTTTAAATAAATTGACAGGAAGAATGTGAACCGAACCACCTAAAATGTTTAATTTATTGAAGAATGATCTTACGAGAGAGGTACAATGATGAGGTAGGGTCCGTTGAGTCGTTTGTGCTCCATGAGGTAAGTGATGAGGGCGATGGTCTGGATGGTTTTTCCCAGACCCATCTCATCAGCCAGGATCCCATTCAGATTGTTGTTGTAAAGAGAAACCAACCACTCTAGGCCTTTTATCTGAAAGACAAAGAACATCTCTTATTCTTATTAAAGCTGCAGTCACAAACCCCCATACGAACGGCTGCAAACACCATAGGAACAATTTTTGGACCATTTCGTACAGCCTTCTTAAGGCGGCCATAGGAGAATCCAGCATTCGTAGACCGTTCGTAAGTTTGTGGCTAGGTCGATGCTCTTGTCCAAGATTTCTACGAATGTCCCATAAAAATCCCTCATTGTAGAGTGGCCATATGAATGCCATAGAAACAACCTAAGAACTATGCAAGATGTTGGCCGTAAGTATGCCTCAAGAACACCTAAGATGTTCTTGAGAACACCTTAAGTTGTTCTTGAGGGTCCCTTACAGCAGTCGTAGGAAACACTGTATAATCCTTGTTCATACAGAGTTTGTACAGTGTGTGTAAGGCAGTAGTGAGGCACTCATAAGACAGAAGTACGTCATTTGTGCAACATTTGTGCTGACAAAATGTGCCAAAAGCCAGCTGTAAGATCTTCTTATCAATGACTTGAGTGCCACAGATTGGATAAAAAAAATTTGTAAGATGGCAGTAAGTATGCCATAGGAAGATCCCAAGGCACCCTTACGAAGAACGTAAGAACTCTTGGGCCATCGTACGACAGGAAAGCACCTCATTTCTCAAGAATGTCTCAAGTTGCTGTTGTTGTCATGATCTGGGGGCACAAGGCGGGAGGGGGGGTGCCTCGTCTCTAGTCTAGCTCAGTCTTCTCTGTTTCTTTGTGCATTTATAGTTATGTTCTTGTGTCATTATGTTTTCCAGTTTGTGTTTTATTTTGACAGCGTTATGCAGCTTCCGGCTGTCAAACTGGTCGGAGCAGCACACCTGTTTGTCATTCTGTTATTTTCTCCACTCATGTATTCACACGTGTTTCTAATTATGTTTGGCATATAGGGGCACGGCAAACCCCTGGGGGGTTGTCGTGTCCTTCTTCCTGTGCACCTGTCCTCAGGAGCTCCAATATATCCTGAGTGTGTTTGGGTCTCGCTGTAGAGCTGAGTGAAGGGCTCCGTCCAGGTAATTCTTCCCTATTTCCAGACGTGAGCCCCGGCTGCCTTCGGGTGTGCTCCGGCTGGATTCTGTCCCCGCTTTGCTCGGCGATTCTGGCTTCATGTTTCCCTGGACATTGAGCCCCGCTTGCCTCCAGCGTTTTCCATGTTAATGTTCTTGTTTATCTTAGCCATGGACTTTATGATTTAGTTTGCTATGTTCACGTTTCTGTCTGTGTTTATGTTAACAAACGTGCAAACTCACAGAGAGCGTTTGGTGTCCTAATTAGCGCTCATGACACTTGTGAATTAAATGGCAGCCGTAAGAAACTATGCCCCCCTCCATGAAAGTCTGTGAACTCCAGAATTCGTAAGAACTGGGAGATTCTTTCAAACCCATCATTCGGAAGAATCTTTGTGACCGTAGCTTAAGGAAGAAGTAGTAATCACGTGCTCAAATGGCTTAGAATTTCCTTACATCAGAGGAGTAGCTCTGGTTTAAAGCAGGCGTGGACAACATTAAAGCAGATGATAGGAGTCAGGTCATGTTTATAAATGAGAATTGGCTCTCAAACATTTTGATCTGATAAAATAAAGATGAAATTAAAATTTAAAAAAAAGTCACATACATTATGGAATTCCACACAGACTGATTTAAAGGATGGATTAAATATTTATCAGGTCAAAACATGTATAAAGTAATAAAAGTTAGCTTATATGAAGGCAGTATGTAACATACAGTATGTGCTAAGTTGAATTAATTAATTTAGCTTTTGAACTTTTCTTGGTAAGTTCTAGTTAGGGTAGTCCAAAGTCTCTGAGAAAAAAATTGTTGTTCCTTTTCCTTATAGCATAATTGTATGCAAAACAATACTGAGGACTTTACTTACTACTCCTGCAGGGAGAGGGCTGGGTGGCCATCACCAAGCGTAGAGCCAGTCAGGTTAACCAGTGCATGCCAACATTGCCAGTTTTGGGCCAGCTCCTCTGCGTCGTCAACAGTGACTCCAAGCTGTCGGAGGTCTCTCTCCACCACATCAAACCATCTGGTGTGTGGCTTGCCCCGAGGTCTTTTCCACCCTAAGGTCCTGGGGTCAAACATGAGGATGACTTTTGTCGGGTGTTCTGGTGGGAGGCGGAGGACATGGCCAAACCAGCGACTACATCACTGTGTAATATGGCGGGAAGCTGCAGGCTGATGTGTGCGGGCTCACAGCACATCATTAGAAGTGCACTGGGGCCACCTGTTGTTCTTGATGGTTCTGAAAGCCCAACTATCAAACCCATCCACTCTCGTGGCCAGAGTCTTATTCAGTGGCCATGTCTCTAACTCAGAGTAGAATGGAAAGGACTGATGCATTGAATATGCAGAGCATCATCTTTTGGGAGATTGAACAATGGCGTCAGAGATGTTTCCATAGTGCCTGCAGGGCTGATGCAGTGAGGCCACGTTTGCGGTTGATCTCTGGTTTCATGTCCCCATTGTTGATCACTATGGAGCCCAGATACACAAAGGAATTGACAAATTTGATGGCATTATTCCCAAGCTGTAACGGGGGTGGGTCCAGTCCGTCGCCGACATGCATTAGCTTAGTCTTCATCCAGGTCACCTGAAGGCTCAGCTTCGCTGCCTCTTTGTGGTAAACAAATAGAGCATCTCTCAGATGACTGTAGAATGGGCTGAACAGGATGGTATCGTCAGCATATTCAAGGTCAGCCAGATGGTAGTTGCCAAACTGCATGCCAGGGACCCGGTTGCAGAGCTTGGTCATCAGATAGTCTATGACACAGTTGAAGAGATGAGGAGCGGCCACACAACCCTGTCGGACCCTGCTGCTGATGAGAAACCAGCTGGACTCTTTTCCATTCACACGGACACAGTTCTTCAAGCTTCTGTAGAGCCACTTAAACAGGGCTACGATCTTGGGTGGGGCTCCGAGGGTCTGTAGGATACTCCAAAGAGAAGCATTGGCCACAGTGTCAAAGGCAGCCTTAAGATCTATAAAAGCTATATTGAGATGGTGGTCCTTAGGGAATTCATAGGCCTTCTCTATTAATAGACGAACAGCAGAGATGTGGTCTGAAGTCGAGCAGTTGGGCATGAAGCCTGCCTGCTGAGGGCGGTGGCCACCTCTGATGGCTGGAAGGGCAAAAGTGAGGAGGATCCTGGTGAAGAGCTTATCATGAATGGACAAAAGGGTGATGCATCTATGATTGCTGCAAATGAGTTTGTCGCCCTTTCCCGTCCAGAAGGGGAAGATGATGCCCCTGATCCAGTCACTGGGGAGCTGCTCTGTCACCCAAACATGATTAATGATGTGGGTGAGCCACTGAATTGTGCAATTTCCGCCCAGCTTCAGCATTTCGGCACAAATTTCAGGGGCTTTCCTGTTGTTTATCTTGGTCAGGGCAGCCACGACTTCTTCCGGGGTGACTAGATCGGTCCTGCAGCAATCACAGGAAGCAGTGGCATTGGCAATGGCTAAGAGACTGGGGTCAACGGGAACAGGAGGATGATGCAGGAGATGAATGAAGTGCTCTTTCCAGCAGTCGAGGCAGTCTGTGTCAGTGGTGAGGAGATTTCCATTGATGTCCTTCACCTGGGCTGTCTTGGTGTGTGGGCCATTGCGTGCTTGACAGAGCATACTGAACACGCGGCTCATGTTGGTATTTCTGGCCGCTGACTCCAGGCGGTCTGCTTCTTTCAAACAGTACCTGTCTTTGTCCTCTCGGATGGCCACATTGTGTAGATGGTTTAATCTGCGGTACTCTATCAGGTCGCCTCGAAGGCAGGCCTCTTGGCGGCAGTCGATGATGTCCAGAGTCTGCTGAGAGATCCAAGGTCGTTTTGGGGAAGATTATAAACGTCCCAGGGCATTGCGGGCAGACTGGATGATGTTTTTCTTAAAACTCTTCCAGTCACCCACTTTGTCCATGGCCAGGGCACTGAAGCGGTCGTTGATAGAACACTGGAACTCAGTGGCGATATTGGGATCATGGAGCTGGGAGGAATCCAGGCAGGACTGGTACTTGGCAGAAGGATTGGCCTGTAGCTTCAGCTTAAGCTGCACGACCAGCAGGCGATGGTCAGTATTACCAAGCTCTGCACTTCTGAACACATAGCAGTTTGTCACAAATAACTTCCAGCGGCGGGAGATGATAATATGGTTGAGGGCCTTTCAGGTTCTGCCATCCAGGCTGAACCAAGTCCAGTGATGGATGAGTTTCCGAGGAAACCAGGTGTCGACTATGCAGAGATTGTGGGAGTGACAGAGCAGAAGGAGATGGTTACCATTGTCATTCATAGATGGGTCGGCAAAGGTGATGCCGACAGGTGGACTGGGAGACTGGGCTGGGAGCAGATCTCTGGAGGAGAGGGTAGCGGTGGCATTGGTAAGAATTTTTTTTTTTTTTAAATTTTGTGTACTTTATGCATCCACCTAGATGGATGAAGCAGCCACGGTACGACACTATCCCTTCACCATTCACACCTAGGGCCACTTTAGAGTCTCCAATTAACCTAACTTGCATGTTTTTGGCCTGTGGGAGGAAATCGGAGTACCCGAGGTAAACCCACACAGACACAGGAAGAACAGGCAAACTCCATACAGAAGGGTCACTAATGGTCAGGGGGTGGGATCAAACCCACGATGGTCAGGGGTGGAATCGATCCTGTGTCCTTCTTACTGTACTGCCACTGTGTTAACCACTGTGCCACCGTGCTGCCCAGAATGAAAAATGATGGTGATGTCGTGCGGTGGAACCTGTCCAACAACCTGATGAAGCTGATCAAAGAAAGCATCCTTCTCTTCCTCATCTGCAACATCGGTTGGGGAATAGGCGGCAATAACTAACTAACAACTAACTAACATCTTTCCGTGATGGTAAAGAAAGCGGGCCAAAAGCAGTCTGTCGCTCACTGGTATCCAGCTGATGAGTGACTTGCAGATGGGCTTTGGCATGGCAAGTGTCACACCACAGAGGCCCGTTCGCTTCTCAGGGACGATCGAGATGAAACAGCAATTGCCTACAATGGTTTCACCACTGCTTTGCCACCGTGATTCACTGAGACCCGCCAGAGTGATGTTGTAGCGGGCGAGCTCTCGGGACAGCAGTGTGGCTGCTCCAGTACGAAGGAGTGTCTGGACGTTCCACATGGCAATACGGGTGGTGTGGCAAAGGTCGATCCGTACTCGTTGGTCGGGGGCATGCTGGGGTCCAATTCCGAAATGGGCAGTCCAGTTTCTTCTGATTGGTTTTATAACAAAGTAGGTTTCTCCTGGGTCAGTTGTTAGCCCTCCGCAAGATAGTCGGATGATGGGGCTGCCATCTAAATGTGTGCTGACACACCATGGGTCACTGTTTGTCTGAAACCTCCCCGAGAGACCAGCCTGCCAAAGGTGACCCTACCAGGAGCAAGCTCCAGACGGTAACGCTCTTCGGATCATTGGAACACACAAACTTCCTCGCCATGACAAGGCCAGACCCAGGAGGAGCTCTTCGACCCTCTTCCACATCGTCTCAGGGCCTCTTGCTTGGATGGCCATTGACCACGGTCAGCATTCAGCCAGCGAAGTGGGAGCCATGCCTGTCCCCGCTGGATACCTCAGCGACTCCCCTGCTTTGGCCTTTTCATCCTCGGCCTCTTTTATCCTGCCGCCACCGATAAACACGCACCAGCCCAGCATCATCACCTCGCTGCTGCATAGCGGCTCCAAGTTCAGGGGCCACCAGAAAAACAAAGGAAACTCCTGCGATGTTGAAGTAGTTTTGCAGCATGTCACTATAAAGGATTCCTACCTGTGTGGATACCTGAAGATTAAAGGACTAACAGAGGAATATCCAACTTTGACCACATTTTTCGCCGGAGAGATCAGTAGAAAACGTCCTTTTCTCACCCGGAAATGGGACACTGACAAGGATGTGGATCGTAAGCACTGGGGCAAGCTCCAGGCCTTCTACCAGTATGCAAAGACACTTTTTTAGCCAAAGTCAAATTCCTTGTATGTGTTGTGCATACTTGGCCAATAAAGCTGATTCTGATTCTGATTCTGAAATACTGAGGAACTGCTACTAAATCTGAGTTTGGGAATGCTGGCTAAATGTTGAATGCTGATAAAAGAACATTTTAGTAGCAACCTTAAAATGTTGTCAAATTCTTATAAAATTTCAGGAATATCCTCGGTTGGCCACTAGACACAGGGACAGCCTTGCAGAGCAGCATGAATTTTAAAAAATACATTTTTGGACCACCCTACTGCCAGCAGTGGTTGTTGAGTGAATAGTATCGATGGACTGTGTTTACGTTTTTTCCCTGTTTTAGTAAGGGACTGGTAAAAAAAAATCTGATTTTCTTATGACTGCTCCTTTTCAATCATGCAATATTCATGTCATGTGGATAGATAGTTGTGCTCAAATGTATTTTTTTCCAGAGAATAGTGCATTGCCATAATAAAAATTAAAAATAAAAAGGAATTTAAATTTGAATGAACATACAAAAATAGAATAACTACTGATAAAAATTAAGCAATATTCACTCCTAAACTGAAATAAAATTGAGCAAGCTAAATGTATTTAAACTGTAAACTCAACTTAATCATCGGATATAAGAATTCTTTGTAACTTTCCAAATTTTTTTTGTCTACCTGATACTGTTTGAGTTGCCCGTTTATCAGCAAGCTGGACTGTTTCTCCACCTTCTCGGTCACCGCATGAGCCACAGAGTAATACGACTGAAGTCCTCGAGCAAACGCGGCACCGCTGTACTCGTCATCCACGTCCTGTTTAGCATTTCTGTCCAAGATAAAAATGTTTTGACTAACCACAGATTCAATGGGGACCTTTATTCAAACACCTTAGTGGACCATGCCATGTTAACATGAACCCATAATAGTAAAAGGACACAAATTACTCCAAAAATATGCATGCATCGGTTATGTTTATAGGTACTTACTCAATAATATGCCGGACATCCACCTCTGACACATCTTCGCTGTCGGGGTCTGTAATCTTCTTCTTTTCTTCTACTGGAGTTGCTGACGGTTGAGGCTCTTCTTCTTCTTCCTGTCAAACAGCTAGTCAGTGAAAATTCTTTTTTCTCTCCACTAGACCAGCAAAGCTTTAAATGTGTCTTAGAAGAAGAAAAAAACACCCACCTCCTCCTCTTCCTCCTCCTCACTGTCTTCACTGTCTGAGCGGGGTGCCACCTCATAACTGGATGAATTCATGAAGGCATGAATCAAATACACAAATGAATATTGTAAATGATCAGCAGGGAACATTGTATGAGCACTGAAAATTAATATCCATTAACATATGTTAGATTCAGGTATCTGAATGGGAACTACACTGCTGCACCTGTTCTGGCCTCACAAAATGATGAACATTAGTTGGTGCTTCTATTACTGAATGTTCTACCCATAAATCCAGGCAACAGTGCACAGCTCTTCAGATCGTGAATGTGCAAATGGTGGAAATTCCCATAGAAAAAGCTATCCCAGCTCTGTTAACTACTTATCTCTTCAGCCATGAAAATAAGAGAAAACATGTGAGGCTTCCAAATATCAATGCTTTGAATATCGTCTATAGTAGGGTTCCCCAGTTAGTTTTTCCCAAAAGACAAATGTCATTAGTAGTAGAATTACTAGTTATAATTATGACCTGGGATTCTAAAAGCCTGGTAATGGTCACATAAACACACAAAAATGTATTACTGAGAGAAAATGTGTCCAGAATCAACTGGCAAGGATGGGAAGGTGTCTCAAAATGCAGTTACCTTAATTTCAATCAAATATCCTTCACACAAAAATTCTTAACAACCATCATGCACATTAAATCAAATAATCCTTCATTGTTTAACATTTCTTTGCAAATCAATAAAAACAGATGGGGGGGGGGTAAAACTTGGTCACAAAAAGAAAATCAATTCCTCAATAAGAATACATTTTTTTTCTGTTCCTGCATTTCCTGTTTTATTTTTAAAGTGACATATAAACAGGAAGTCAGTCACTCACTCGAGGTAAATTTTCAAATTGTCTTAGTGCCTGAAAGTCACATGGAGCAAATTTATATTGGCTCCCAAAGCAAAAGCATTAAAGGGGCCACTGACTGAAAAATTGTTTTTGTAGGTTTTAACCTTCTGAAATGCATCTATTGGTCACATGATTTTCAAAAAACTATCAAAATACTCACTTTTCTTAAAAAAACATACACCCTTTATATCATTTTTCTCTTCAAGAAGCCGTTTTAATTCTTCCGGGTTTTCTCCTGTACATCAAGAAATGGAGAGCCTAAGTCACGGCCATTCTACTTCTGCATATGGGACCTTAAATTAGAAAAACTAGTGCATGCCCGTAGAAAGCAAGTATTCTTGTCTGAAAACAGTAGGCCAGTTAGGTTTTACAGGCCCAAATGTAGGCTGTTTGAAAGTGGAATACAAAGAGGTGTAGCCTATATGTAGGCAATCACACATGTTAGACTTTGACAAATATGAAAGGGACTGAACGGCACTAAGATGTATTTGACTGTGTGAATATTAATTACAAAATACCTAATTATTGAAAACGAATGGGACATCCAGTGTTTGTGACTGTTTCGGAACCCTTGCTTATTTTTTGTCAGATCACGTATTTGTGTGATCTTTTATGACATATTCATAGATGTTGTATCTTGTATCTTACACTTTGTTGTTTAGTCACCATTATAGTTGTTTTAGTTTATATGTGTAGTTTACAGTGTATCATCAATAAACTCACGCAGTACTATAACAGGACACCTTTACAAATATTTGAGGCCCATTGTAGTGCATCCTTTTTATATTTCAGCAATATTGTAAGTACAAAACACCAAACATTATTATACTCAGCAGAATGACCCGTTTGGCTGCAACTGTTGAATCAGTGTTGCCCATTTGTCAGTAAATATTTAAATAAAAATGACTGATTTCGTTATTCAGGCGTTTTTGTGTCCTGTTTGGTTACGGTCGTCCTTTAGTAAAAACGTGCATATGTGGCCGCATATGATATGTAATTGATCTGGGCATTCTGCTCCACAGTCATGACAGTATTATTATTAACTTTTAATTTTTAGATAGCCATGCGAGCACACCAAGAGTAGCACCATCGGGGACTCGCGGTCCTGCAAAGGGACTCCTGTCTACCACTGACCGGGCAGGCTAGGATTGCTTCCCTGCGAAGGACCGCGGTCTGCCTGCTGCTTCTCCAACACCGGTGTTCTTTGTCAGATCTTGGGTCCCCACTGGCACTCCCCAAATTATCCTTTAGACCTATACAATCACGGTAACATTATAGTATAATTTTTTAAGCATTAAATCTTCAGTATTCTCTTTTTATGGTCCAATTTGTCGCTTTTCACTTCCTTGTTTTGCTCACGGACCACTCTGGCGACTGATCACAATGCTGCGTATTATCCAATCAGCACAGAGTCAATTCTAAACCCTGCCCACACTTCTAGAAGCCTGGGCATGACAAGAGACCGATGACTAAACCTTTATTGATAAAAATTACATACTTTGACTGAACAACTCCATACTTGGGGATGCACACCCTCATAACCTCAGCAAAGCACTTCACAAAATTCAAGATTCACAAAATCTGAGGTCAGTCTGACGAGCGGTTTGAGAGAGATGTGAGGAACAGACATACACACAAACACACACACAGACTGAGATTCCTTGCATATATAGATGGATAGATTCACCATTGAAATGAATGGCAAGAGTAAAATTATCTTTTAAAGCATATGATCAAAATATGGTGTGAAATCAAAAAATATTCAAAAGAACCACACTTATTGTCACAATTTAGCCCAATATGGGGTAATCAATATTTTACACCAGGGAGAGCGGATGCTGTATTTAAATTATGGAATTTAAAAAGGATTCAAAAGATTCAAGACTTATATTTGTCATGTTCAGATAACATAATGTCTTTTGAAGAACTGAGGATCAAATTCAATCTTAATAGAACACATTTTTTTTTAAATATCTTAAGCTTAGGAACTTTATTCGATCAAATCAAAATAATGCTCTCACCCGACCTACTTATTCATCCTTGGAAAAAATTCTGACGAAAGATAGTAAGAGAAAGGGTATTATTTCAGAGTTTTATAACTCATTGACACAATCCTCAAATGAAAACTCACAGAAAAGATTGAATTATTGGAAAGAAGACCTGCAAACTGAAATTTCAGAGGAACAATGGGAATTGGCTTGTACAGAAGCTCAAACCAAATCAATAAATGCACGTCTTAAATTGATACATTTTAAATGGTTAATGCGGATGTATGTTACACCGGTGGAGTTAAATAGATATAACAAAAACATACCAGATACGTGCACAAAATGTATGGAAAGTAAAGGAACCCTATTTCATTGTTTATGGGAATGTAGAAAAATTAGAATGTTTTGGGAAGAGGTGAGGGTAACAATTGAAAAAATAATTTCAAAACAATTCATATTGAATTCCAAACTGTTTTTGTTGGGTCTGTATCCAGAAAAACATAACTTTAATAAGAGTGAAAGAACATTCATAGACCTCAGTTTGCTTAATGCCAAAAAATGTATTGCACTACTGTGGAAAAAGACTCATAGACCAGATGTGACTCAGTGGTTAAGACAGATGTTAACAGACCTTCCACTAGAAAGAATAATATACATACTGAAATCAAAGGAAATTGTGTTTGAGAATATATGGAGACCTTTCATTGATTATGTAAAGAAATTAAACATAACTTCTGAAGAAGAAGGTGAATGATGTGTGTGGACCTTGTAAATTCCAAATTGGTGAATGTATAATATGTATACTTATGTAATGGATTACCTAGACTAAACAGAGGAGCATTGTTGATGACTTGCTTTTGTTAATGGTTGTTGGTGTTTTTAGTACATTTTTTTATTTTATTTTTAAATTACTTTAGTGTTAGTGTTTGATTGTTTGTGTCATGTTTGTTAAAAAAGGTTCAATAAAAAATATTGTGGAAAAAAAAATTATCTTTTGATCCCGATCAAATTTTGCCACAAGTTACATATATGATGTTTGTCAATTTAAATATGGGTGTCAAATAAAAAGATAATTTTTCATGTAAACAATGGTGTAGGTTGTTGTCTAACTGTTATGGTATAAGGTTATGGAAATACATAAATTAAAAACTACAAACATAGATGGACAGAGCTTATGTCATCTTTTCAAAGCGCACCCAGAGTGAAGTAACTAACAGTCCTCTGGATCAGCTGCAGCTCTCACAATACAAAACAATACCTTTGTGTTGTTTTTCTCCTCTTTGGATGCTTCTTTCATCGGTCAGGAAACAGGAGGTGAGGTTTTACTAATCTCCCGCCATGCTCATGTTTAGTGATGTGGGATGATGGGAGTTCTTGTCCACTAATCGTTTAAACAAAAACTAAATATTACTCTGTTATTATACAACAGCTGACAACTTTAATTACATGGAAAATTATCTTTTAAATTGACAAACATTATATGTGTAACTCGTGGCAAAATTTGATTGGGATCAAACATAATTTCGCTTTTGTCATTCATTTCAATGTAGAATTTTTTTCAATTTAAGGTCCCATATGTGAAAGTATAGAGGGCGTCACTTAGGCTCTCTGTGGAAAACGTCACTAAAAGGTAAACGTCACTAGCCTTGATACCTGCCCACTGCTCTGTTATTGGTCAGCCTAACTGTCTGTCATGTAGATGGGCAGGGACCCAAAGGCGCTAGCTTAAGAGCTAACGGTGGTACTCAGAAACTCACTTACCAAATACGGTTTATAATATTATTTTCTTTAAATTTCAGTCATCCTAATAGACATTGCTGTTACCACCTGGTTCACTAATCCACAGTCAATAATATATCTCATGTCATTTTGGCTTATTTCGTTATATTTTCGCTATGAAACTACATTGAGCAATTAGTCATCAGTCAGTTACTGCTTTAGGAGCTCACCTCTTCTGGGAGGAGATGATGGACAGGCTGCCTGACCTTAGCGCAACTGTTGATCCAGCTGGTTTTAATAACAGTTTTCTATAAATTCTATTCACCCCCACTGAAATCCTTGTTCATCTACAACACTTAACCATATACATCATCCTTCGATGTTGTTTTAGCTTTAATTGCTTGTAGTATTATGTCTAACCAAGATCAAAGGCAGCTAACTGAAGCTAGTGGTTTAGCCACTCATTCACAAATGTTTCTGTGTGTACTATACTCCAGGGCCCTGTCCACTAGTGATGCATTATTGCATTCATTCTTTAAGACAAACTTACATTACTTGGCTCAGACTAGAGCCTAGCTAGGATCTAGTCAGCTAAGAGTAGCAATAGTGACATAAGAGGGAGAGCAGAGTTAAATGTGGCCTTAGAAATTTAAAGAAACGTGCACTGAAACCAGCCATTCTCAGAAAGACTGCAAAAGATGATTCATAATGATCCTGCAATAATTAAATAATTATAGAAAATTTGACCTAAATATATCACATACATTTCATTAAGATGTGTGAGCTGTTAAAATGTCGAAAAGTTCTTTAAGGCAGACCTGAATATTAAGTATGGATGTTTTTATTTACTTTATTTATTGGACCGAGCAAAAATTGCCCTTCTCTCTTATGCTGGACACTGTTTTCCTCTTCTCACTCACAACCATTCTCTTTTCACTCTACTTAGTGGTGTCACTCAGTGAATACTACGTCAGTGGTGTGTGTCTGTGACTGCTTGATTTACAGGCCCATGATGAGGTCAGAATACAGTAGGCTTGAGGTAACCCAACAAAAACATAATTAACTCCCACCTTCACAAACCTCTTCCTTTTCCCACCCAGACTCACCCAGGATTCATCTCTAGCCAGGTCTCCAGCTGTCCAGCTTTGGGAGCATCCACTCCCGTCAGGATGTTGCCACTGTCCACGTGTATGACTTTAACTGGGAGGTCACTCATCTGACTTGTCTCATCCAAAGGCTGCAGGAGGATGAGGAGGTGTCAGGTTATGTTTTGGAGTAAGCTAATCTGTTCAGGCTTACTTTAATGGCACAGCGTTTTAGATGGTTAAAGTGTACGGTGGGGGGGCGGGGGGCTGAAAAGTTCATAGTGGTCAAATTTGACCAAATGTGGGTTATTTTTCAACACATTCTCCACTTTGGTCCAGTGCTTGGATCCCTGCAGTTGAAAAATAAACCACATTTGGTCAAATTTGACCACTATGAACTTTTCACATACACCCCTCCCCCATCCTTTCCCTCATATTCTGTGAGGATCATCGTGGAGTTTCTGCTGGAGGAGCACATTCCCATTATCGGTGAATGATGCCTTGTTCAGTATTCAATTACCTCTGGCCACCTGCTGCAGATTCCTATGATAAAGCCACCCCATATGATGTTTGTTGGTGTTTGATAGCAAACTCAGTGAATGAAATATTTCACCACAGTGAACAAAGAACTGAAAAGCTCTGTCATGACAACACCAAAGAAAACAGGCCACCATCACCTGCGAGGTTTTGTTGGAAATTAGATCTATGTAGTGTTTGAGGAGCTCTGTAGAGACCAGAACAATTAAACAAAGAATAAGGTCGCTGCTGTTGTCACTTCCAAACTCTGGAATGACCTTTCCCTTTATATTAGGACTCTACCTACTTTGGAAATATTTAAATTACTTCCCAAAACACTTCTTTTTCATAATCAATTTTTATTTTAAATTTGATCTTTTATCCGTTTTCAAATTTCTGTGAACATTGCTCGAGTCAGCTTTTGCTGTTTTAAATGTACTTTATAAATAAATGTGACTTGACTTGATTTTATTAAGATTTGTGTTGTTCATCCAACATATTCAGAGATAAACAGAGTAGCCAGAAACTGTCCTCAAGTAAAAATACTGTTACCTTATGACATCATTTACTCAAGTATGAATAACAATATTCACTAAAGAAATACTGGACCTCTTGTCAAACCTGTCAGAGGTTTTTCTCTGAAATTTGTGACTCTTTTCTCCAAAATTATTACTTTTTCCTCTACATATGAAACTTTTTTGCATAAATGTTCAATTTTTTTCATGCAAAGTTGCAACTTTTTGCCGGTTTTTCATTGTGGATTTATGGATTTTTTTTTTCTTGCACTCATACAGTAACTTCTCATAAATGTGTCAGGTTTTTCTCAAAATGTTGGGATATTTTCATGTAGTTTATGACTGTTTTCACATCAACGTGCAACTTTTCTTGTAAATTCCCAACTTCACTCTCACCACTTTGAAGTTTTTCTTTTAAAAATACAAATAATTCACATGTACCCTCTAATAAAATCCAAATCATATAAACAGTTGACACTAAAATACCTAAAGATGCAGTAATTTCTGTAAAAACAAGTTTTGATCTTATACACAAGCACATTTCTAAACTTTTTTTTCAAATCAGTAAACTCAAAAGCAACTCAGAGAACAATCAAATGTACTTGAGTAAAGTACAGTTTTTCTTCTTAACTGTACTCAAGTAAGTGTAAGTATCCTGCATTAAAACTACTTGGTTAAGTGCAATTTTGAGAAAAAAAATTACATAAGTACACACATGGACAAAATTGTTGGTACCCCTCTGTTAATAAAAGAAAAACCCACAATGGTCACAGAAATAACTTGAATCTGACAAAAGTGGGAATAAATAAAAATTCTATGAAAATTAACCAATGAAAATCAGACAATGTTTTTGAACTGTGGTTCAACAGAATTATTTTAAAAAACAAACTCATGAAACAGGCCTGGACAAAAATGATGGTACCCTTAACTTAATATTTTGTTGCACAACCTTTTGAGGCAATCACTGCAATCAAACCATTTCTGTAACTGTCAATGAGACTTCTGCACCTCTCAGCAGGTATTTTGGCCCACTCCTCATGAGCAAACTGCTCCAGTTGTCTCAGGTTTGAAGGGTGCCTTCTCCAGACGCCATGTTTCAGCTCCTTCCACAGATGTTCAATAGGATTTAGATCAGGGCTCATAGAAGGCCACTTTAGAATAGTCCAATATTTCGCTCTTAGCCATTCTTGGGTGTTTTTAGCTGTGTGTTTTGGGTCATTATCCTGTTGCAAGACCCATGACCTGCGACTGAGACCAAGCTGTCTGACACTGGGCAGCACATTTCTCTCTAGAATATCTTGATAGTCTTGAGATTTCATTGTACCCTGCACAGATTCAAGACACCCTGTGCCAGATGCAGCAAAGCAGCCCCAGAACATAACAGAACCTCCTCCATGTTTCACAGTAGGGACAGTGTTCTTTTCTTGGTGTGCTTCATTTTTGCGTCTGTGAACATAGAGCTGATGTGCCTTGCCAAAAAGTTCCAGTTTTGTCTCATCTGTCCATAGGACATTCTCCCAGAAGCTTTGTGGCTTGTCAACATGCAGTTTGGCAAATTCCAGTCTGGCCTTTTTAGGATTTGTTTTCAACAGTGGTGTCCTCCTTGGTCGTCTCCCATGAAGTCTACTTTGGCTCAAACAACGATGGAGGGTGCGATCTGACACTGATGTACCTTGACCTTGGAGTTCATCATGAATGTGTTTAGAGATTGTTCTGGGATCTTTTGTTATCATTCATATTATCCGTCTCCTCCTGTGGCCACGTCCAGGGAAGTTGGCTACAGTCCCGTGGATCTTAAATTTCTGAATAATATGTGCAACTGTAGTCACAGGAACATCAAGCTGCTTGGAGATGGTCTTATAGCCTTTACCTTTAACATGCTTGTCTATAATTTTCTTTCTAATCTCCTGAGACAACTCTCTCCTTTGCTTCCTCTGGTCTATGTTTAGTGTGGTACACACCATGTCACCAAACAGCACAGTGACTACTTGTCACCCTTTAAATAGGCAGACAAGTTTGTAGACCCCTGTGACGTTAATTAGAGGACACATCTTGGTTGAACATGTCCCTATTGTCACATTGTTTTCCATCTTTTCTAGGGGTACCATCATTTTTGTCCAGGCCTGTTTCATCAGTTTGTTTATTAAAGTAATTCTGTTGAACCACAATTCAAAAGCATTGTCTGATTTTCATTGGTTAATTTTCATAGAATTAATACAGTGTGTATATAAATACACACTGTTTCTTCCAGTATGTATTTATATACAATGACAGCTCTGCTCACCTCTCCATCAGGCCCCAAGGTAGGAGGCTGACCCTCGGCATTCTCCAACTGCAATACAAAACAACTGTAAATGATTACATGCAAACCCCAAGAGCAGATGGCAAGTGTACAACAGCTCTGTATTCCATGCCTTCTTCTTTTTCTTCTTCTTTTTTTTCTTCTCCTTGAGTGCCTGTGCAGCTTTGTGGGCTCTGACCAGCTCTGTGAGGTTAGCAACATACTCATCAGTTTGCTGCAGCAAGTAAGCCAGCCGCTTATCCTTCTTCTGGTCAATCAGTTTACGGTAGCCCTCCTCATCCTCAGCCTGCAGAGACAGACGGGCATGCAGTGTGTCAGGGAATGAGTACTGTACATACAGTATTTGCAGAGATAAGACTCAGTTTTCTTTTACCATAAGCCTCCTCATCCTCTCCTTCTCAATACGTTCATTTTCCTTCTTCTGCTCCCGTTCGGTGTTAGCGTGGTATGTGGCCACAGCTTTGGTCAGTTTCTGAATTTTGCCTGTAATCGAGCGATGGTACTCTTTGAAGTCTTTGGCATGCTGGAGGATGCTGTTGAGGTACTCCTGGGGGTAAAGAAGCAGAGAAGACATGGGGTATTAAAGATATAACATATAATCATATCATAACATTGTTTTGTGTGATGCTTGGATGTTACATATAGTATTAGACTAATAATTTATCATCATTTTCTGTGGCATACCACATGAAGCAGCTTGATTCCTAACAGATATGACACCAGTTTTATCAGATTTAATAGTTTTTAGCCAATTTTAAGAAATATACTATATGGACAAAAGTAGTGGGACACCTACACAGTACTTCTAGGACATCCCTTGCTACATCAATAGACAAGAATATGGAGCTGGTCCTCCTGTTTTCTGTATTAACAGCTTCTGTTTGACTGGAAAGGCTTCCTACAAGATTTTGGAGTGTTTCTGAGGCAATTTTTGTCCATTCATTCAGAGGAGTATTTGTGCGGTCAGATGATAAGTATGTTGGACTAGAGAGCCTGGCCCACAATCTCTGTTCTGCATGGGTAAGTAAAGTTCTTCCAAAACAAACTGATTCAACCATTCACAGTCATCATGGAATGGAAAGGAGCCTTCCACAAACTGTTCTCACAAAGTGAGAAATGTAGAATTGTCCAAAATATCTTACTAAGCAGAAGGATTTTCCTGGAATGAAACACTTGAATTTAACGATTGAAAGGTGTAGTCCATTACTTTTGTCCATATGTGTATACTGGTTAAAAGTAATTACAGTGCTGAATGGAACCTTCAGAAACTTAGGATAATTGGTGGTTAGCCTCTTACAATCCATTCATTGAGAAGGTCTGCAGGCCAAATTTCCTGCCAACGCACCTGAGGCTGTTACATATATGAATGGATTTTACTTAGGCCTGGTGCACACGACGTTTTCGTTTAGACCCGGAGAGAAACATCTGCGTGCACACGACACCTCACAGAAGCAACCGCGCGTGCACACGGATCCACCGACGGTGTGAAAACTGCTGGTGGAACTAACAGATGACAAGTAGAAGTTTCACTAGGGACTTTGGATTATTACTATGAATGCCAGATTCCATCTGCGATATCACTCCATCCATCCATCTTCTACTGCTTATACAGGGATCCGGGTCACGGGGGCATCAGTCCAGGCAGAGTAGCCCAGATTTTCGTCCAGTTCACATAGCACCATAATCTCCATGATCCCTCCTGCAGGTGGTGAACCCACTGGAGGGGGGACCCATGTGCCTCCTTTGGGTACACTGGGTCCTTGATGTAACCTTCTTCATGGGATCCATTGGACTGCTCTTAGTCTGGCCCTTCACCCAGGACCTGTTTGCCTTGGGAGGTCCTACCAGGTGCAAGTTGCCCTCGACAACATAGCTCCTGGGATCATTCAGGCACTGAACCCCCTCCACCATCTGCAATAAATATTTATGTTCATTTTCTTGAAGCTGAAAGAATAAGGGAGTAATAAATAAATAAATAATGCATTGAGATGACGTTTGCTGTGATTAGGCGCTATACAAATAACGTAATCCTTGCCTGGCCACTTAAGTGACCGTTGCAGCCAATCATCTGAAGGCAGGGCGATCTTAGGCTAGGGCAATGAGGTCAGCCAGAGGTCTTATCAATGCAACCTGGGTCATCCAGGACAGTCTGGCCCAACCTCGGGGGCAATGCCAGCCCTGGGGGGGTGGACGAGTGTTGGCGGAGAGGGCCTGCTTGGCCGGTGTCCCATCTTCCAACCTAGCCATGTGGCTAAGGAGCCGCAGCCTTCCTCTTCTGATGACGGTGGAGATGGGGATGGGGCAGCCAGCCCTCCTGTAGACCTCATCGTTTGTGGTGTGGTGGAACCATCGGATGACGAGGATGTTACGGAGGCAGGTCCGATGGAATATGTCCAGATGGTGGATGGTTGTGGTGGAGAGGGTCCAGGTCTCGGACCAGTAAAGGAGGACGGAGATCACACAGGTGTTAAAGATTTACAATTTTGTGGTCGTGTGGATCTTCCCGCTCCACTAGACTCTCTGGAGGCGGCCAAAAGCACTGTGAGACAGCTGCAGGCAGCGAGCAATCTCTGGGTCTGATGAGCAGGAGCTAGTGATCTTAGATCCGAGGTAGACAAAGTCGTTGACAGTCTCAACCGGCTCGCTGTTGATGGTGATGACTTGTGGTGGTGGTGGCAAGAAGTCTGACAGCGACTGGATCTTTTTCTTTGCCCAGCTGATGGTGAGGCCCAGGGGTGATGCTTCCTGTGCAAGCAGCTCCAGTGCCTCAGCCATTATGTCTATATGCATAGTGAAAAACACCACATCGTTCGCACAGCACAGGTCTGTGAAGTGGGAATGGAAGTCAACTCCAAGATTGGGGAAGCATTCCATCGCATTCTTGACCCAGTAGTCAACTGCAACATTAAAGAGGTTTGGCACGACGACGCATCCCTGCCAGGCTCCAGAGGTAGTGACAAAAGGGTCTGACATGTCACCCTCGGCGTATACCCTGCACATGGTGAATTCAAATAAAGCTGAATTAAATAAATAACCCATATAATTGCAAGCAATAAAAAAATCTGACTTACTGACAGCTGGCTTGAATATTTGATAAGGAGTCTTCAGTCATAACTTTTACAAAAACAAGCAAGAAAAAAGAGTGATATGATGAGATCTCGGGCTTCAGCAGACATTCATCATTTGCACAGCACAAAACTGGATTTTAAACATCAGCAACTCCAAGGTGATTTGTTCATCATTCAACAAAGGTAGGGATCCTCCTTGGTTATAATTTTGAGGATTATTTTTCTATATAAGGTTGCATCTTTTGTGTAAAAAAGCAGTTTTACAGATACAGTTAAGAGCCCATTTTTAACCTGATATTAACTATAAACAAATCAGGCTTAAAGTTTAATCACGGAGCTTATATTTCTGTAAGAAATACAGAAAGCTCCATATTTGTATTTCTCTATGAGAAATAAATGTTCCTTGTTTTGTGGATTGGGTGAAATCTGTTGTAAACTGGGGCTGTAGCTCTTTATTTCCATAGATATGGACGCGCTTAAACAGCACCAGGAAAGCCTCTCCACTCCGGTGACTGGTTTCAAATCTCTACACTTTCACGCCTCCAAATACCCGGCATAGTATACATGGACAGCTAAACTCGAGACGAACTTCCACGGTTTGGGGTAAAAATGTTGTCGTGTGCACGGCCCCTTAGTGATCACCAGATGGCACCGACAGAATGAGTTTCCAGAAGTTTCTTAGGTGCCTTAAAGGCATAGTCTCTCATACAAACTGCAATTCCAGTGCAGTTAGGACATTGTGTAAAAACAAAATACAATCCTTTTCAGTCTTTATTCAATTGAATACACTACAAAGACAAGCAATTTAATGTTCAAACTGATGAACTTCTTTTTTTTTTTTTTTTGCAAATATTCACTCATTTTGAATTTGATGCTTGCAACAGGTTCCAAAAAAGCTGGGACAGGGTCATGTTTACCACTGTTTTACATCACCTTTCCTTTTAACAACACTCAATTAGTGTTTAGGAACTGAGAATACTAATTTTTTCAGCTTTGTAGGTGGAATTCTTTCCCATTCTTCCTTGATGTACGACTTGAGTTGCTTAACAGTCTGGGGTTTCAATTGGAGTATTTTGCATTTCATAATGCGCCACACATTTTCAGTAGGAGACAGGTCTGGACTGGAGGCAGGCCAGTCTAGTACCTGCACTCTTTTACTGTGAGGTCCCCCTGGTTTAATACGTGCAGAATGTGGCTTGGTATTATCTTGCTGAAATAAGCAGGGGACGTCCCTGAAAAAGATGTTGCTTGGATGGCAACATATGTTGCTCCAAAACCTGTATGTACTATTCAGCATTAATGGTGCCTTCACAGATATACAAGTTAGCCATGCCATGGGCACTAACACACCCCCATACCATCACAGATCCTAGCTTTTGAACTTTACGCTGATAACAATCTGGGTGGTCCTTTTCAGCTCTTTAGCCCGGAGGACAAGACGTCCATGACTTCCCCCCCGACCAAAAAAAAAACAACCCTGAAATGTGGACTCATCAGACCACAGCATACACTTTTCCACTTCAGTCCATCTCAGATGAGCTGAGACCCAGCACAACCGGCGGCATTTCTGGGTGTTGTTGATATAATTCATTTCAATTCAGTTCAACTTTATTTATATAGCCCCATTTCACAACAACAGTTGTCTCATAGCATATATGGCTTTTGCTTTGCATAGTAGAGTTTTAACTTGCACTTGTAGGTGTAGCGATGAACTGTGTTAACTGACAATGGTTTTCTGAAGTGCTCCTGAGTCCATGTGGAAATATCCTTTACAGAATGATGTTGGTTTTTAATTCAGTGCCGCCTGAGGGATCGAAGGTCACAGGCCTGCATAGTTGGTTTTTGGACTTGCCACTACGTACAGAAATTTCTTCAGATTCTCTGGATCTTTTGATTATATTATGGACTGTAAATGATGAAATCTCTAAAGTCCCTGCAATTGTACTTTGACAAATGTTCTTAAACTGTTGGACTATTTGCCCACGCAGTTGTTCACAAAGTGATGAACCTCACCCCATTCTTGCTTGTGAACAATTGAGAGTTTCGGGGATGCTCCTTTTATACCCAATCCTGACACTCACCTGTTTCCAATTGACCTGTTCACCGGTGAAATGTCTCAGAAAGGTGTTTTGGAGGCATTCCTCAACTTTTCCAGTCCTTTCTTGTCCCAGCTTTTTTGGAACATGTTGCAGGCATTGATTCAAAATGAGTGAATATTTGCAAAAAACAATAAAGTTTATCACTTTGAACATTAAATATCTTGTCTTTGTAGAGTATTCAATAGAATATAGGTTGAAAAGGATTTTCAAATCATTGTATTCTGTTTTTATTTACATTTTACACAACATCCCAACTTCAGTTGGGGTTTGTAGATACCAGTAGTAGGTTCTAAGGAAAAAAACGGAAACCGTTGTTCTACCTGATGTTTTTGTCTGCGTTTGCGCTCTTGCTCAATCTTCTGCTGCTTCTCCAACTTCTCTGTGATACGGGCCTCTCGCAGAGACTGACGTTTGCTTCGCTTGTAGGCCTTGGCATCGAGGGCGGTCTCCAAAGCTGTGTCACGACGCATGCACACCACCACTTCTTGTCGCAGCTGTGGACAGAGGTGCATGTAGAAAATATGACCTCACCAGCAGAGCAAATCTCACCTAAGCTGAACAAGAGCTCTCCTAGGTGCCAGTGTTGGTATTAACATGATACAGAACATACCTGCCTCTGGAAGTTTAGCAGTCGTAGGGCTTTGAGCTCTATTGTAGCTTTGGTACGTAAATCACCAGCCAGAGAACCAGGGAGGTTCTCCAGTTCAGCAATGCGATGTGTTATACGGGCTTGTAACCTGAGGGAGCAAACAGTCCTAAGTTATTCACCCACTTCACCAGAATACATGTTAAAATCGCCGATTTACCAGGAGGTTCAGTCAAAGAATGTCAATCCATGCATTACAGAACATGCTGGAGATGGAGCATGAGCTGAGCAAGATATGATATATAAAATAGAATATATTTAGTAAAAAAAATCTGTAAATGCACAGCTTATGATGTCTTATTAAACCAACTTTAAGTTTAATATTACTTTTCTAAATCTACTAAACGTGAAAAAAAGTGAATCTCTGCAGTACCTGTACTCCCTCTCCTGCAGGATTTCCACGGGGTCAAGGCCACAGGGTTTCTGGATGGGTGTGATGCGGTTCTGCTTGGCGTGGTAAGGCATCATGGGAGTAGGCTGCGCAGGCTGCCCGGGGGACTGGGTCTGCGGGGGCATTACTGGAGAGGCAGCTGGGGGGACTGAAGGGGGAGCAGGAGAAGGCCGTCCTGTGGGCTGAGGAGGGATCAGTTTTTGAGGCGCACTGGAGGGGGCTGCTGCATTCACCATGGGTCCTGGAAGAAGGTGAAGTGAGGGAAAGATATGTACCCATGATGATAGGTATATATAGTCTACAGTATACTGTATATAACATAAAAAGAACACATTGTTCTAATGATTCTAATTCATTCACTTTTCTTTTTGTACAAGATAGGATTCAGCATCCATGGATTTTCACAATTTTATGCCACCCCTGCATACCTTCAGGCCAGGACTTGGGGGGTCCATTGAGATTTTGTCCCTGCATCCCAGCTGGGGTCCCTGATGGGCCAGGAGGAGGCATGTTGGGCCCCATCATTCCTAAAAATAATTTAAAGAAAAAAACAGCTTTATAGCTCTTTAAAATTTAGAATACAAAGTAGTATATCAGACATTCCTTACAGGTGCTCACCATGGCCTCGGCTATAGCCTGGTCCCATTGGTCCAGGCCCTGGCCCAGCTGGACCACCCCCTGGTCCCCCTCCCGCTCCAGGGGCGAGGCTTGGTATAGGCTGCTGCATCCCTGGCATGGGCCTCTTTCCTTGGACCGCCATCTGAAGGTGGTCTGGTAGGGGCTGTCCCCGGGCCAGCATCTTATAAGCCATAATCTGGGCTCTGAGCTGATGAAGCTGGTTCTGGTTGAAGGGAGTTGGGCCACCAGGACCTCCAGGGCCAGCAGGGCCAACAGCATCAAGCCCAGCACTAAGGCTGGGGACATGAGAGCCAAGACTGGATCCAGGGCTAGGACCTGGTCCAGAACTGCCTGGAGGGCCAGGCCGGTTATTAGGACCCAAGGGGTGCTGCTCTCCACTGGGGCCATCTAAAGGTGCAGAGGCAGAACCAGGGCCACCAGACGAGGAAGAGGAAGATGATGATGGCATGAGAGGTCCGGAGGGGGGACCATTTGAAGGAACGGGGCTGGAATGGTCCGAGCCACCCAAGGGAGACTGGTAGCCTAGAGGAGACAGACAGAGAGGAGGACAGGGGCAGAGAGAAACTCACAGAGGGTCCATCATGGAGGACATCATTAACTCACAAATGTACAAGAAAAAGTACAATTAAAAAAAAAATCACAAATCTATTAGAAAAAAGGCTCGAATTTATGTGAAAGAAGTTGCAAATTTACAATGAAAGTATAGTCAACAAACTTGCTTATTATAGACAGGTCAGCTTATACTGTATTTACAACTTGACTGTTTTAAATGTTAAAGCTCAAATATGTATGTTTTGTGGCTCCATGCAGATTTTTATTTTAGCCAAAAATGCTAAAAAATGGCTCTTTTCATAACAGAGGTGACCAACCCCTGATCATCTGCTGGTTCATATTTTATATTTAACATAGAGAAATGGAGGAATATGAGTCTAATGCCAAATCATTCCTGCAGGTGAACTGTTGCCTCACACTGAATAAATCCTGCCTGCATTACTTCAGTTAGTTTTTAATCTGTGACTCACAGTTTTAAGCCATCTGTCTGTCTTATTGCAGCCCAAACATCACTTTCTGTATGCAGAAGTAGAGCTACAAAATTGTTTTCTGAATGTTATTTGAACTACACTAACTCAGCTGGAGCACTGTGTATTCTTCTGTATTTCTGTAGTGTTTGATGAAAACGGTAATTTACAGTTCATTCTGTAGCTTGTGACAGCAGAGACATCTCCTGTGAACCATTCAGGCCATATGTCCACACGACTGCACACAAGTCACAATGAACCACTTCCACAATGCTGGAAAGACTGGAATTGCCACACACATGTTGGTGAGACACTACCTTGAGAGTGCTGTTCCAGAGGACTGGGTGGGGGGCCCATACCGCTGTGCCCGCCCTGTCTCATAGACAGTCCCTTCATCTGACTGAAGCGGCTCTCCTCACTTAGGCTCTTTTCATGCAGGCCCTCCATGGGCTGTGGGAAGAAATCAAACAGCTGCAAAGTAAATGGCGCTGAATGGAAGATTAGTTTACTAGCCCATCTACAGAAAATTAATCGACAACTAATTTTATAATCGAGTAACCGCCTATGCAACCTTTTCCAGTATGAATACAGAAAATAATAAGGTTTCAGGTTCTCAAACATGAAAATTTGCCACTTTTCTTGTTTTTGCATTATAAACTGAATAATTTTTGGTTCAGTACTATGTTTGACAAATCAAGACGTTTGATAAGGTCACTGTGATCTCTGTAATCTGGACATTTTTTTACTGTTTTGTAAAATATTTTACAGACCAAATGATTAGTCTAAATCTAATCTGAATGAATGGCACATTAATCTGCAACAAAAACAGTTGCTAGTCACAGCCCTATTTTAGTCACTCCTTATAATCACAAAGTGAACTGCAGCCCCATTCTCTCTATTCATATAAGTCCATATGAATACTGTGAATTGTAATTCAAATAAAAAATCATTAGTCAAAATCATCAAAATTTAAATAAGCCTGGAAATATTTAACTTCACATGTAATGAATCTAGAGGAGATAAAAAATTAACATGTTTGAGTTAAAATACAGAAAAACGTAAACTAGTTCATGTTTTTAGCTAATTTTTAGCGGCACCTGCAGTCCTTCACAGACTGAATAGGGCTGTAGTTCTCTTTGTGACCCCAAGGTGTCATTAAGCCCCAAATTTCCAAAAGTTCCACTCAGAATTGAAGACTGCTTTGTAGAATAAACAAGGCAGTCAGAGACAGGAGACTTCTTCCCCTGCTGGACACTTTTTTAAAAATACAAGTGCAGAAACAAACACACAAAGAGAAGAGAAACCGATCACATTAACTAAGCATCATCTCCAGAGGTGAAGTAAATAATAATAATAATAATAATAATAATAATAATGCATATAAGGAGTTGTTATTTAAGAAATGTTAAGAGTCTATTAAATCTACAACTTATTTCCTTGGTACAGCCAAAAAAAAACCAAAACAAAGAAACTCTTTACTCACTTTGGCATCAATCTGATTTTGATTAATCATTAATGTTTGCTTTATTATATATTTCCTGAGTCCTAGTAACTTATCATATTTGACCATGCCTGTGTGCAAGCAAAAGTGGCATTTAATCTGCAAAAATTCAACATTGAAATTATCCGCAATTTACTAAAAACTGAAGATGCAACATAGAGATGCATAAAGATGCATTGTAAATCAGTTTGGATTTGAATCGTTAATGGCTGGATCATAACTGAATCAAATTGTGACACCACTGAAGATTCACACCTCTAGTACATAAATAGACAACTTTGCATTTGCAGCCTTTATTAATAATTTTTAATAATCACCATACTGGTGTGTCTGAATCGATACAGTATTGCCACCTCAAAGCATCGCAATACTATGATGCATCGATTTTGCTGTGTAGGCTTTTATAGTTTTCTGCATTTTTAACACTATTAAGTGGGTGAGCCAGTAAGTCTCAGCCTGGTTATCTGGGCTTCACTAGAAATCTCCCAGCTGACAACTGTGATAACTAAACTTCTCGGTGGGTTCTCAGATCGATCTGGCATTAGTAGCACATTTGCTAAATTTACTGGAAATGCAACAGAGGGACTCTCAGACTATAAAGATATATTCTGAAAATACTGTATATATTTGAATGAATTCTTATAATTCAAGGTAGATATTACTGATTGGGCAACAACTCTGACATCACTGGTTTTACTTTGTTAGAAGATTTCAGTCTTACATTTTAGAAATAAACTATAACTGGCTAGTTCGCTGTTAGTTTGTTAGTGTGCAATAAATGTTGCAAATAAAGTAAAATTATAATGAACACAGCTCTAATTCATTGATGGTAAAACTTTAATGTTTCAAAATAAACATGACAGATTATTCACACAGTGGATGAAACATTTAAATTAATTTGTGGCATAACACACAAATCTATGGACTAGGGCTTTTTAAACTTGCTAACACACCACCTGCTGTTTCTAATTAAGTGGAACTGTTAACTTTAAGGTCTATGGGGGACTGCAGGGATCCTTACTTTGTGCAGAGGATGCATGCTGTCTGAGCCATATCCAGAGGTTCCTGGCTGGGAGTGTCCAGAGGAGGGAGGACCTGGGCTGGGACCCATCATACTGTGAGAGGAGCCAGGTGAAGGCCCTGGGCTGGGACCCAACATAGCTCCAGGGGATGGACCTGGACCAGGGGAGGGACCTGGGCGAGGGGTGCCTCCCATGGGAGGATCTGGCGTTGACATGATCGCCCTGGATCTCCTGCTCCTGGATGAGCAGCAGGGACCTGAGAGAAAGGAGTGAAATGAAAAAGGGGAAGTTATCTTTGTAATCCTCAGACTGACTGATGTGCATAATAAGTAACTGATGAGATAATACTGGAAATTCCTAAAAAATGGTGATGCTGGTTACGTCACTACAGCTCTGTGTTTCTGATCCATGACATGGTGAGGATGCACATTTTTTTTTAGCAGGATCTGGGTGAATTTTATCCAGCCTATCAGCTGCAGATTGCCTCTTCTGCTGCGGTGCACCAAATCATCCTTTGCGCGTATATGCAATTACATCCGCCGGGTTATGGCTGGACTTGGATTGGAGAAGGGCAAATACAGTAAATTATGCACAAGAGCCGGTGCTGCTGAGAATTTCTCACTCTGACATGAAAGGGTGTCTCGTAAAATATATTTTTTTTTAAAAAAAGAGGGGGGGAATGGCGGATTGTGCTTGTGCGACAGACCTACCCGCATCCACAGGACAGGCAGTCCCGGGTGGATTTCCGCGCTCCTGGTCTGATATTTGCGGCTGATGGAAGAAGACGCAGCAGCCGTCGCAATTAGCCTACTCACCCTCTTTGTAATCTGCCTTCAAGCGTTGATTTGTTTCACCGACGTGGCTCGAGCGCCCCCCTGCACCGCTCCTATGACCGAATGTCTAGTCACGGCTCAGCGCCAGCGCGCATGCGTGCGCCGGGAGCGCAAGACTGGATTCACCTAATGCTGAGATGTAATTTAGAAATTAAGATAATGTTTTCTAATAATCGGAGCTGGGGTGATTACTGAGTAGTTTTGTTGCATGAAAATTTGTAATTATACTTTAGTACATTTATGGGTAATAAAATGTACTTTTTCTTAAGTACAGGGGCGGATCTAGAAAATTTTTGATGGGGGGGGGGCAGGGTGGGGCGCCTTCTCCGAAAATAACATAAATTAAAAATAATCATCTCTTCAAGATTGTAAGTAATAAACTGAACATCTCTAACAATGTTGTTTTACAGCATGATATTGAAATAAACAATGAGAGCATTTTTTAACTTCATTCAGCTTTATAAATTTTTTTTAAAGTAGCAGGTGCAAAACCTTGAGGAAAAAAATAAACCTTGCTGCGGATGAAGCAGTCATGTGAGACTATATTTTAATTAATTATGCCTTGGTGAAAACGGAGGCATACGGTAATCAGTCAGTGTGTCTGCGTGTGTGTGTGTGGTTGATTGTCTGTCTATTACCAGCTTTTCCGCTCGCCTGGTCAAAATTAAGTACAATTTAAGGCTTGTATCATTGTCTCACCATATTTTCTAAGCTTTTAATTTGCCAGAATTTCAAGATAAGACCTTGTTTTCAAAATAAACAGTGTGGAGAATGTGGAAATGATGGGGCTGAGTTTATCTCACAAGTCAGGTTTATTCACATTCTCCAACATCATCCAAAAACAGAAGGAGAAAGAATCCCCCAACATCTGTCTCTTTTATACCCCAGGACATCAAAGCACACAGTCACATTGTACTTAATCCCCAGTAACAATGCATCTTCTTCCTGATCTTAACACCCCCCACCTTCAGTCTCTGGCCGCTGGGCGAAATCCCCTCCAGGCCGTCTCTTTGCATGCCAAAGACTAAACTTTCACATCCTCGTGTTATCTCCAAAGACGCTCAGTCCTTTGTTCCGTCTCAGATGTGAAGCCTAAGGTGGTATATGTATGAATCATACAGTGATATACATATGTGCGTATATGTGTCCCACATGACCCCCCCCCCAAACGTCTAAGATGGAACAACGTAATAACAGTCTGCACGTCATGGTAAAATTATTACACATCAGTCCACGTGTTGCTTGGGCCTCAGTCTCCTCCCGTATCTGCTGTAAGCGGGCTTTACCACTTTCGCAGCGCCCTCCTGCTGGGGAGCTGCTGTCTGAGGATGAGAACTGTTAGTCAATCCCTGTGGGTGTTCTGGGGAATGTTCCTTAGGTGGTCTGCCGCGCCGAGGAGCTGTGGCCAACAGCACATCTTCGTCGGCCAACATAAAGGCGGGTTTGAGCCTGTTTATGCCAATCTTTTCTTTCCTGCCCCCCAAATCTAGCAAAAAATGCTTATCCCCTGTTTCCAGCACTCTAAATGGTCCATCATAAGGTGGTCACAACGGTGGGCGATGCGCATCGTGTCTGACAAAAACAAACTCCGCATTTTTTAGAGCCTTAGGCACAAAAACACGCGGAAAACTGTGGTGAAAGGGGCCAGGCAGCATGCCCGCTTCCGTGCCACTCTGCAACCGCTGAGCCGGGGAGCATTCTGGCGCAGGATTATCTGGGAGAAATTCCGCGGGCAGCCGAAGTGGCTGCACAAAAACTAGCTCCGCCGGGGAGGCTTCTAAATCCTCTTTAGGTGCAGAACACAACCCCAATAAAACCCATGGTAGCCTGTCCACCCAATTTGCATCCGTAAGCAACGCTCTGAGGGCCGCCTTCAATGACCTATGAAAACGTTCGCATAACCCATTAGCCTGCGGGTTGTACGCGGTAGTGCGGTGGATCATTACCCCCAGGCTGCGGGCCATCGCTGACCAAAGTTCGGAAACAAATTGAGGACCTCTGTCGGACGTAATGTCCGACGGGACTCCAAAGCGCGCTACCCATGCCGTTAAAAACGCGCGCGCCACCTCCTCGGCTGTGGTTGATGACAGTGGGACCACTTCCGGCCAGCGCGTGATGCGGTCTACCATTGTCAGAAGGTGTGTGCACCCCTGTGACAGCGGGAGGGGGCCTATGAGGTCCACGTGAACATGATCGAACCTCTTAGCCGGGATGTGAAACGGCTCCATGGGAGCTCTTGTGTGCCTGTGTACCTTGGCTCGTTGAAAAGCCATGCAGGCTGCTGCCCACTCTCTAACTTGTTTGCGCAGACACAGCCATACAAATTTCTCTCCTACCATTTTGACCGACGCGCGCACCCCCAGGTGCGCCAGAGAATGAATCGAGTCAAGAACGCGGCGGCGCCACGCGGCCGGTACCACCGGGCGCGGTCGTCCCGTGGAGACATCGCAGATTAGGGGGGGCATACCATCCTGCAGCACCCTGTTCTCCAGCCTTAACCCTGTTGGTCCAGACTGGAGCGCGCACACGTCCGCGTCGCTAATCTGATCCGCTGCCATGGCTGCATAATCTATCCCTACGCGGACTGGGGCCGTGCGCACTTCCGCGTCGCTAGTCTGCTCTGCGGCCATGGCTGCATAATCTATCCCTACGCGGACTGGAGCCGCTACAGCGCGCAAGAGACAGTCTGCCACTACATTCAGTTTACCCGCTACGTGCTGAATATCGGTAGTAAACTCTGAGATTGCAGCCAGCTGCCTCTGCTGCCGGCCTGACCACGGTTCTGAAACCTTGGCCATTGTGAAAGTCAGCGGCTTGTGTTCGACGAACGCGGTGAAACGGCGTCCCTCCAGCCAGAACTGGAAGTGGCGAATGGCCAAGTGGAGAGCTAACAACTCCCTGTCGAATGCACTGTATTTTCGCTCCTGCTGAAAAAGGCGAGCGGTTGCCAAGCCCCGGCTACATGCTGCTCCACAACCGCCCCTATGGCCACATCTGACGCGTCAGTAGTGAGCGCTATGCGGGCCATTGGGTCTGGATGTGCTAACAACGCAGCGTTTGCCAGGGCTGTTTTGACCTCCGAGAATGCTCGCTCTCGCTCCGGAGACCATTCGATTTTATTTGTGGGTTTTTGTTTTTTTAGCGCGGCATACTATGGTTGCGTGAGCTGCGCTGCGCGGGGGAGGAAACGGTTATAAAAATTCACCATTCCCAAAAACTCCTGTAACGCTTTGATTGTTTGTGGCTAGGGAAAATTTGTTACTGCACGCACTTTGTCAGGCAGAGGAACTGCTCCTTCTGGAGAGACGCGATGCCCCAAAAAATCAATCTGCGTCACCCCGAACTGACACTTCGCTGGGTTGATTATCAACCCGTGCTCTCCCAACCTCCGGAAAACTGCCGTGAGGTGATTTTCGTGTTCGTCTTCGGACGCGCTGGCTACCAAGATGTCGTTCAGGTAGACGAACACGAAGGGGAGATCGCGCAACACCGCGTCCATCATGCGTTGGAACGTCTGCGCAGCGCCTTTAAGCCCAAACGGCATGCGCAAAAACTCGAATAGGCCGAATGGAGTTATTACCGCTGTTTTGGGTATGTCCTCAGCGCGCACTGGGACTTGGTGGTACCCGCGGACCAAGTCTATCTTAGAGAAAACGCGCGCCCCAGCCAAATGAATGGAAAAATCTTGGATATGTGGGATTGGGTAGCGGTCGTGCGCTGTAGCGTTGTTCAACCTGCGGAAATCTCCGCAAGGTCGCCACGAGCTGTCAGCTTTAGGGACCATGTGAAGCGGGGAAGCCCATGGGCTTTTCGAACGCCTGATGATGCCCAATTTTTCCAGGTTGGCGAACTCCTCGCGCGCTATGGTCAGTTTAGCTGCATCCAAGTGCCGAGCTTTTGCAAAAACGGGTGGTCCGATGGTAGTAATAAAATGTTCCACTCCGTGTTTAGCGACAGCTGCTGAAAATGTGGGAACCGTGAGTGCTGGGAACTGAGTGAGTAGTGTGTGGAACTTACCGCTTGCCGTTGCGACGTTGGCTTGTGCTGTGGGCGGGGTCACTCGGGCTGCACAGGGAATAGAATAAAAAGAAAGTGCATTAACCAGGCGCCTATTCGCTAGATCAACCAACAAACCATGTGAGCACAGAAAATCAGCCCCCAACATATTGAAGCTCACTGCAGCTATAACAAAAGTCCACTCAAATGTACGGCCGTGTACGGACAGAAGCAGAGTCCTTTCACCAAAGGTCTTAATCCTTGAGCCGTTCGCTGCTGACGCTCCGTCGCTTCCGAGACCCGCCAGCCGGTCAGCATAGGTAGGCGTGATGAAACTCACTTGGGAGCCTGTGTCCATGAGGAATTGCCTCCCCGAACGCGCATCCGTCAAGTAGAGCAGCTTGTTCTCTTCCCCGAGGGCCGCGGCTGCTACCGACCCCCGGCCTTGGCGTTTCCCGAGCGCTTGAACTGGCACGGTGGTATACATTTGCGTGCCCTCTCTGCAAAGCGGCGATGGTAGAAACAGAGGTCGTCTTCTCCGCGATCCTTGGCCCTCGCCACCGCCATTGTCGGTGGGTCTGCTACCGCCGCCTCTGGCCCCCTGCCATCTCCGGTCGTCGCGCCGAGCTCCGTCGCTGCCGCGGTGGCCGTGCGCTGTTTGCTGGCGTTGAGAATCCGTTGTGCCTCCTGGGCCAGCGCGCGGAAGTCCCGCTGGGCCAACAACTGTGAACTGGCCAGGGCCGCTCTCGTGGCCGACGGTAGGGTTCTCAGGAAAATGTGGGTGAAGAGGAAGTCGTCGCCGTCTGAGCCCCTCAACCTCAGCATGTCCTCCATCAAGTCGACGGGCGTGCTATCTCCCAAGTCGTTCAGAGCCAGGAGCCTCTCCACTCTCTCCTGGACTGAGGGGGTGAAACGCTGGATGAGCGCAGCCTTCAACCCGCCGTATTTGTCGTTGGCCGGTGGGCACTCTGAAAGGCTCTGCACATGTCAAGCCGTGCGGTTGTCGAGCTTGGCAATAACATGGTAGAATTTCGTGTCATCTACCGTTATCCCCCGGAGGGCGAACTGTGCTTCGGCCAAGTGGAACCAGGAGCACGGGTTGTCTTGCCAGAAGTCTGGTAGCTTGACTGTGGCTGCGTTTGCCTGGCTGGCTCCTGACGAGTCCGGCTCGGGGGAATTTCTTTCTCTCATGATACGTCTTAGGGTCACCAGTGTGGAGAATGTGGAAATGACGAGGCTGAGTTTATCTCACGAGTCAGGTTTATTCACATTCTCCAACATCATCCAAAAACAGAAAGAGAAAGAATCCCCCAACATCTGTCCCTTTTATACCCCAGGACATCAAAGCACACAATCACATTGTACTTAATCCACAGTAACAATGCATCTTCTTCCCGATCTTAACACCCCCCACCTTCAGTCTCTGGTCGCTGGGCGAAATCCCCCAATGCCGTCTCTTTGCATGCCAAAGACTAAACTTTCACATCCTCGTGTTATCTCCAAAGAGGCTCAGTCCTTTGTTCCGTCTCAGATGTGAAGCCTAAGGTGGTATATGTATGAATCATACAGTGGTATACATATGTGCGTATATGTGTCCCACAACACAAATTTAACTCACCATTGCCATGTAATGGAGCTGGGGGAAAAGGTATTGTAATTACTATGTCAGGCCAGTAGAGGTGGCAGTGCAACTTTTTTACAGCACATGGCGACTTCCTGTCACAGTCAATCTCTCACTGAACTTGAACTGTTATAAAATAGCGGTTGTTAATGAAAGAAAAAAAAACATGTATTCAGCAACTACATCATTTATTTATCACATCAATTGTTTTCACACTGGTTTTGCTGTTTAGTTTTGCAGAGGAAGGATGAGGTATTTTCTTCCTGGAGTTTTCAGTTCATCTGTAAAAACTACTAGTCCCAACATTCCTCGCCTCAAAAATGTGGCAGACCACAGTGGAGACCTGAATGAAGAAAAAACATTTAAAAATGAGATTTGTGCTTAAATTATTCAGCGATTTCAATATTTAAACACTAATAACTCCTACAGCTGCAATATTTGATTCTTAAAGTTTATGTTACATCACCTTTTTTCCCCAATGTCCCATTTCTTTCTGTATGGGGACTGCTTGGTTACATTAATTTAACCTGTTAGTTTTCTCTAAACTTCAGCTGATTTTTTAAGTCTTAATACCAATGTCAGTAATATAAAAACACCACGGTGTGACATGCTTCATTCACTCACTATAAAATGATTCACTCACTAAACCAAGCAATTTATTAAGCTGACTAGAAACATGACATTGTGGTGATGTGAAAATGACGAGGCAGAGTTCTCTCTCAAAGTCAGTTTTATTCACAGCACCATCATCTCAAAGCAGAGAAAGAGAGTGACACAGTAAACTCTCGTCCTTAAATATCAGGAACTTCACACTTCACAGATCACGTCACACAGACCACCTTGCATTATAAAGACAGTCACAATGCATTTCTCTCCATGATATCACTTCCACTGTCTCCAATGCATCCCTTCCTTAATCCTTTAATTGAACCCCCCACAGTCTCAAGCCTTGCATACCAAGGCTAAGATTCCTGCAGCTTCCTGCCTTTGTTCTGACCTAAAATGTGAGCCACAAAACAGGTCCCACAGGTCCCATGTTTGTGTCCACCACACAAAGCCCCCCCAACATTTTAGACAAACAGAACAACAAGAGAATAACCACATGCATGCCGTGATAGTATCAATACACATCAGTCCACATGCTGTATAGGTTTCAGCCTCCTGCCGTATCTGCTGTAGCTGGGATTCAACGTCTCTGCGGGGCTGTCCTGGGGGTTTGCCGTCTGGGTGTGGAAACCTTTTGTCAGCACCTGTGGGTGTTCTGGGGAAACATTACTCTGTGAAGCCCCCCGCGGTGGTCTACCTCGCCGCGGAGCCTTCGCCAACAGCACCTGCTCATCTGCCACCACAAAAGCGGGTTTGAGTCTGTTTATGCCAATTCTCTCTTTCCTACCCCCCAAATCTAGCAAAAACTGCTTGTCCCCTGTTTCTAGCACTCTGAATGGTCCGTCATAAGGCGGTCGCAGCGGTGTTCGATGCGCATCGTGTCTAACAAAAACAAACTCTGCGTTCTTCAAAGTTTTAGGCACAAAAACGTGCAGAAAACTGTGGTGCGCGGGGCCGGGCAGCGTGCTTGATTCTATGTTACTCCGCAACAGCTGAGACGGGGAGGCGTTTGGCGCAGGGTTATCTGGGAGAAACTCCCCAGGCAGCCGGAGTGGCTGCGCAAACACGAGCTCCGCTGGTGAGGCTTCTAGATCCTCTTTAGGCGCAGAACGCAACCCCAATAACACCCACGGTAACTTGTCAACCCAATTTGTATCCGTCAGTGACGCTCTGAGAGCCACTTTCAATGACCTATGAAAACGTTCGCATAACCCGTTAGCCTGCGGATTGTACGTGGTTGTGCGGTGAATTGTGACACCCAGGCTGTGGGCCATTGTCGACCAAACTCGGACACAAATTGAGGGCCTCTGTCAGACGTAATGTCCGACGGAATGCCGAAGCGCGCCACCCAAGCTGTTAAAAACGCGCGCGCCACCTCCTCGGCTGTGGTTGATGCCAGCGGGACCACTTCAGGCCAGCATGTGGTGCGGTCCACCATTGTCAGAAGGCGTGTGCACCCCTGTGATGGTGGGAGGGGGCCCACGAGGTCCACATGAACGTGATCGAACCTCTTGGCCGGAATGTGAAACGGTTCCAAAGGAGCCCTCGTGTGCCTGTGTACTTTGGCTCGTTGACACGCCATGCAGGCTGCTGCCCACTCTTTGACTTGTTTGCGGAGGCTCGGCCACACAAATTTCTCTCCTACCATTTTGACTGACGCGCGCACTCCAGGGTGCGCCAAAGAATGAACCGAGTCAAAGACGCGGCGGTGCCACGCGGCCGGTACTACTGGACGCGGCCGTCCAGTGGAGACATCACAGATTAGGGGGGCATACCGTCTTGCAGCACCCTGCTCTCCAGCCTTAACCCTGTTGGTCCAGACTGGAACGCGCGCACGTCCGCGTCATTAACCTGCTCCGCGGCCATGGCTGCATAATCTACCCCTACGCTGACTGGGGCCGCCACGGCGCGCGAGAGGCAATCTGCCACTACATTGAGTTTGCCCGCCACATGCTGAATATCAGTGGTAAACTCTGATATCGCGGCCATCTGTCTCTGCTGCCGGCCTGACCACGGTTCAGAGACCTTGGCCATCGCGAATGTTAACGGTTTGTGGTCAACGAACGCGGTGAAAGCGCGTCCTTCCAGCCAGAACTGGAAGTGGCAGATGGCCAAATGGAGAGTGAGCAGCTCCCTGTCGAACGCGCTGTATTTACGTTCGCTATCGCGCAAGATCCTGCTGAAAAATGCGAGGGGCTGCCAAACCCTGGCTACATGTTGCTCCACGACCGCCCCTATGGCCACCTCTGATGCGTCAGTGGTGAGCGCTATGCGGGCCGCTGGGTCTGGGTGTGCCAACAACGCAGCCTTTGCCAAGGCTGCTTTCACCTCCGAGAACGCTTGGTCCCGCTCCGGGGGCCACTCGATCTTATCCGCGGGTTTCTTTTTTTTGAGCGCGGCATACAACGGCTGCATGAGTTGCGCCGCGCGGGGGAGAAAACGGTTATAAAAATTCACCATTCCCAAAAACTTCTGCAACGCCCTGACCGTCTGCGGCCGGGGAAAATCTGCCACCGCGCGCACCTTGTCAGGCAGCGGAACTGCTCCTTCGGGGGAGACGCGGTGTCCCAAAAAATCGATCTGCGCCACCCCGAACTGACACTTCGCTGGGTTGATTATTAACCCGTGATCTCCCAACCTTCGGAAAACTGTGGCCAGGTGTTTTTCATGTTCGTCTTCGGCCGCGCTGGCTACTAAAATATCGTCCAGGTAGACGAACACGAAAGGGAGATCGCAAAGCACCGCGTCCATCATGCGTTGGAACGTCTGAGCAGCCCCTTTAAGTCCGAATGGCATGCATAAAAATTCGAATAGGCCAAACGGAGTTATTACCGCTGTTTTGGGTATGTCTTCAGCGCGCACTGGGACTTGGTGGTAACCGTGGACCAAGTCTATTTTAGAAAAAATGCGCGCCCCTGCCAAATGAACGGAAAAATCTTGGATATGTGGGATTGGGTAGCGGTCGTGCGCTGTAGCGTTGTTTAACCTGCGGAAATCCCTGCAAGGGCGCCATGATCCGTCAGCTTTCGGGACCATGTGTAGGGGGGAAGCCCACGGACTGTTTGAACGTCGGATAATGCCCAACCTCTCCAGGTTGGCGAACTCCTCGCGCGCTATGGCCAGTTTAACTGCGTCCAAGCGCTGAGCTTTTGCAAAAACGAGCGGTCCGGTAGTGGTAATAAAATGCTCCACCCCGTGCTTAGCAACTGTTGCCGAAAATGTGGGGACCGTGAGTGCTGGGAACTGAGTGAGCAGTGTATGGAACTTACTGCCTGCTGCTGTGACGTTGGCTTGTGCTGTTGGCAGGGCCACTCGCGCTATACAGGGGATAGAATCAAAAGAAAGTGCATTAACCAGGCGCCTGTTAGCGAGATCAACCAACAAACCATGTGAGCACAAAAAATCAGCCCCCAACATATTGAAATTTACTGTTGCTACAACAAAAGTCCACTCAAATGTACGGCCGTGTAGAGACAGGAGCAGAGTCTTCTCACCAAAGGTCTTAATCTCCGAGCCGTTCGCTGCCGTCACCCGGGGGCCTCCGGAACCAGCCAGTCTGTCCGTGTAGGAAGGTGTGATGAAACTCAACTGGGAGCCTGTGTCGACGAGGAAATGCCTCCCCGAGCAAGCGTCCAACAAGTAGAGCAGCTTGTTCTCTTCCCCGAGGGCCGCGGCTGCTACCGACCCCCGGTCTTGGCGTTTCCCGAACGCCCGAACTGGTACGGCAGTACACACTTGCATACCATCTCTGCGAAGCGGTGATGGTAGAAACAAAGGACGTCCGGTCCACGTTCCCTGGCCCCTGCCGCCGCCGTCATCGGTGAGTCTGGCACCGTTGAGTCTGGCCCCCTTTCGTCTCCGGTCGTCGCGCCGAGTTCCGCTGCAGCGGCCGTGGCTGCACACCGCTTGGTGGCGTTAACAATCTGCTGCGCCTCTCGGCCCAGCGTGCGGTAGTCCCGTAGGGCCAACAGTGGCGAAGTGGCCAGGGTCGCTCTCGCTGCTGACGGTAGAGTTCTGAGGAAGAGGTGGGTGAAAATGAAGTGATCGTCGTCAGAGTCTTTCAACCTCAACAACTTCTCCATCAGGCTCGCGGGCATGTCGCTTTCCCTCTCCGTCACCGCCAGGAGCCTCTCTGCTCGCTCCTCCGCCGAGGGGGTGAATTGCTGGATGAGTGCAGCCTTCAACGTGCCGTATTTGTCGCTATCCGGCGGCTGGTCGATCAGGCTCTCCACATGCTGGGCCGTGTTGTTGTCCAGCTTTGCGACTACGTGGTAGAATTTTGTGGCATCTACCGATATCTCCCGGAGGTTGAACTGCGCCTCAACCGCGTTGAACCAGGAGCGCGGATTGTTCTGCCAGAAGTCCGGTAGCTGGACTGTAGCGGCATTCGCTTGGCTGGGGGCTCCTGACGCGGCTGGCCAGGGGGAATTTTCTTCTTGCATTATACGTCTCAGGTCACCAGTGTGGTGATGTGAAAATGACGAGGCAGAGTTCTCTCTCAAAGTCAGTTTTATTCACAGCACCATCATCTCAAAGCAGAGAAAGAGAGTGACACAGTAAACTCTCGTCCTTAAATATCAGGAACTTCACACTTCACAGATCACATGTCACACAGACCACCTTGCATTATAAAGACAGTCACAATGCATTTCTCTCCATGATATCACTTCCACTGTACTCCAATGCATCCCTTCCTTAATCCTTTAATTGAACCCCCCACAGTCTCAAGCCTTGCATACCAAGGCTAAGATTCCTGCAGCTTCCTGCCTTTGTTCTGACCTAAAATGTGAGCCACAAAACAGGTCCCACAGGTCCCATGTGTGTGTCCACCACAACATCTGAATTTTTTATATATATCACATCTGTAACAATAATCACATTTTTATGCTGTTTTTCTTATCTCTTCGTCGCTCTGAGGTCCACGGTGGTGAACCTGAGGGTCAGCAGTCAGAGTAGCTGTGAAGATAACAGGCTGGAAGCTAAATAAGAATATTACATGTTTACTGTTTATACCAGAAACTGCTACTGCCTTTCAATAAATTAATTTTTGGAAAAACTTAGTTTTTTGCAAGATTATTTAAGAAACTCTTAATATTCACTACACATCAGTGTGAAACATTCCAAACTGTTCTGATTTAATATTCATAATTATGCTTTTACTTTTGGAAATTTTGATATGTTTACCTGCTATTTATTGCATGCCCTCATGTAACTATACATGTATTGATTAATAAAATCTGTTACTCCAGCATTTTTATTTTTATTTTTTTGTGCTCCTAATTTTATTCTTGTGCTTATGTATTTTTATGCCTCGGTGCAAAGGCAATGTAGGCATACGGTAATCACTCCATATGTCTGTGTCTGTCTGTTAGCAGCGTTCCAGCTCACCGACTCAAAATCAACTAGAACTGAAGGCTTGTATCATTGTATCACCATATTTTTTCGGCTTTTAATTTGCCACAATTTTCAGATAAGACTTTGTTTTCAAAATAAACACAAATTTACTCACCTTTACCATCAATGCAGCTGCAAAAAGGTATTGTAATACAGTCATGAAAAAAATAAAGATACCCCATTAAATATTCAGTTCTTTATTATTAAATGTTCACATATCTATGTCTAACCTTGTTTTTGTTTTTATTTGCATTTTTTAACATTTATTTTAGCCATTTTAAGTGGGAATCAATGTGGGGGTGTCCTAAAAAAGATGGGGGGTATCCTAATTTATTCCTCACTATTTGTTTAGAATTACATTTTACAGAAAATTTGAAAAAAAAAGTCTTTAATTCATTTTTAATTGTTTAGCTGTATTACATGAATCTACCAGTATTTTAAACACTGATCTTAAATATCCATATGTCCAAATATGTAAAAAAAAAAAAAAACAAAACAAAACATAGGCTTATACAGGGTATCCTAATTTTTTCACATGACTGTAACTATGGCCTCTCACTAGAAGTGGCATTGTGACTTTTTTGCAGCCCCCCATACTACCATGCCACAGGTGCCGAGGCATCAGCACTTTGGTGCTTTCATTAGTTCAGTTTTGAAACTTTGGCAACCTTGGTCTCATAACTTTTGCTTCTCTGTGCCATAATGGCTCATTTTAAACTATGATAGTCTGTGTCTCCTCTGTCTATTTTTTTTTTTTTTTTTTAGATGTTTACCTCTTTTCACCTTTCCTGCTCTTTTGATGTCTCTGGCTCAGAGACCGCAGCCCTAACTGTAATCAGAGGTGGATAGTAACTAGTTGCTCAAGTAGAAGTAACTTTCACAAATTTGTAGTTTGATTGTGAGATACTTTTAGTTTTTTTCTGGAATACACTTATAAAGAAAAAAACTGCACTTTTACTCTGGAACATTTGTTGGCACCCTGTGTGAAAGTATCTGCTAAAATTCATGTTTCAGCAGATACTTTCTTATTCTTACTCAATTGTTTTTGATGACTGCAGTGGGCTACTCATGCTTTTACATGTATAATAAAATAAAGCTTACTAAGGTAACTACTTAAGTAAAATTTCGGGCCCTCTACCCATGTCTGCTTGTATATACATTTTTAGATGCTCTGCTAGCACAGGTGTTGCTGGATTTCCGCTCAGCACTGACTGTGGTTTGTCAGACCACTCACCTACAGAAAGATCTGACCTCATTTGCTAAAACTGAGCAAGTCCATTTTTCTTCAAATCTGAGGCTGACCCATTTTTACACTTTCTAGGTGTTACCCTATGAGAAACCTCAATAAAAAATAGAGAAAGGTCATCACGTTGATTAGATTTTGGTCTGGTAAAATCTAGCATGTCAGGAAATTAGAGGCTTCTCATCTGGTCAAACCCCGTAAACCTTGTAAATTATTATGGAAATAGGTGAACACAAAACATCCAGTCCATTATTATTACACTATGAGGTGTTGCCAACACAGCTTTTGATGCAAACAATAGGCCAGTATCAATTAAAATGATAAAGGATAAAGGCTGGCAACCTTCAGTTTTTCATTTTTTTCTCAAAATAAGGAAAAACAGACTTGCTAGGTTCCTGCAGGTTTGTCAGACAGATAGAAAATTGTCTGACTGCTGTCGGTAAAATGACATGATTGCTCTGTCTTTCTCACACTTCTTTATCTGCTTGTTTCACACACGCTACACTGCAGAGTTTAGTTTACACCCTATAATTCATTTGCTGAAATCAGTTAGAATCAGTTCTGCACTCAGCAGAGCTGCCACATATGCAGAAATGTATTATTGATACAATGAGGTAAAATCCCTTCCTCTTGCATGAGGGAGTGGTTAAGCTTACAAAAACTATAGGGCTCAATTTTGGGGTAACACACTCTCTTGGGGAATTGCCTAAAGAGTGGTGTTCCAGTGCTGCTTGTATCCATATCTCACTTTCAGTAAAAAAAGGAAAATATACTTCATCTCTCAGCCTGGTTATTTGGCCGTCGTATCAAAGAACTGGGGTTTAAGGTATTGTGACGTTGGCGAGGTTCACACAAAGAAGAGAAGCAGATGGTTGTGATGAACAGGCTTTATTCAACACACCACCAACCCCAACACCCCTGAGCACAGACAGGAGGGGAGGTCATTCTCCCAGACCGCCGTTTCAATCATGGTTACACACACATGATACATCTTGCCCTAATCCTGCCTATAAACACTGCTGTGTCATTATAACGCAGTTATAATGACACAGCAGTATAATAACTCAGTAATCACATTTAACACACACACACACAGTAACGTTTTCAGCTGGCAAAGCATGCTGGGAAATCCCTGCCCCCCTTAACACGGCCCAGATGTTACACTGCTCCCCCCTGGATTGGTTTCTGTCCCCAGAAAAATCAAAGTCCAACCCAGAAGTCCAAAGCGAATCAGTCCAGGTGTTGGGGCTGCTTCGATGCCGACAACCAGCACATCCAACAGCTTCAGTAGGACTACGCACAGTCCCTCCCCTGGCAGCGGGAGTCACGACTCCCACCGCTGCCAGGACCTCCCAGGCGTCCAGCCCCTGCTGAGCCCGGGAAAAGACCGGATCTGTCCTGCTCGCTCCACTGCTCTGCGCGCCGAGGGCCTCTGTGACGTCACCGCCGGGGGAAGCATCTGCGGGAGGCGGCCTTTCCCCATCCATGCCACCTCGCTCTAATTTAATCGTCGGCGAGGGGCCAGTTTCTCGCGGGGTGGGCGCGGGGCAGTACCATGCGATGTGCCCTGGCTCTCCGCAGCAGAAGCACCCTTCCACGCGTCGCCGCAGCCGTCTCCTCCGTGGATGCGCCGCCGTGGTCTGCCGTAACTCCTCGTCCTCCCCCTCGCTGTCAGCACGGCGGTTTCCTCCGGTGACCAGTCGTTCAGCACGGCAGCCAACTCGACCTGGGCCAGGTGGTCATCCAACAGGTTCTCGCCGTTGTAGCGGGGAATCTTGGCCCGCTGCCGGATGGATGGGACGGTCGCCTCCCAATCGATCGCCGCTCCTGATCGCCCTGGAATCGCCAGCCCGTCCTGCCCTGAAAAGGGCGGGAAGCGGGGCTGGTTTGCTCTGCTTGGCCCACTCTGCCTTGAAAAAGGCAGAAGGTGGGGTACGCTGGTCCATCCATCACGGCGAGCCACTCCGGGGGTCGGCATGTCAGCTTTGCGCTCCGTTCCCAGCCGAGCGATGAACCGCCCCGGCCGCTGGACCTCCGCCTGGGTCCTGGCCACCATCTTGCTCCATCCCCACTCCTGACACCAGTGTGATGTTGGCGAGGTTCACACAAAGAAGAGAAGCAGATGGTTGTGACAAACAGGCTTTATTCAACACACCCAACCCCAACACCCCTGAGCACAGACAGGAGGGGAGGTCATTCTCCCAGACCTCCATTTCAATCATGGTTACACACACATGATACATCTTGCCCTAATCCTGCCTATAAACACTGCTGGGTCATTATAACGCAGTTATAATGACACAGTAACGTTTTCAGCTGGTAAAGCATGCTGGGAAATCCCTGCCCCCCTTAACACGGCCCCGACGTTACAGTATTTTAGACTCAACAATTTGGTGTTTCCGCCCTGTTACGAGGCTAAATTTTAGTTTTAGTTTTGTAAACGGTGTGAGGATTTTTTTCCCTACAGACTGGCGGCTGCAACAGATAAGAGGTGAGCAGAAAACCTTTTTCAATAAATTTCTGCCTGTCCCTTTGGGGACAGCCCTTTCTGTAGAGATTAAATATTCATGCACGTGTGATTTTATTTGTGGAATGAAACTGAGATATGGTCTTGAATTTATGATATGTTGTTTTAAGAAATATATTTACTGAGTTTGATGAGGAAATCTCCAAACGGTTTTGACCCCGAGGGATAAGTTAGACGCGTTAAAACTGTCCCTGAAAGTCTGGTGGATATATAAATAAAGACAAAAAAATCCTGTAGGGCCACCGGAAGGGTTGGAGATGGCTTGGGCAAGAGGTTGAAATCCCTGGGTGGACAAAATAAAAAGACAAAAAAATTGTAGGGCCACCGGAGAGGAAGATTTGCCCCGTTGAGCACTGCATAGGCTGGGTAAAAGGTTTAAATCCCAAGGTGGACAAAATAAAAAGACAAAAAAATTTGTAGGGTCACTTAAAAAGGTCGGGCAGACAAAAGAGAAAGACAAAAAAAAAAAAAATCGTAGGGCCGCCAACAAAAGAGGTGTTACCCGGCTGATGCATAGCTTTGCCAAAAGGTTATAACCCCTTGAAATCATTGCTTGATTTCAAAAAGCAGAAGGTTGGCACCCCTAGCGTATTTAGCTCAGACCAAAAAAGGTTGAAACTCCCAGAGAAATTGCAACAAGCCCGTTTCTAAAATATAGTTGGTCTTACCGCATTAGATAGAGACCTACTGTGTGTGAAATAAACGCATAAGTTTTAAGTTATCAGATTGGGACGATTGGTTCATAGGTGATATATAATAATATAATTAAATTAATTTTAGTAAAAAACACGGTGATGTGTGAGGCAATATTGTCGTGAGGAAGTGGAAATAAATAAAATCATGATAATAATTTCATTCTATGCTATAAGATATTGCTATTAGACTATAACATTTAAAGACGGTTGGATTAAAAGGGCAACAAAACTGGATAACGATAAAAGACAATGGTAAAATGGATAATGATAAATGCAGCTCTGAATATCCATTGGGTAGTCTGGGTTATGCTATAAATAAAATGGAGGAAGTGCTGAAAACCACTTTGACAATGAAGAGTGAAAACAGCTTAAAACATGGGTAAAAAGGTTACAAATAGATGGCTTGTTTGGCAATGTGGGGGCCCCCTAACAGATAGTTTAGACAAAGCCGTTTATGCGGATTATTGCAGTTTGGGTTGTTTTGTCTTTCTGGAAGGTTGCTGCTTCAACCTTGTGGAGATAGGAGAGAGGAACAATTCTGTGTTTGTGTGTGTGTGGTTGTTTTAGAAAAAAAGGGAGAATAAAAAAACAGGCTGTGTGGGTGCTGATCTGTGACAGGGGAATAAAAAGAGAAGTAATCTAGATATGGGTATTTTTGCAAAGTATTGGGGTTTTAAGATAAGATAAGATAAGATAAGATAAGCCTTTATTAGTCCCACAATGGGGAAATTCCAGGATTGCAACAGCACAGGGATAGCAACACTCAGAGCAACAATCAGAAGGCAAGAAAAAACAACATCTAGTAAACATATGTCCATATTACTATAAATGTATATATATATAGACACACAGTGCAGAGCATTATGGTTGGTTGGTGAATGTGCAGCAGAAAGTCTAAGCTCTCTCTCCGCGGATGCGGCGGGCCAGCTGGAAGTCTTTGGGCATGATGGTGACCCCCTTAGCGAAGAAGAGACCACCAGGTGGGCCTCGCTGGTCTCCTGCAGAGCCATGACGGCGAAGCTCAGGAAACGCAGGACGGTCTTGAAGTCCTGAGCGATCTCCCTCACCAGGCGCTGGATGGGCAGCTTACGGATGAGCAGCTCCGTGGATTTCTGGTAGCGACGGATCTCTCTCAGAGCCACGGGCCTGTGACGGCGAGGCCTCTTCACTCTGCCGGTGGCCGGAGCGCCTCTCCGGCCACCGGAGAGGCGCTTTTACTTTTTCAATCTAACTTTGCAGGTTTTTAACTAATGTTGCATACGTGATAAATTATTTACATATTTTTTAAAGCAATTTTTGATGTATTACTGTCCTTTTTTCTTTGACTGAAGCATAACAGTGCACTTTACAGGAAAAAAAGGACACAGGACGTGACGACGTGACCACATGCACATCGTACACCAAGTTAAGTATAAATGTTTACATTTTGATCAATGTTACCAGCATGACAATGATGAAATTAATTGAATATTACAATATCATGATGTCACTTAATAATGCCTAATCACTGAAGGCTTTATGTATACCCTATATTACATGATTTAAAGCATAGAGGTTCAAAAGAGATTGATAATTAATGTGTTTGTGCATATGATTTGCCAAAAGAGAAATATCACAAGAATTCTGATAAAATGGAGAAAGGGAATTTAATTTCAATGGTACACTGAGACTGATAAGTGTGTCAGTCTGACCTAGATATGAATAGACAAAATCAGCCTTCAAAGAAAAAACACAGACTGTGGTTCTGTGTCATAAATTCTTGAAAAGAGATTAGGTTTATATCTACAGTTATTCATTCTAAAATGCAACACTGGTCTAAGGCTTTTAATATAGGATATTGTTTTGTTTGAATATAATCTTAAACTAAGTGATTACCTATGTCAAATGGTAAAACCTTAATTGATTCATAGAATATTTAGTGAGTAGCTTTAGGTGTGATTTAAAGGTTTTTCTGCTATTCCTTATTCTTTGTTTTTCAAAAGGAAAGGGAAAAGCATTCAAAAAAAATAATTTTTAGCTTTCACCAGGAATTAAATTTGCCAAATTAACAAGGAATCATAACATCATCATTACTTTTTAATTTAATAAATCTTTGGTGACATATGCAATATGTAATAAAATAATAAAAAAAACAATAGTTGACATTGACATTGACTGACCCAGGAGAAAGGACCCCTAAATTCCATCCATCCATCCATCTTCTACCGCTTTTCCGGAGGTCTGGGTCGCGGAGGCAGCAGTTCAAGCAGAGAAGCCCAGACTTCCCTCTCCCCAGCCACCTGCTCCAGCTCTTCAGAGGGGATACCAAGGCGTTCCCAGACCAGCTGGGAGACATAGTCTCTCCACCGAGTCCTGGGTCTGCCCCGGGGTCTCCTCCCAGTGGGACGTACCTGAAACACCTCAAGTGGGAGGCGTCCAGGAGGCATCCTAATCAGATGCCCATACCACCTCAACTGACTCCTTTCAATGTGGAGGAGCAGCGGTTCTACTCTGAGCCTCTCCCGGATGACTGAGCTCCTCACCCTATCTCTGAGGGTGAGTCCAGCAATCCTACGGAGAAAGCTCATTTCAGCCGCTTGTATCCGCGATCTCGTTCTTTCGGTCATTACCCAAAGCTCGTGACCATAGGTGAGAGTAGGAACGTAGATTGACTGGTAAATCGACAGCTTTGCCTTAGAACTAAGCTCCCTCTTCACCACAACAGACCGGTACAACGTCCGCATCACTGCAGATGCCGCTCCAATCCGTCTGTCGATCTCTCGCTCCATTTTCCCCTCACTCGTGAACAAGACCCCAAGATACTTAAACTCCTCCACTTGGGGCAGGAGCCTATCCCCAACCCGGAGAGGACAATCCACCTTTTTCCGGCTGAGGACCATGGACTCGGACTTGGAGGTGCTGATTCTCATCCCAGCCGCTTCACACTCAGCGGCAAACCGTCCCAGCAAGAGCTGTAGGACATTGCTGGATGAAGCCAACAGGACAACATCATCTGCAAACAACAGAGATGAGATCCTGTGGTCACCAAGCATGACACCCTCCATTCCCTGGCTGCGCCTAGAAATCCTGTCCATAAAAATTATGAACAGGATCGGTGACAAAGGGCAGCCCTGGCGGAGTCCAACTCTCACTGGGAATGACTCCGACCGAGTGTTGGCAATACGAACCAAACTCTCACAATGGTCGTACAGAGACCGAATAGCTCGTAACAACAAGCCCGATACCCCATACTCCCGAAGCACCCCCCCACAAAAATCCACGAGGGACGCGGTCAAATGCCTTCTCCAAGTCCACAAAACACATGTAAACTGGTTGGGCAAACTCCCACGAACCCTCAAGAATTCTCGAGAGGGTAAAGAGCTGGTCCGATGTGCCACAGCCAGGACGAAAACCACATTGCTCCTCCTGAATCCGAGGTTCAACCAACGGCCGGACTCTCCTCTCCAGTACCTTGGCATAGACCTTCCCAGGGAGGCTGAGGAGTGTGATCCCTCTAAAGTTGGAGCACACCCTCCGGTCCCCTTTTTTGAAGAGAGGAACCACCACCCCGGTTTGCCATGCCAAAGGCACTGCCCCCGACCTCCACGCAATGTTGCAGAGGCGTGTCAACCATGACAACCCAACAACATCCAGGGCCTTGAGGTACTCAGGGCGAATCTCGTCCACCCCCGGGGCCCGGCCACCAAGGAGATTTTTAACCACCTTGGCGACCTCAGCCCCTGTGATAGGCGAGTCATCCCCCTCGTCCCCAAACCCTGCTTCCTCTGTGGAAGGCGTATCAGTGGGATTGAGGAGATCCTCGAAGTATTCCTTCCACCGCCCGACGATATCCCCAGTTGAAGTCAACAGTGTCCCATCCGCACCATACACAGTGTGGACGGGGAGCTGCTTTCCCCTCCTGAGCCGCTGAACAGTTTGCCAGAATCTCTTTGAAGCCGACCGAAAGTCTTGTTCCATGGCCTCACCGAACTCCTCCCATACCCGCGTTTTTGCTTCAGCAACCACCCGAGCTGCACTCCGCTTGGCCTGCCGGTACACCTCAGCTGCTTCGGGAGTCCCACAAGCCAACCAAGCTTGATAGGACTCCTTCAGCTTAATGGCCCCCCTCACCACTGGTGTCCACCACTTGGTTCGGGGGTTGCCACCACGAGATGCACCGACCACCTTGCGGCCGCAGCTCTGGGCCGCCGCTTCAACAACAGAGGTGGAGAACATGGCCCATTCAGATTCCATGTCTCCAGACTCCCTCGGAATGTGGTTGAAGTTCTTCCGGAGGTGGGAGTTGAAGACCTCCCGGACAGGGGCCTCAGCCAGACGCTCCCAGCACACCCTCACTATACGTTTGGGTCTACCAGGTCTGAATGGCTTCCTCCCCTGCCATCGGATCCAGCTCACCACCAGGTGGTGATCAGTTGACAGCTCTGCACCTCTCTTTACTCGGGTGTCCAAGACATACAGTCGCAGGTCTGATGATACGATAACAAAATCGATCATCGACCTGCGACCTAGGGTGTCCTGGTGCCAGGTGCACATATGGACACCCTTATGCTTGAACATGGTGTTCGTTATGGACAGACTGTGGTTAGCACAGAAGTCCAATAACTGAACACCACTCGGGTTCAGATCGGGCAGGCCATTCCTCCCAATCACCCCTCTCCAGGTTTCACTGTCGTTGCCCACATGCGCATTGAAGTCCCCCAGTAGGACAATGGAGTCTCCAGGAGGAGTACCCTCCAGCACCCCAGTCACAGACTCCAAAAAGGGTGGGTACTCTGAAACATCATTTGGTGCATAGACCCCTAAATTGATAAGCATTTTTTGAAGCTAAGTATGACTTTGCATGGCATTGTAAATGACATAAAGCATAATGATTTAAATGACTCTAATTTTACAGATGTAATGTTTATATGATTTTGCACTGCAGGATACAGTTTAACATCATATTTCAGAAATGTGACAGTAATAAGGAATGTGTTTTCCTGATGCTCAGCTGTGGCCAAGCTGGGCCTCGGGACTACATTCCACCCCATAATTTACCAAGGAATGTATAAAATGAGGCATTCCTTGTACAAAATTAAACCAAATTCTAATTAGGCAATATGCCCACCTTTCCATTGACTGAAAGAGTGTGACGCAATCTTTATTCATTTATACAAATTCAACCTATCTGTGTTCAACTGGACAAACTGACCTTATTTATTAATGCTAAAGCATATCATATTTGCACAGACAGCTATTTTGTTTTTCTTAAATGGAATTTGTAAATTAGTTCAAGAGACGTCATAAAAGAAGCCATGATTATTGAAATCTCATTTTGAAGGAGCTGTACTACCCACAAATTTTCATCTAAATTAAAAGTGGTAACACACTTCCTTTCAGTAAAAGAATCAAGCAAATACCCTGTAACTTTGTTGCATGTGTGTCTCCATGCATCAAACAGAGGGCATCAAAGAAATTAATTAGCAAAAATAATTAGCAATCCTCAGAAAAATAGATAATACATAAAAATTATCAATAGATGATCAATAATGAAGAGAAAAATATAAATGAAACCGCTTGGTAATGAAATCACAACATTCAATAGGAGAAGTTAAGTTACATCAATAAATTTCCAGATATTTAAGGAAATATCTGTAGATTATTGTAAAGGAAATATCATGTCTATTAGGAACAAGGTAAACTGATAAAGAAGAAAACCATGCAAATCTATGAGAAAAGTTCCAAATGTTTAAGGAAAGTTCAACTTGTGCTGAATTTATGTTTATTGTGGGACTTGATTTAGAATCAACTACAAAGACAATACAGATTTTTACATTTATTAAAATTGCTTTACAAAAAATTAAGTGGGTGCTAGCACAAGTCCCACTGTATCAAGTTCATAGTGCCTCCAGGAACTTGGACATTGGTAGAAGTCCGTGATTCATTACCTTTGTAACGCTAAAATTCTAATCAGATGCAAAAAGATGCAAAAAGACATACACTACCATTCAAAAGTTTGGGGTCACTTAGAAATTTCCTTATTTTTGAAAGAAAAGCACTGTTTTTTTTCAATGAAGATAACTTTAAACTAACCAGAAATACACTCTAATATCTAATATGCATTGCTAATGTGGTAAATGACTATTCTAGCTGCAAATGTCTAGTTTTTGGTGCAATATCTACATAGGTGTATAGAGGCCCATTTCCAGCAACTATCACTCCAGTGTTCTAATGGTACAATGTGTTTGCTCATTGCGTCAGAAGACTAATGGATGATTAGAAAACCCTTGTGCAATCATGTTAGCACAGCTGAAAACAGTTTAGCTGGTTAGAGAAGCTATAAAACTGACCTTCCTTTGAGCAGGTTGAGTATCTGGAAAAAAATATTATTTCAAATACAAATCATTATTTCTAACCTTGTCAATGTCTTGACTATATTTTCTATTCATTTTACAACTCACGGTGGTAAATAAGTGTGACTTTTCATGGAAAACGCAAAATAATTGTCTGGGTGACCCCAAACTTTTGAACGGTAGTGTATAACATAAACATATACAGTACTTCATAAAATTTTTGAAATTTAAATATAATTATTATAATAATGATTAGAGAAAGGGAGGAATTAGATAAATTTAAACCTTAGTTCTGATGTATGAATAATAGTGCAGTAAGACTATGAGTGGAGATTTTTGTTCTTTTTTTTTCTTAGTGTTTCTTCTTTTTTCCTTTTCCTCATTTAATAATGGAAGTGTATTAGGGTAAACTGAAGCTGAAACCTTTGTCAATACTGAACAACAACCACAAGACATTTTAGGAGATATTGACCCAGACAATAACTATTTTAATCATATTAACAATAAGTGTGCTTATTATGATCAACAATTAAATGGAATTATGAATTTGGATAAGACATTGACAATAATACATATTAATAGTAGGAGTCTCTATGGAAACTTTGATAGTATTAAGGAGTTTTAAATCAATTTAACACCCCATTTAGGATTATTGCAATAAGTGAAACATGAAGTATAAAAAAATAAAAAAGGTATATATGATAAGGCAACAGCTGCATAACTACAGGGCTTCAAGGCCATCAAGTAGTCTACTCAGGAGAGGAGAAGGGGGGGAGTGAGTGAGAGCATGAAATCCTTTAGCTGGTCACTGTGACATAAAACTTTATCTTGGACACAAAATACAATAGACATATCAAACAGCTTCATACATGGATAAAAGTTACAGTCATATGTTGTGACACACCCACACACACACTTATAAAATATGTGATCTCAACAGATAAATGCATAATTAGTGAACTTCTATTACAAGGTAATATTAGATGATAAAGTAGTTGGAAACCACATGTCAGATAAATACAAAACAAAGTTGCAAAAAAATATGGCAATTATAAATAAAATTAAGACAAATCACTTTATACCTTGTATTGCTCATTGATACTTCATACTTGACCTATTGTATAGAGGCCTGGGGTAACAATTATAAAAGTATACTTAATTCATTGCTAACATTACAAAAAGGGCTGTCCATGTTATACACAAAGTCGGGTATCTTGAACATATTAATTTATTGCTTACACATTTGAAGTTATTGAAATTGCGGGATTTGGTTGATTATTATATAGCACAATTAATGTTTAGAAAAAAGAAAAAGAAAAACCCTTTGCATAATTAATCAATTAACTTACTAAAATAGTTACAAAATCCATAAGTTGCATATTTTAATAAAATTATTATAAAGTATAGCTTAAATTTTAGAAAAAGGAAAATCTTTATAAGAGCTAAAGGCTCAATAAAGCTTAATCTGGCATTGATAATCATGTAGGCAGTTGGTTTGATAATATATTTGGCAAATGGGGAAAAATAATTCAAGGAGCCCTTAGAAGTATAATTATTAGTTTATTCATCTTTGTTTTTGCGGATGTTGTATTCCCATGATTAAAGAATAAAAATTAAAAGAATAAAAATAAAAAATAAAAGAAAGATCTATTTTTGTAGCTTTTTCTTCCAAGGACCCGCCTCCATATCAAGGGGACCCACCTGCCCTCCTGCCCATCTATTGCCAGGACAATGATGAGGTTGTGCCATGACTGAACTTGGATGGGAACCTAGAAGATGCCTATGAGATAGTTTAGGGTCTGCAACAGGGTCTACAATGCACATTCACATGGTGTTAGATTTTGCTTTGCTGTGCTTCTGCCCTACAAGTTTCCTTTGTGATAAATGATTAATGAAAGAATAGATGCATGTATATGAATGTACATACAGTATGTAATATTCATATATATGCATAGATGAGGATAGTTTAGTTTCGAATATATTTTACACATATAGGATTGTTAGCTATATTAACTCATGATGTCTGCACCACACCCGATGTCCTCTGGAGAAATGGCGACCTGAGGGGGGCAGGTCTATGTGAATGCCGGAAGGAGGACATCACGCACATATAGAACTTTATAAACACTACACACAGGGGATAGAATAGGGTTATGAGATGGTTATGAGATGGGTTTAGACCCATCTCAACAGGGGGAGATGCAAAAACGTAGGTTTAGGTTACTAGGTTATAGATAGACAGATAGTGAGGTGCCCCATTAGGACACCTCAACAGGGGATATTGTCGGTAAAATGACATGATTGCTCTGTCTTTCTCACACTTCTTTATCTGCTTGCTTCACACGCTACACTGCAGAGTTTAGTTTACACCCTATAATTCATTTGCTGAAATCAGTTAGAATCAGTTCTGGACTCAGCAGAGCTGCCACATATGCGGAAATGTATTATTGATACAATGAGGTAAAACCCCTCCCTCTTGTATGAGGGAGTGGTTAAGCTTATAAAAACTGTAGGGCTCAATTTTGGGGTAACACACTCTCTTGGGGAATTGCCTAAAGAGTGGTGCTCCAGCACTGCTTGTATCCATATCTCACTTTCAGTAAAAAAAGGAAAATATACTTCATCTCTCAACTTGGTTATTTGGCCGTCGTATCAAAGAACTGGGGTTTAAGGCATTTTATACTCAACACTGCCGTGTCTCTCCTAATGTCTGTGTGTCCTCCAATAATTCTTTTGTGACACCCAAGGCTATTCATAAAACATCCAAGGCCCACCAGGATGTGTCCTGGTGCTTCCTGTAATTTTTCAAATTAAGCACCATAATCACACAAAAATCAAAAATTAACTTTCCATTATCATCATTGTTTTTAAATGTTCTCAAGGATTAGACAGTTTCTATCTCCTATAAACAGTATTAATCAGCTGGTGTCATCAATAGATGTGCACACTGTGAAATAAAGATTCTTAAATTGTTCATCTGAAACAATATCAGCCATTAGCACAAAAAAATTTTACCTGAACACAGTGCTTTGTATGTTGAACTGGCAAATTAACTTAAGTCTTTGTATTTTGTATTTTGCTTCACAACACAACCTGAACGTGTCCTATATAAACTCTCTGTTGCGTCTGAAAACGCTGAACTGCAATTCAGTTAGAGGCTTTTCATTTTGGAAGTGGTCAGTGTTCTTCATGTTTTGTTGATTTGTGGCAGTGTTGCTATCTTTTGGACCAAGTCTCGCTTGGGTCTAGCTGCACTGTGGGAGGTTCAGCAACAGGTAAGATGTGTCTGTGATCCCTCCTGTACAGCTTACCTTCTGACTGAACAAGGTATGATCTGGGCTCCTTACATATCTCTTTGACCACACCTGTCCCGTTGCAGCCTTGTGGAGTCTGTTACCTGATAGTCTGTCCTTCCATTAAAGCTTGAAGTGGTCAGCTTGTTTTGTCATAGCACAACTTTTCTGACAGTCTCTTAAGTTCAAGCTGGGCTTTTACCTCTTGTGCTTTACACATGTCTGGCTCAAGCAACTTTCTGGAGACAGGAAGAGTTGTGCATGTTTGTCTAAACATCAGTCTTTGTGCTGGAGATCCAAGCTTTGTCATGTGGCACATTTCTGATGTTGAGCAGGTTAAGGAACACATCACTGCCATCCCAGTGAGACTTTTCCATGAGCTCTTTTGCACTGCATACAGCACTTTTGGCTAGTACATTAGATTAGAGATACTCTGGGCTACTGATCACATGGGTGAAGTCCCACTGTGTGGCAAAGTCTTTGAATTGTTGGCTTGTGGATTGTTTGGCATTGTCTAATATGAGAACATGTGGTGCCCCATGCATTGAAAAGTGTCTCTTGAGTTTTGTAATGATTGTTGCGGATGTCAAGTCACGAAGCAAGTCAAACTCATACCAGCCTGAAAATGAATCGACCAACGCTAGGTATGGCTAATTGCACCATTCAAAGATGTCAGTTGCAACTGTTGACCAGGGCAGCTCTGGAAACGGGTGCAGCAGGAGAGGTTCTTTCTGCTGGTGTGGTTTTGTACTGTTGCACACGGAACATGACTGTATTTCTTTGTTGATGTCGTCAGTCATTCTTGGCCAAAAAACTATGCCTCTTACTCTCGGTTTTGTAGCCTCAGCCCTCTGTGCATGATACTGATATATTTCTTTTGAAGCAATGCTAGAACGACCACCTCCTGAGCTTTCATTACAACTCCATCCTCAATGATCAATTCATCTCTGAAAGTAAAGTAAGGTCAAACAGCATGCAGCAGATTTTGCTTTTTGTGTGGCCATTCACTTCTGATGATTGTGCTGAACATTTGGAGAGTTGTGTCATCTCATCTGCTGTATGTCTCCTCAGCTCCTCCAAGCGAGAAGAAGCTTAGCTTGCTCGCTTGGAGGAGCTGAAGTAAAAGCAAAGCGAGAAGTAGCTCAAAATTCAAAACTGTCCTCCTCGTCAGCTTGCTGAACTGTGGAATATCCAGGAGTCCAAGATAGAGTATCAGCCAGATGCATTTGTTTTCCACTTTTGTATACTAGGTTCATGTTGTATTTTTGAAGTTGTAGCATCATCCTTTGCAGCCTGGCTAGCACTGTATGTATTGGCTTTTTAGGATGGTGACAAGGGTTTGATGTCTGTTTCTATAGTTACTTCCTTACCATAGATGTAGTGATTGAATACTGAGCATGCAAAAAACCCAACAGTAGCTCTTTCTCTATCTATGCATATGTGGTTTCTGTGTCAGTTAGAGTCTGTGATGCAGAAGCCACAGGTTTTCCTTCTTGCAGGCATGCCACACCGAGTCTATGCTGTGAAGCATCACAAGCATCACTTTCTATTCCTTTTTATTCATGATCTTACTTTGCTTCTTATTGTATTCTATTGTATTTTACCTTATGTTATTTTTACCTCTAGTGTTTCCTCACTAGGGGGCTGTCAGCAATGGGAGCTGTAATTGGCCCTGGTGGTGGTGGTGGTGGGGGGGGGGGTTCTACTGTGGTGGTGGCCCTGGCTTGGTGGGATGGAGGAGTTCAGTCACGGCCTCTTGGTTGTGGTATGGACTCCTCCGTCTGCCTGGGCCAGGGTGGCCCCTGTGGCAATGTCTCTGCAGCTGTGAGCTGCGACCGGCTCCTGGTACTGACGGTCCCCCTGTGATGGCGTTTTCTCACTCTGGTCCTCTGAACTCAGCCATGTTTTAACTATGCCTCTTTTTATTTGTTGATGGGGTGGGTGGGGTGGGAGGAGGTGGGCTCTGGGGCAGGGGCGGTCCTGGCTTGTATGATGCCCTGGGCGGACTGCCTCCCCGGCCCACATGGCACATACGTATCTGAGTCCGCCACTGGTCTGGAGTGAGTTGAGGGGTTGGGTGAATGGACGGGAACAGGGGTGGGGTGGGAGGGCTTGGGAAAGGGGGAGAGGGTCTGTCTTTTTTGTTTTAGCTGGTATTGTCTGTTTTTTGTTTGTTTGTTTGTTTTTTTTTTAGTGTAAAGCACTTTGAGTTGCACTTTGCTGCATGAAATGTGCTATATAAAAAAACCTTAAAAAACTTAAACCACCCTTTATTGTCATTCAATCCATACAGCCAATCATGTACAGTAGAATGAAATTGTGTTTCTCTTATTTACAGTGTTAATCACACACACACCCATATATAGAATCAGAAGGGTCGCTGCCATGCAAGGCACCGCCACAGAGTTCCCTCCTCCATTCCATTATTGCTGAGCACCAAGCTGGACGGCAGGAAGTTCCGCTTTTATATGGTCTTCGACATGACCCGGCCAGGATTTCAACCCCTGCCTCCCGGGTGTGGGGCGGATGCTCTACCAACTGAGCCACCACTCCAGTAAGTAAATAAAGCTTGAAGTCTGAAGTAAGTATCACAGGATTCTTCACATCATAATAGGTGGGCTGGACATGTGCTGTTAGTGTCTGAAAAGAATGCTGCTGCTGTTCATGCTGAGACCACACAGTGTCTTTATGGGTAAGTTGCTGTAGTGGAGCTGTTAGCTGGCTGGAGTTTGGGATACATTTTCCAGGATGATTGACCATGCTGAGAAATCTCTGCAGACCTGGCACATTCGCTTGGACAGAAACCATGCAGATTACCTTTATGTCTTTTCGTGCACCTGAAAATTTGTATAAATAAGTTTAGATAATTGAATCCCTGTTTCAGTCCTTCAGTCTAAAAACACATTTTTAATACAGAGCTTCTTCCCCTGTATAAAGTAATGTGTACCACAAGTCACAGAATTGACTGCAAATGTATATTTGCATGTATTAAATTAAATATAAATAATATATATCTTTATTAAAGCACTGTAATGTGATTTTTGTTGTTGTTGTTAAAAAGCAAACGTGGAGAGCTACAATCTAGTTACAGATAACTAATACTGACAGGCCCAATGACCTATCACATTCCCACTCAGGTGGGGTGGTACTCAGGGTGGCCAACACCACCCCTGGTCCATAGAGATATATAATGGCCAATTATCTCTATGCCCCCAGCCCTGCCCCTGCTTAAGTAGGCATCCATTTGGTCCATACAGTTTATGATTTTTTGGGGGGGGTTACTTTGATTATTTTTAAATAGAACTGGTCAGGAATGTGCTTGTTTAGCTGTAATAATTAACAATTATAATAATTTATTTATTAACTGAAATCAAAGTTGAAATTGTTGTCCTATTTTGGTGGAAGAAATGTTTTAATTTGTTACTGTCTAATTTTTTTTAAATTAATCTGGATTATATTATTATTATTATTATTATTATTATTATTATTATCATTATTATTATTATACCTCAAAGGCCCAACCAAATATTGACATTGAGGGAGCTAAAATATTTCTATGGATAAACTTAATAAGAAAAAATAAATATCTGTACTTTCATCAGCTACATGTTGTTGGGAAGAACTTTCCTGAGGTGGGCTTTCATATTATTTTATTTTGCAGCTAAGTAGAATGAAACTCTTTATCCCTCTGATGTGGATTTGATATACTGTGGGGAACCCATGCTGGGATAATCATCTCAGACTGGAAGCAGAGGACAGGCAAATAGTCCCTCTGCTGGTAGAGCGTGGGGGATTAAACAGATGAGGACAATAGGTATTGTGATTGGAGAAGTTATGGTGATATAGAACCCCAGGCAGCAGGAAGGAGTAGCTGCGGGGACAGTAGGGGTGATGATGTGTTAAATGTACTGTGATGCAAGATCTCAGGCAGCAGGGGGAAGGAGTGGGGTGATATAAAAGGAGAGACCCTGGTGTATGATGGTAATGTTTTTTCTGTGTATGAATGAAGTGAGAGAGTGAATAAAGTTCGTCTGCCGTCCAAGTCTGGTCTTCTTATTGCACTCTCCACACTGGTGACCCTTGACAAATTATGGAACACGAGGCAAAAACCCCGGAGTCGGCCCGGACGGGAAGCCCCAGCAATGTGGCAAGCATCCCAGAGACGGCCCGGACGGAAAGCTCCACCAACGCGTGCGCCGTTTCGGCCAAACTACCGGACTTTTGGCTGCACAACCCGCAGTCTTGGTTCCTCCACACCGAGGCTCAGTTCGCCCTCCGGGGAATAACGGCAGATGACACCAGATATTACTATGTGGTCACAGCGCTGGACGCTCGCACGACTCAGCAAGTAGCGAGCCTGCTCCAACAGCCCCCAGCCCACGATAAATACAGGACTCTCAAAGCCTCACTGACCCGGCGCTACACACTCTCGCACTGTGAGAGAGCAGAGAGGCTCCTGACGCGCTCCGAGTTAGGAGATGGGTCGGCGGTCGAACTGATGGAGAAGATGTTGGCGTTGATGGGCACAGACAACGGGTATTTTCTGTTTGCCCACCTTTTCCTCCAGAACCTCCCAACAGAGGCAAGAGCGATCCTGGCCAACTTGCCGTTGCTGGCTGTGCATGACTATCGTGCGCTAGCCCAGGAGACAGATCGGATCATCCTCACCACCAGAGCCCTCACAGTGAACGCAGCGATGTCGGAACCCAGCGAGACAACCAGCGGAAGCGAGGAGCTGGCGATGGTAGCGGCAGCGGGGGCCAGGAAGCGCCAGAGAGACACGCTCTGCTCCTACCACCTCTGCTTTGGAGAAAACGCACGCTGATGTGTGCCACCGTGCCAATTCAAGTGTTCAGGAAATGCCAAGGCCGGCAGCCAGTAGCAGCTGCGACCGCCGGTGAAGAAATCAAGCTGCTCCACGTGACGGACTCGCACTCGGGGAGACGGTTCCTTGTAGACACCGGCTCCCAAAAGAGCTTCATCCTGCCATCCTACGCTGACCGGCTAGCGGGAACTGGCGGCCCTGAGCTGTTGGCTGCAAACGGCTCGGACATTAGGACTTTTGGTGAGAGGACACTGACTGTATCCCTACACGGCCATATGTACAAGTGGACATTCGTCATAGCGGCATGCAGTTTCCCAATCTTGGGCGCTGATTTTTTGTGTGCACACGGGCTGCTAGTCAATGTTGCTAACAGACGCCTGATCAATGCAATGTGTTTTGATTCTCTCCCCTGTACAGCTCGAGGAGCCGGGCCAACAACGCTAGCCAATGTCACAGCCCCAGGCAGTAAGTTCCACACACTGCTCACTCAGTTCCCAGCACTCACGATCCCGACGTTTTCGGCGGCCATCACTAAACATGGGGTGGAACACTTTATCACCACCACTGGGCCGCCCATTTTCGCACAACCTCGGCGCCTGGACGCAGCTAAATTGGCCATAGCGCCTGAGGAGTTTGCCAATTTGGAAAGGTTGGGCATCATCAGGTGCTCAAACAGCTCATGGGCATCCCCGCTACACATGGTCCCTAAGGCCGAGGGATCGTGGCGACCGTGCAGAGATTTCCGCAGAATGAACAATGCCACAGTGCACGACTGATACCCAGTTCCTCATATTCAGGATTTTTCCGTTCACCTCGCCGGGGCACGTATTTTTTCTAAAATAGACCTGGTCCGTGGTTACCACCAGGTCCCGGTGTGCGCGGAGGACATATCCAAAATGGCAGTAATAACTCTGTTTGGCCTGTTTGAGTTTTTACGCATGCCCTTCAGAATAAAAGGAGCAGCACAGACATTCCAACGCATGATGGATGCGGTGTTGCGCGATCTGCCTTTTGTGTTTGTCTACCTGGATGACATCCTGGTGGCCAGCGCGTCCGAGGACGAACACGTAACCCACCTCAGGACGGTTTTCCGGAGGTTGGAGGAGCACGGGTTAGTAATCAACCCGGCAAAATGCCAGTTCGGCGTAATGGGGATTGATTTTTTGGGGCACCACATCTCACCGGAGGGAGCGATACTCTTGCCGGACAAGGTGCGCGCAGTGGCGAATTTTCCCCGGCCTCAGACGGTCAGGGCGCTGCAAGAGTTTTTGGGGATGATTAACTTTTATAACTGGTTCCTCCCCTGCGCAGCTCAGCTCATGCCAGTCATTGTATGCCATGCTCAAGAAACGGAAACCGGCGGACAGAGTCGACTGGACTCTGGAGCGGGAGCAGGCATTCTCTGAGGTTAAAACAGCCCTGGCAAACGCCGCACTGTTGGCGCACCCGGATCCGGCGGCTCGGATAGCGCTCACTACGACGCCTCGGACATGGCCATAGGGGCCGTCGTGGAGCAACGCGTCACCGGTTCTTGGCAGCCGCTTGCTTTTTTTAGCAGGGCTTTGCGCGACAGTGAGCGTAAATACAACGTGTTCGACAGAGAGTTGCTGCCTCTCCACCTGGCCATACGCCACTTCCAGTTCTGGCTGGAAGGGCGCAGCTTCACCGCGTTCATGGACCACAAGCCACTAACGTATGCGACGGTCAAGGTTTTGGAACCATGGTCGGGCCGGCAGCAGAGACAGCTAGCCGCGATCTCGGAGTTTACTACCGATATTCAGCATGTGGCCAGTAAACTAAATGTGGTGGCGGACTGCCTCTCGCGTGCAGTAGTGGCCCTAGTCTGCGTAGGGATAGATTATACAGACATGGCCACAGAGCAGATTGGCGATGCGGACGTGTGCGTGCTCCAGTCTGGACCAGCAGGGTTAAGGCTGGAGAGCAGGGCACTCCAAGACGGAGGCCCCCCCAATCTGTGACGTCTCCACGGGACGCCCACACCCGGTGGTCCCAGTCACTTGGCGCCATCGCGTGTTTGAGTCAGTTCCCACCCTGGCGCACCCAGGAGTGTGCACATCAGTCAAAATGGTGGGAGTGAAGTTCGTATGGCCAGGCTTGCGCAAACAAGTGAAAGAGTGGCCTGCAGCCTGCGTAGTGTGCCAGCGAGCCAAAGTGCACAGGCACACAAATGCCCCTTTGGAGCCGTTCCGTATCCAGGTTAAGAGGTGTGACCACGTTCACGTGGACCTCGTGGGCCCCCTCCCACCATCGCAGGGGTTCACACACCTTCTGATAGTGGTGGACCGCACCACACAATGGCCAGAAGCAGTCCCGCTAGCGGCAACCACGTCCGCGGACGTGGCGCATGCCTTTTTGACAACATGGGTGGCACGTTTTGACATCCCTTCGGACATCACGTCCGATAGGGGCCCTCAGTTTGTTTCCGACCTCTGGTCCATGATGGCCCGTAGCCTGGGTGTCGCAATTCATCGCACAACTGCGTACAACCCACAGGCCAATGGGTTATGCGAGCGTTTCCATAGGTCACTGAAAGCAGCGCTCAGGGCTTCGCTTACAGATGCAAATTGGGTAGACCGGTTGCCGTGGATTCTGGTAGGGTTGAGTTCCACACCAAAAGAGGATTTGGAGGCTTCCCCGGCAGAGCTGGTCTTTTCTCAGCCGCTGTGGTTCCCCGGAGAATTTTTACCAGATAATCCCGCGCCGAACAACCATCCGTCTCCGCGTTCACAGCATAGCGTGGACACAGGCACGCAACCAGGCCCGGCCCACCACTGTTTTCCACGCGCTTTTGTGCCAAAAACTCTGAAGAACGCAGCGTTCGTGTTTGTCAGGCACGATGCCCACCGCCCCCCATTGCTCCCACCCTATGATGGCCCGTTCAGAGTGCTGGAAACAGGGGACAAACATTTTTTGTTAGACTTGGGGGGTCTTCGGGAGAAAATATGTATAGACAGACTTAAGCCCGGCTTTGTGGTGGCGGACGAGCAAGTGATGTTGGCTCGAGCTCCTCGGCGCGGAAGACCACCACAGAGAACTCCCCACGTAAACGATTCATCAGAGCAGCCACACAGGCAAGTTGAATGTTCCCCCCCCCCTCGCCATTGCCCATCCGCAGACAGACACACCACCAGGAGCCCCCCATCGGCACAGCAGTGCCACGGAGTCAAAGAAGATATGGGAGCAGATATGGGAGGAGACTGAAGCCAAAAGGACGTGAGGGTTGACACTCAGTCTGAGACTCTGGGAGGGGCTGTGTGGGGAACCCACACTGGGATAATCATCTCAGACTGGAAGCAGAGGACAGGCAAATAGTCCCTCTGCTGGTAGAGCGTGGGGGATTAAACAGATGAGGACAATAGGTATTGTGATGGGAGAAGTTATGGTGATATAGAACCCCAGGCAGCAGGAAGGAGTAGCTGCGGGGACAGTAGGGGTGATGATGTGTTGAATGTATTGTGATGCAAGATCTCAGGCAGCAGGGGGAAGGAGTGGGGTGATATAAAAGGAGAGACCCTGGTGTATGATGGTAATGCTTTTTCTGTGTATGAATGAAGTGAGAGAGTGAATAAAGTTCGTCTGCCGTCCAAGTCTGGTCTTCTTATTGCACTCTCCACAATATTAATCCCAAAGCAAAATTCAAAGGCATCCAGTCAGCTGGATGAGGCAGCGACAGTGCTGCGCCAGTCCCTTCGCTATTCACACATACATTCACATGTAGGGCCACTTTAGACTCTCCAATTAACCTACCTTGCATCTTTTTGGAATGTGGGAGGAAACAGGAGAACCTGGAGTCAAGCATGGGGAGAAGATAAAATCTTCACACAGGTAGCCCTGCTGGCTGGTCACTTTGAGCCCTGTGAAGTAATGGTGCTTACCACTGCACCACCATAATATGGTACTTTTTGCACCTACCTCAGAATTTTAATCTAGTCAAGGCCATTTGGGTTGTGTATAGCACAACCCAAATGGGTTGTAGGAGTATAGTTATTAGTTATTAGCATTATGGTGTTCTATTTTCTCCTTTTTTCTCCTTTCATTGCTTTTATCGATTTTTTTTTTTTAAATTTTGGTTTTAATTTTGGAATAGTGCAATATTAGTTTTAAATACACACACACACACATACGGTGTGTATATATATATATATATATATAAATCCACTGTGAATGAGAATGTGAATGAATCTTTTGTCTACCTTGAAGGCAGCCAGAGTGTCAGTACTTAGTGTCCATGACAAATTTCCTCCAAGTAGGAAATAAAGTATATTCTATTTTATTCTAATCATGAATATATGATTATTTTTATAATTTTTGAGATAAATGGAATTCAGTGCATTTTTCCAAATATACAATGGGGCAAAAAAGTATTTAGTCAGCCACCAATTGTGCAAGTTCTCCCACTTAAAAGATGAGAGAGGTTTCCAATTTTCATCATAGGTATACCTCAACTATGAGAGACAAAATGAGAAAAAAAAATCCAGAAAATCACATTGAAGGTTTTTTAATGAATTAATTGGTAAATTCCTTGGTAAAATAAGTATTTGGTCACCTACAAACAAGCAAGATTTCTGGCTCTCACAGACCTGTAACTTCTTCTTTAAGAGGCTCCTCTGTCCTCCACTTGTTATCTGTATTAATGGCACCTGTTTGAACTCGTTATCAGTATAAAAGACACCTGTCCACAACCTCCAACAGTCAGACTCCAAACTCCACTACGGCCAAGACCAAAGAGCTGTCAAAGGACACCAGAAACAAAATTGTAGACCTGCACCAGGCTGGGAAGACTGAATCTGCAATAGGTAAGCAGCTTGGTGTGAAGAAATCAACTGTGGGAGCAATTATTAGAAAATGGAAGACATACAAGACCACTGATAATCTCCCTCGATCTGGGGCTCCACGCAAGATCTCACCCCGTGGGGTCAAAATGATCACGAGAATGGTGAGCAAAAATCCCAGAACCACATGGGGGGACCTAGTGAATGACCTGCAGAGAGCTGGGACCAAAGTAACAAAGGCTACCATCAGTAACACACTACGCAGCCAGGGACTCAAATCCTGCAGTGCCTGACGTGTCCCCCTGCTTAAGCCAGTACATGTCCAGGCCCGTCTGAAGTTTGCTAGAGAGCATTTGGATGATCCAGAAGAGGATTGGGAGAATGTCATATGGTCAGATGAAACCAAAATAGAACTTTTTGGTAAAAACTCAACTTGTTGTGTTTGGAGGAGAAAGAATACCATACCTACTGTGAAGCATGGGGGTGGAAACATCATGCTTTGGGGCTGTTTTTCTGCAAAGGGACCAGGACGACTGATCCGTGTAAAGGAAAGAATGAATGGGGCCATGTATCGTGAGATTTTGAGTGAAAACCTCCTTCCATCAGCAAGGACATTGAAGATGAAACGTGGCTGGGTCTTTCAGCATGACAATGATCCCAAACACACCGCCCGGGCAATGAAGGAGTGGCTTCGTAAGAAGCATTTCAAGGTCTGGAGTGGCCTAGCCAGTCTCCAGATCTCAACCCCATAGAAAATCTTTGGAGAGAGTTGAAAGTCCGTGTTGCCCAGTGACAGCCCCAAAACATCACTGCTCGAGAGGAGATCTGCATGGAGGAATGGGCCAAAATACCAACAACAGTGTGTGAAAACCTTGTGAAGACTTACAGAAAACGTTTGACCTCTGTCATTGCCAACAAAGGGTCCATCCATCCATCCATCCATCTTCTACCGCTTTTCCGGAGGTCCGGGTCGCGGAGGCAGCAGTTCAAGCAGAGAAGCCCAGGCTTCCCTCTCCCCAGCCACCTGCTCCAGCTCTTCAGAGGGGATACCAAGGCGTTCCCAGACTAGCTGGGAGACATAGTCTCTCCACCGAGTCCTGGGTCTGCCCCGGGGTCTCCTCCCAGTGGGACGTGCCTGAAACACCTCAAATGGGAGGCGTCCAGGAGGCATCCTAATCAGATGCCCATACCACCTCAACTGACTCCTTTCAATGTGGAGGAGCAGCGGTTCTACTCTGAGCCTCTCCCGAATGACTGAGCTCCTCACCCTATCTCTGAGGGTGAGTCCAGCAATCCTACGGAGAAAGCTCATTTCAGCCGCTTGTATCCGCGATCTCGTTCTTTCGGTCATTACCCAAAGCTCGTGACCATAGGTGAGAGTAGGAACGTAGATTGACTGGTAAATCGACAGCTTTGCCTTAGAACTAAGCTCCCTCTTCACCACAACAGACCGGTACAACGTCCGCATCACTGCAGATGCTGCTCCAATCCGTCTGTCGATCTCTCGCTCCATTTTCCCCTCACTCGTGAACAAGACCCCAAGATACTTAAACTCCTCCACTTGGGGCAGGAGCCTGTCCCCAACCCGGAGAGGACAATCCACCTTTTTCCGGCTGAGGACCATGGACTCGGACTTGGAGGTGCTGATTCTCATCCCAGCCGCTTCACACTCAGCGGCAAACCGTCCCAGCAAGAGCTGTAGGTCATTGCTGGATGAAGCCAACAGGACAACATCATCTGCAAACAACAGAGATGAGATCCTGTGGTCACCAAGCATGACACCCTCCATTCCCTGGCTGCGCCTAGAAATCCTGTCCATAAAAATTATGAACAGGACCGGTGACAAAGGGCAGCCCTGGCGGAGTCCAACTCTCACTGGGAATGACTCCGACCGAGTGTTGGCAATGCGAACTAAACTCTCACAACGGTCGTACAGAGACCGAATAGCTCGTAACAACAAGCCCGATACCCCATACTCCCGAAGAACCCCCCACAAAAATCCACGAGGGACGCGGTCAAATGCCTTCTCCAAGTCCACAAAACACATGTAAACTGGTTGGGCAAACTCCCACGAACCCTCAAGAATTCTCGAGAGGGTAAAGAGCTGGTCCGATGTGCCACGGCCAGGACGAAAACCACATTGCTCCTCCTGAATCCGAGGTTCGACCAACGGCCGGACTCTCCTCTCCAGTACCTTGGCATAGACCTTCCCAGGGAGGCTGAGGAGTGTGATCCCTCTAAAGTTGGAGCACACCCTCCGGTCCCCTTTTTTGAAGAGAGGAACCACCACCCCGGTTTGCCATGCCAAAGGCACTGCCCCCGACCTCCACGCAATGTTGCAGAGGCGTGTCAACCATGACAACCCAACAACATCCAGGGCCTTGAGGTACTCGGGGCGAATCTCGTCCACCCCCGGGGCCCGGCCACCAAGGAGATTTTTAACCACCTTGGCGACCTCAGCCCCTGTGATAGGCGAGTCATCCCCCTCGTCCCCAAACCCTGCTTCCTCTGTGGAAGGCGTATCAGTGGGATTGAGGAGATCCTCGAAGTATTCCTTCCACCGCCCGACGATATCCCCAGTTGAAGTCAACAGTGTCCCATCCGCACCATACACAGTGTGGACGGGGAGCTGCTTTCCCCTCCTGAGCCGCCGAACAGTTTGCCAGAATCTCTTTGAAGCCGACCGAAAGTCTTGTTCCATGGCCTCACCGAACTCCTCCCATACCCGGGTTTTTGCTTCAGCAACCACCCGAGCTGCACTCCGCTTGGCCTGCCGGTACACCTCAGCTGCTTCGGGAGTCCCACAAGCCAACCAAGCTTGATAGGACTCCTTCTTCAGCTTAATGGCCCCCCTCACCACTGGTGTCCACCACTTGGTTCGGGGGTTGCCACCACGAGATGCACCGACCACCTTGCGGCCGCAGCTCTGGGCTGCCGCTTCAACAACAGAGGTGGAGAACATGGCCCATTCAGACTCCATGTCTCCAGACTCCCTCGGAATGTGGTTGAAGTTCTTCCGGAGGTGGGAGTTGAAGACCTCCCGGACAGGGGCCTCAGCCAGACGCTCCCAGCACACCCTCACTATACGTTTGGGTCTACCAGGTCTGAATGGCTTCCTCCCCTGCCATCGGATCCAACTCACCACCAGGTGGTGATCAGTTGACAGCTCTGCACCTCTCTTTACTCGGGTGTCCAAGACATACGGTCGCAGGTCTGATGATACGATAACAAAATCGATCATCGACCTGCGGCCTAGGGTGTCCTGGTGCCAGGTGCACATATGGACACCCTTATGCTTGAACATGGTGTTCGTTATAGACAGACTGTGGTTAGCACAGAAGTCCAATAACTGAACACCACTCGGGTTCAGATCGGGCAGGCCGTTCCTCCCAATCACCCCCCTCCAGGTTTCACTGTCGTTGCCCACGTGCGCATTGAAGTCCCCCAGTAGGACAATGGAGTCTCCAGGAGGAGCACCCTCCAGCACCCCAGTCACAGACTCCAAAAAGGGTGGGTACTCTGAAACATCATTTGGTGCATAGGCACAAATGATGGTCAGGACCCGTTTCCCAACCCGAAGGCGCAGGGAAGCAACCCTTTCGTCCACCGGGAAAAACTCCAATATAGAGGCAGCAAGGTGGGGCGATACAAGAATACCTACCCCTGCTCGTCGCCTCTCGCCCGGGGCAACTCCAGAAAAGGCCAAGCTCCAGCCCCTCTCCAGGAGACTGGTTCCGGAACCGGAGCTGTGTGTTGAGGTGAGGCCGACTATATCTAGCCGGTATCGCTCAATCTCGTACACCAGCTCAGGCTCCTTCCCCACCAGAGAGGTGACATTCCACGTACCAAAAGCCAGTTTAGAAAGCTTGGGATCAGTCCGCCAAGGTCTCCGCCTTTGACTGCCACCTAATCCACATAGCACCGGACTTCCATGATCCCTCCTGCAGGTGGTGAACCTACTGGAGGGCGGACCCATGTAACTCCTTCGGGCTGAGCCCGGCCGGGTCCCATGGGTGGAAACCCGGCCACCAGACGCTAGCCTTCGAGCCCCTCCCCCAGGCCTGGCTCCAGGGTGGGGCCCCGGTAACCCCATACCGGGCGGGGTACACTGAATCCTTGATATACAATTTATCATGAGAGTCTGTTGGATCGTTCTTCGTCTGGCCCTTCACCCAGGACCAGTTTGTCTTGGGAGACCCTATCAGAGGCAAATTGCCCCGGACAACATAGCTCCTGGGATCACTGGGGCACGCAAACCCCCCCACCACGATAAGGTGACGATCCATGAGGGGGGCCAACAAAGGGTATATAACAAAATATTGAGATGAACTTTTGTTATTGACCATATACTTATTTCACCAAGGAATTTACCAATTAATTCATTAAAAATTCTTCAATGTGATTTTCTGGATTTTTTTTTCTCATTTTGTCTCTCATAGTTGAGGTATACCTATGACGAAAATTGGAGACCTCTCTCATCTTTTAAGTGGGAGAACTTGCACAATTGGTGGCTGACTAAATACTTTTTTGCCCCACTGTATATCACATATAGTAATATAGAATTATAATGTAATAAACTTACTGAGCCATATCACCCAGCCCTACCTACAGTATACACTGTACTAATGCTCCAAGTATGTCTAGCTGGGCCTACCTGGAGTCCACCTCCACCTGCTCCTTTTACTCAAGTACATATGGTCATGCTCTTGAGTTACTTTTGATTTCACTGATTAAAAATGTGCTTTTTTTGCTTTGTGAAAACCTGTTCTTTATTGAAATGTGTGAAGATAATTTTCAGCATAATTAATCAGAGTCAAAAACCAGGCAGAATATTTAAATGTAAGTAGATTTATTTTCCTCAAGGCCATTGAGGGAGGGGTTACATGAGTGTAGCATTCAGTCCACACACACCGAACCTCTGAGTTAGATCACATTTCAGTCAAACTTTTAAAGCGGTCTTATCTATGGGGAGTGAGAGAGAGAGATTGTCCAGACGAACAATCCTGTCCCTGAGTCCACGAAGCACACAGTCCTTATCAGATGTTGTCAGGAAGTACGGAGCCAGTGTAAATCTCATTCCCACAGACACACGGAACTGAACATGATGGACTGAAAACAGCTGTGTCTTAACAGATATCTGAAAACTCACACCACACTCACAAACTGGACATTCTTACAACTATGTAATTGCTAACCCATGCATTCTTACACACAGAATGAAACTGCCCAAAGGCCATATATAAAATGCACATAGCACATATGAGAATATAAAAGACATGGAATAATATAAGAATAATATGGAATTTTTCTATCAAAATGACTGCATCTTTGGTCATTTAGGTTAATTTATCGTTTCATTGCATTGAAAAGAGTTCATCGTTCTGACTCAGCAAATATTTAATATATTGCAGTTTTCTGTAGTGATTAGGCACTGTATGTATATACTGTAGTTGAATTTATACTTCCTCTCCATTATTCTCATTAATCATAGTTGTAGTGCACTTGGTCCTCTTCGCCAGGGGCGAACTTAGTCCATTTGGGGCCTAAGGCAAAGACAGAAATGGGCCCCTACTTTTTCTTTGTTCTACACTTTCTTTTCACTTTGTTGGGTATGACTTAAATTTTTATGTTATTGATTTTAAAATTGCAATGGAGTAGGCGCTATATAAGCACTAGCTTCAGCCTACACCCTTTCGGTTGTTCTTATGTGTCCTACATATTTTAATTGTTTTGATTGTATGTTCATTACTGAATAAAGTTCACATTCATTCATCCATCCAGTCAGTCAGTCAGTCAGTCAGTCAGTCAGTCAGTCAGTCAGTCAGTCAGTCAGGTCTTACTGGCATCCTACCTGAAACTTATTGTCCTCAGAAGTCTTCAAAGGATGATATCATTTAGGTATCAGGAATTACTGTACATCTGTAGAAAAACAAAGAAGCTTAAAGTGACACTATATGAAAAAAAGGCCAAAGTTACAAGAAAAAACTGCAGATTACTGACAAAGTCATAAAATTTTGTGGAAAATGCCATTTAGAAGAATAAAGATGAAAATTTACATGGAAAAAAAAAGAATAATTGCACCGGTTTTTGAAAAAAATGTCTCCGAACCAACTGCATTGATGTTTGTGGTGGAGGGGGGAGTTAACAGTTTGCACATTTGCCGCTCAAGTAACTTAATTATCTAGTGACATCCTGTTTTTGCATTGAAGTGGATTACTGACCTCAAATCTTAACAAATGCATCAAATGTAGACTCTCGGATATTATTTAAAAAAAAAAAAAACAGTTCACATGGAAGAGCTGTTGTTTGTTTACACATACCCACATTGGCCAGCAGGGCCCTGTTCACAGTCTGCTATTGGTCCATTTTGCAGAGGCAGCCATTGTGCTCCCTCCTCTGTACTATATAGACACTAGGGAGAATATATTACACAAAAAGTAAGGATAAATACAAAAAATATTAAACAGGCCCTCTCTGAACTAAATAGCAACACTCTTTGTCTGTCAAGTGCTTAGGCCATAACGATGGGTCATCTTCAAGAACAAACTGATCAGACTCGTGGTATATAGTTCCCTCATCATCTCCTCCTCTGTGAAGGGTAGTCGTTGACACAGCAGGAGTGTCATTTAAGCAATATGGGCTAGCAGCTGCAATGCTGTCTACAACAGATACAGGTCAAGTGGACCCCTGACCAAGAAAGCACCCCAAGTGGACCCCAGGAGCCAATCTGTACATGTACAAGTACATTTTTAATCCAGTGATTGACAAACTGATTCATAATTTACTAAAGCCTCATTCAGAACATTATAGTCCCACATACCTATTCTGTGGATTTTCATCTGGGTGCAGTCAGCCATGATGAGCAGCAGCGGTGGAAAAGAGAAGCCTTTTGAAAGCGGAAACGGAGCCAAAACCTTCTCTGGGTCTTTTAATACATATACTGTATATATTCTTTTATACTTCTTGGTGATTATAATGTTCTGAATGAGGCTTCAGGAAATTATGAATCACTTTATAAATCACTGGATTGAAAATGTACTTGTACATACACAAATTAGATCCTGGGGTCCACTTGGGGTGCTCACTTGGTCAGGGGTCCACTTGACCTGATCCCTTCTGCAGTTATGCTGCTAATGCTACTACAATTGCTATGAACAAAATAAGTCACATCTGCTCTGTCACCAGTTTTTATGTCATGTCCCATCATATAATGCTGCTACCCATCTCCAATGTCTCTCAGAAACAGTCTTCACCCAATAACTGTACAACAGATTTTTGAAATAAGGGCTGACCCACCTAGCTAGTTGAGCTAGCACAGGCTAATAACAATTGCAAGTTTATGAGCTTTTACTGCACATAAACAAGAAAAAAAGCTGGTGTGGAGAGTGTAAATAACGAGACTGGTTCATACAGCAGACGACTTTATTCACTCTCACATCAGTCATACACAGAAAAAGCATGTCTCAATACACCATGGGTTCTCCTTTTATACTAACCACCCATCTCACATCTGCATGACATCTCACATCACAATACATTCATCCCTTCTCCCCCCCAACTCCTTCTTCCTGCTACCTCACCATAATCTCCATAGCCATTGTCCTTCTCTGTTTACCCTCTGCATCCAGTCTGAGATGATTAACCCAGTCTCTACATCCAGTCTGAGATGATTCACCCAGTCTCTACACGCCCCCCCCCCCCCCCGAATCTCAGACAGAGTTTCAGTCCTCACGTCCTTTTGGCTTCAGTCTCCTCCCATATCTGCTGTAATGGGGGTTTACTGCCTCCACGGTGCTGCTGTGGGGGGCTCCTGGGGGTGTGTCTGTCTGCAGGTGGGCCATGGCGAGGGGGGTAAACCTTCGACTTGCCCATGTGGCTGCTCTGATTAATTGTTTACCTGGGGAGTTCTCAGTGGGGGTCTTCCGCGCCGAAGGGCCTGAGCCAACATCACTTGCTCGTCCGCCACCACAAAGGCAGGCTTAAGTCTGTCTATGCATATTTTCTCCTGACAACCCACCAAGTCTAACAAAAAATGTTTGTCCCCTGTTTCCAGCACTCTGAACGGGCCATCGTAGGGTGGGCGCAATGGAGGGCGGTGGGCATCGTGCCTGACAAACACGAACGCTGCGTTCTTCAAAGTTTTTGGCACAAAGGCGTGTGGAAAACAGTGGTGGGCCGGGCCTGGCAGTGTGCCTGTGTCTGCACTATGATGCAAACGCTGAGACGGGCAGTTGTCCGGCACGGGATTATCTGGCAAAAATTCCCCGGGCAGCCGGAGTGGCTGAGAAAAAACAAGCTCTGCCGGGGAAGCCTCCAAATCCTTTTTTGGTGCGGAACACAACCCCAATAAAACCCACGGCAACAGGTCTACCCAATTTGCATCCGTCAGCAAAGCCCTGAGCGCTGCTTTCAGTGACCTATGAAAACACTCGCATAATCAGAATCAGAATCAAAATCAGAATGGGCTGCATTCTGGGCTTGGGCTGCACGGTGCGCAGTGGTTAGCACTGCGGCAGCACAGTTTACCCTTGGCCGGGGGATTGTGGGGATCGTGGGATCGTGGGTTCGATCCCAGCCCCCGACCAACAGTGATCTGTGTGGAGTTTGCATGTTCTCCCCGTGTTGCGTGGGTTTACTCCGGGATTTCTCCGGTTTCCTCCCACATGCCAAAAACATGCATGTTAGGTTAATTGGCTGTTCTAAATTGTCCCTAGATATCTGTTTCCTATAGGCCCTTAGAATAGAGGGTTAGTATTAATGAAAGCGCTTTGAGTGGTCTTTGTGACTAGAAAAGCGCTATATAAGTGCAGGTTAGTTAGTTAGTTAGTTAGAATGAACTTTATTGCCAAGCATGTTTACACATATGAGGAATTTGACTTGACATTAGGTGCGCACATATTAGGCGCTCACTAATGATGTGGCAGCCGACAAGGTTGCTGATAATCCATTGGTCTGTGGGTTGTACGCGGTTGTGCGATGAATTGCAACACCCAGCCTACGGGCCATCGCGGACCAGCGGTCTGAAACAAACTGAGGGCCCCTATCGGACGTGATGTCCGACGGGATTCCAAAACGTGCCACCTATGTCGTCAAAAAAGCACACGCCACATCCGCGGACGTGGTTGCCACCAGCAGGACTGCTTCTGGCCAGCATGTGGTGCGGTCCACCACTGTCAGAAGGTACGTGCACCCCTGCGATGGCGAGAGGGGGCCCACGAGGTCCACGTGAACATGGTCGAACCTCTTAGCCGGGATACGAAACGGGTCCAAAGGAGCCTTTCTGTGTCTGTGTACTTTGGCTCGCTGGCACACTACGCAGGCTGCAGCCCACTCTTTCACTTGTTTGTGCAGGCCTGGCCACACGAACTTCGCTCCCACCATTTTGACTGACGCGGGCACCCCTGGGTGCGCCAGAGCGTGAACTGACTCAAACACGCGGCGGCGCCAAGCGACTGGGACCACCAGGTGTGGGCGTCCCGTGGAGACGTCGTAGATTAGGGAGGGCTTGCCGTCTTGCAGTACTCTGCTCTCCAGCCTTAACCCTGTTGGTCCAGACTGGAGCGCACGCACGTCCGTATCGCCAATCTGCTCTGTGGCCATGGCTGTATAATCTATCCCCACGCAGACCAGGGCCACTACTGCGCGCGAGAGGCAGTCCGCTACCACATTAAGTTTACCCGACACATGCTGAATATCGGTCGTAAACTCCGAGATCGCAGCCAGCTGTCTCTGCTGCCGGCCCGACCATGGTTCCGAAACCTTGGCCATCGCGAATGTTAGCGGCTTGTGGTCCACGAACGTGGTGAAGCTGTGCCCTTCCAGCCAGAACTGGAAGTGGCGTATGGTCAGGTGGAGAGCCAGCAACTCTCTGTCGAACGCGCTGTATTTACGCTCACTGTCACGCAAAGCCCTGCTGAAAAAAGCGAGCGGCTGCCAGTAACTGGCGACACGTTGCTCCACGACGGCTCCTATGGCCACATCCGAGGCGTCGGTAGTGAGCGCTATCCGGGCCGCCGGGTCCGGATGCGCCAACATTGCGGCATTTGCCAGGGCTGTTTTAACCTCAGAGAACGCCTGCTCTAACTCCGGAGTCCAGTCGACTCTATCCGCGGGTTTCCATTTCTTGAGCGCGGCGTATAATGACTGCATGAGTTGAGCTGCGCGGGGCAGGAACCGGTTATAAAAGTTAACCATCACCAAAAATTCTTGCAGCGCCCTGACTGTCTGAGGCCGGGGAAAATTCGCCACGGTGCGCACTTTGTCAGGCAAGGGTATCGCTCCCTCCAGTCAGACGCGGTGCCCCAAAAAATCAATCCCCGTCACGCTGAACTGGCATTTCGCCGGGTTGATTATTAACCCGTGCTCCTCCAACCTCTGGAAAACCGTCCTGAGGTGGGTTACGTGTTCGTCCTCGGACGCACTGGCCACCAGGATATCATCCAGGTAGACGAACACAAATGGGAGATCACGCAACACCGCATCCATCATGCGTTGGAATGTCTGTGCCGCTCCTTTTAATCCAAAGGGCATGCGTAAAAACTCAAACAAGCCAAACAGAGTTATTACCGCTGTTTTGGGTATGTCCTCCGCGCGCACTGGGACCTGGTGGTAACTGCGGACCAGGTCTATTTTAGAAAAAATGCGTGCTCCGGCAAGGTGAACGGAAAAATCCTGAATATGGGGAATCGGGTAGCGGTCGTGCGCTGTGGCATTATTCAATCTGCGGAAATCTCCGCACAGTCGCCACAATCCCTCGGACTTAGGGACCATGTGTAGTGGGGACGGCCATGGGTTGTTCGATCGCCTGATGATGCCCAACCTTTCCAGGTTGGCAAACTCCTCGTGCACTATGGCCAGTTTAGCTGCGTCCAAGCGCCGAGGTCATGCGAAAACAGGCGGCCCGGTGGTGGTGATAAAGTGTTCCACCCTGTGTTTAGCGATGGCCGCTGAAAATGTCGAGACTATGAGTGCTGGGAACTGAGTGAGCAGTGTGTGGAACTTACCGCCTGGAGCTGTGACGATGGCTTGCGTTATTGGCCCGGCCCCTCGAGCTGTACAGGGGAGAGAATCAAAAGACATTGCATTAACCAGGGGCCTGTTAGCAACATCGACTAGCAACCCATGTGCACACAGAAAATCAGCTCCCAGGACTGGGAAACTCAGTGCCGCTATTCAATTCAATTCAATTCAATTTAATTTATATAGCGCCATTTCACAACAACAGTCATCTCATAGCACTATCAACTGTACGGAGAACCCCCACAGTTGCAGAAAGACCCCAGCAATCAGGCGATCCCCTGTGAGCAAGCACTTGGCGACGGTGGAGAGGAAAAACTCCCTTTTAACAGGAAGAAACCTCCAGCAGAACCAGGCTCAGGGAGGGGCAGTCATCTGCTGCGACTGGCTGGGGGGTGAGGGGATAGAGAAGATGAAAAGAACAAACAGCACGATGGGGATTCAATCTATGGGAGAGAACAAACAAATGTTAATGACCAGCAAAAAAAATATTTCATTGAGAGTGAGGAAAGGAGTGAGGCCCAGTGCATTACTGGAGGTCCCCCGGCTGACTAAACCAGGTCCCCTGGCTGACTATGACAAAAGTCCACTCGTACATACGGCCGTGTAGGGATAAAGTTCAGTGTTCTCTCACCAAAAGTCTTAATGCCCGAGCCGTTTACTGCTACCAGCCCGGGGCCGCTATGTCCTGCTAGCCGGTCGGCGTAGGACGGCAGGATGATGCTCCTCTGGGCTCCGGTGTCTACGAGGAACCGTCTCCCCGAGCGCGAGTCCGTCACGTAGAGCAGCTTGTTCTCTTCACTGGCGGTCGCAATTGCTACCAACTGCCGGTCTTGGCGTTTCCCGAGCGCTTGAATTGGCACGGTGGCGCATATCTGCGTGCGTTCTCTCCAAAGCGGCGGTGGTAGAAGCAGAGTGTGTCTCTCTGGCGCTTCCTGGCCTCCGCTACCGCTACCGTCGGCGGCTCCTCGCCTCCGCTGGTCGTCTCGCTGGGTTCCGATGCCACCGCGTTCACTGTGAGAGCTCTGGTGGTGAGGATGATCGGATCTGACTCCTGGGCTAGCGCACGGTAGTCACACGCGGCCAGCAACGGCGAATTGGCAAGAACCGCTCTCGCCTCTGTTGGGAGGTTCCGGAGGAAAAGGTGGGCAAACAGAAAATGCCCGTCATCTGTGCCCATTAACGCCAACATCTTCTCCATCAGTTCGACCGCCGAACGATCTCCTAGCTCGGAGCGCCTCCGGAGCCTCTCTGCCCTCTCACAGTCCGAGAGCGTGTAGTACCGGGTCAGCGCGGCCTTGAGAGCCCTGTATTTGTTGTGGGCTGGAGGCTGTTGGAGCAGGCTCGTTACCTGCTGAGACGTGCGAGCGTCCAGCGCTGCGACCACATAGTAATATTTGGTGTCGTCTGCCGTTATTCCCCGGAGGGTGAACTGAGCCTCGGTGTGGTGGAACCAAGACCGCGGGTCGTGCAGCCAAAAGTCCAGTAGTTTGACCGAAACAGCGCACGCGTTGCTGGGGGTTCCCGTCCGAGCCGTCTCTGGGATGCTTGCCTCATATTCCATAATTTGTCAAGGGGTCACCAGTGTGGAGAGTGTAAATAACGAGACTGGTTCATACAGCAGACGACTTTATTCACTCTCACATCAGTCATACACAGAAAAAGCATGTCTCAATACACCATGGGGTTCTCCTTTTATACCAACCACCCATCTCACATCTGCATGACATCTCACATCACAATACATTCATCCCTTCTCCCCCCTCACCCCCCCCCAACTCCTTCTTCCTGCTACCTCACCATAATCTCCATAGCCATCGTCCTTCTCCGTTTACCCTCTGCATCCAGTCTGAGATGATTAACCCAGTCTCTACATCCAGTCTGAAATGATCCACCCAGTCTCTACACTGGCGAAATAAAACAAGATCATAGACTACAGAATCTACCTGTTAGCTTAAGTGATAAAATGACCAAAACAATGGCCATTCATTAACTTACGCGGGATTATTAAGCAGACACTCCGTGAAATGAATGGTAGTCTATGGGGGAAAAAAATCCATTGGGACTATTCGCAGCTCCATGACCCACGTGACTTCCGCCTTTTCCAGTTTCTATAGAAGTCTACTGGAATGTTGCAACTCTCATATTATACAGCTCTGAGATAACATGGAACAGTCCAGCAGTCTGAGAAGGGGGAAGGACATTATGTTCGTGAGCACTGGGCTCCAATTAGTCTGCACTACTTTTTTTACTATTGTGACACAAAAGGAGATTGAGGCAGACGATACACTTTGGTGACCCCTAAAGGGAGCACCCAAAAGAAGTCTTTCTTAGGACATTTTTCCTATTCCTGTGTACTTCTCTGGGAGGTACTGATAGGAAATCTTGCCAGTGTGGGATTAATGGTCTTATTTTAGTCTGTCCAGATGCTTTCCAGGATTTTCAGTGACATTCCTAGCATAGTTGTGCCAAAATAACTTGAATCTAAACTCTCACAGTACTGCAGCGAGTCTGGACTCATTTAAAATGGTATTTAAAAAAAAGACACTGTCAAAGAAATAAAGACACACCAGTCTAACAAAAACATTTTTTTAGAATGTTTTGCAGTTTTACCAGTAGCCAGTGGGCGTGAAGTAAAGGAATGGTAGACAAGTAAAATACCAGTGTTTGAAGTTTAATCAGGACAACAAACCCAATATCAGTAGTGATACAACTTGCAGCAGTAGCCTCTACATAAAAATTAACAAGACATCAGGAAACTGCAGCAGAGGTTTGAGCAGAAATTCCACTCAGTAGTGATCCACTAGACTGTTTTCTCTGTTTGACTGCACAGTGAAGCCCAAATGCTGAACTTAAAACAGTGCGGCTCTGTTTTCCTTTGCAAAAGTATTGAGATAAAACACAGTAAAACAGATGGAGACATCCATCCAGTTGCAAATCTTACTTCTTTTCAAACACAGCCTTGAGGTTTTTTTCTTCTTCAAACAGCAGGAATGGTGTAACAGTAAATTTTTTACAAGCATTTTCTAATCTAAATTATTAATAAAATAAAATGCAAAGCTGGAAGTGTGTGAGATCGGGGTCTGAGGGTCATCTGTGTGAACTTCAGATAAAACCACACCAAAAGAATGAATTTACAAATGTTCAAGATGCTCTTACAATCTCTCAGCAATCCAGCTGAAAACATGACTAAATACATCTGTGCAAATAAAGTCAAACTTAATACACTAATCCCACGCACTCTCATGCAAACACACACATTCACTAACCTGATAAATAACTAAAGAATGGAGTTTTAAAAAAATATATACACACAGATGGTCTATAATACAAGTCAAGAACATTACTAGACACCCCCAGTTCAATAAATATTCAGATCATAATTCTTCATAACTTTTTTCAATGTCTGATTAAATAAAATAAGAACACTTCAAGTACTTGAGACATTCCCAACCATGACTTTCCAGTTAGCTTCATCCTGTACAGCAGTGCTCCCAGTTAAGTGTCGGCTGATGCCTGGTAGCTTATAAATCCCACCCACTCAGAGGTGATGACAGCAGCCATGTTTACCAGTGAGGAAGAAGTACAAAAGACTCCAGTCCATCCTGCAGCTCCCAAACAGAATCAAGTCCACAAAAGCAAACTTTGTCTTCACTTCTGTCCCCCACAGGTAGAAAAACATCTTTCTCAGTTCTACAGGAAGACAAACTCATCACTGCTTCGTCTGGTGCTACTCCTGCCCAGTTTGCCTGGAGGCAGGATGTGTGGTGCGGGTTGAGTGTGGTTGCTGCTGTGACCCTCGAGTCCATAGTCCTGACCCTGGCCGTCTACGAAGGTGAAGATGGGATACTTCTCTTTAGACGATGACAGAGCCTGGGGAGGACAACAGATGAGTCTCAAAACAGTGCAAAATAAGACCTGTGTAAATTAATTTAGAAATATTTATACCCCAAAAGCAGTGTAGTTATTACACTACATAATTTATTCTAGAATTAATTTGTTAATTAACAAACAGCTGTTTAGGGGCAGCACGGTGGCAGAGTGGTTAGCACTGCGGCAGCACAGCAACTCACCCTTGGCCGGGGGATCCTGGGTCCGATCCCAGCCCCCGACCAACAGTAATCTATGTGGAGTTTGCATGTTCCCCCCATGTCTGCGTGGGTTTACTCCGGGATTTCTCCGGTTTCCTCCCACATGCCAAAAACATGCAAGTTAGGTTAATTGGCATCAAACTGGGGATTCTAAATTGTCCTTAGGTGTGACTGTGAGAGTGAATGGTTGTCTGTCTCTCCGTGTTGGCCCTGCGATGGACTGGCGATCTGTCCAGGGTGTACCCTGCCTCTCGCCCAAAGATGCTGGGATAGGCTTCAGCCCCCCCCCCCCCCCCGCAACCCGAAAAGGATTAAGCGGAAGAAGATGGATGGATGGATGGATTAATTTGTTTACTCCATTAACTCAGTTTAATTGTGTTAAACCCTCAAAACCCCATCCTCCTCAACACCATCTCAGATCTTCACATGTAAGAATATAAACTTTTATTAATCATTTGTTAATTACTAGACAAAACAGAAACATGAATGACATTTTATTTTGTATTCTCCCTACTATCATGCACATGACAATTTCTACATCTTATGAGCTACTGCTTAGAAATCCACAGATGTTTTGCTGCAATTATGATGAGAAGATAAATTAGCAGCAGAGTAATCCTGGTGCTTATAAGTTGGCTATTTTTGTTTCTAAGGCTTGGAAAAACATCAGGAAAGATGGCTTGTCTGGCTCTACTTATGAAAATATTTTGCCGTTGATGTTAGCGAGGAGACGGTATCAGTCAGCGCCATATTGGAGTAAGAATATTTTAGTCAAACTACTGAACAGCAACAATTAATGAGTGTAAAGCTGTGAAACAGTTTTTAAATGGATGCTGTAATGACTGCATTTGTTTTTTGCAGTTATCATTTTTTATAAATGTATTATTCTCAGGTATTATTTTTCATTCATTCTATATTGTACTATTTATAGTTTGCCCACACTTGGGGCAGATTTACTAAGGCAGCGCAAATTAGTGCGTGCCCAATTTAGGGAGTGGCCAATTTTTGCCAGTGATCTACTAACAACACGCAAAATTATGAACACACACACAGTCACTTCATTTCAGTAATGACCACCCATCCACCAAGAGCAGTGAAAAACTGGACACAGCCACACCTGATGAGGAAGCGGGTCATCAACACAGACGCAGCCAGCTCAGAGGAGCACAATATACAAAGCTTTTTTAACAACTTCTTTAAGCACAACACCCAGTAAAATAGTTTATTTTTTCATCATATATTAAAGTTTTGATTTTCATTTCACAATGTACACTCTTGTTTAATATGCATAAATTATGTATTCATCTATAATTTAAAAAAGGACTACTCAGATTTTGGGGTTTTATTATGTGAATAACTTTGTTTTGACAAAATCTACATGTCTCCCATTCCACGACTTTTTATAAATGTGTGTTTTATGTTTTCTGAAGTCTGGAACGTAATAAAATTAAACACACACAATTTCACTTATTCCTCGGACCACTACAGCAGAGACCGCCATCATTAAGTTACTATGACGTTGCAATTTTGGGGGATATTTCTATGGGTCTGTGCCTTTTTTTTTTTTTTTTTTTTTTTTTTTTTTTAAATAATCTCACTGTTGTTTTCCTCCTACTGTGTATCCTGAACTGGGAGAGAGAACTAGAGAGCAGAAGAGGGAACTGAATTACTGTTTGATACACAGCAAAAAGAAACAAATGTAGAAATATGGATAGAGAAAACTAAGAAAATTGACAATGGAGAAGAGCTTTTGTTCCAAGAGCGAGAGGGAGTCTGATGGATGGAGAGGAGAGAAAACTCTGGTGAACCTTCGGAGAAAAGAAAAAAAAAAAAAAAAGTCACTGTCCGCTGACAAATCTGTATGTCTACTGCAGGTAGGAAGGGCTATCCTATTGTAACCGATTTTATGGATACAAATTCATGTAGTAGGCTTTACAGTGGCGTGAGAAAGTGTTTGCTCCCTTCCTGATTTCTCATTTTTTGTATGTTTGACACACTTTAATGTTTCAGATCATCAAACAAATTTAAATATTAAACAAGGATAGCACAAGTACACACAAAATGCATTTTTTTAAATGAAGGTGATAATTATTAAGGGAAAAAAAATCTAAACCTACATGGCCCTGTGTGAAAAAGTGATTGCCCCCCTGTTAAAACATAAATTAACTGTGGTTTATCACATCTTTGGAAAGCAGAGTTCAATTTCTCTAGCCACACCCAGGCCTGATTACTGCCACGCCTGTTTTCAACCAAGAAATCACTTAAATAGGACCTGCCTGACCAAAAGATCCTCAAAAGCTAGACATCATGCTGTGATCAAAAAAAATTCAGGAACAAATGAGAAACAAAGTAATTGAGATCTGTCAGTCTGGAAAAGGTTATAAAGCCATTTCTAAAGCTTTGGGACTCCAGCGAACCACAGTGAGAGCCATTATCCACAAATGGCAAAAACATGGAACAGTGGTGAACCTTCCCAGGAGTGGCCAGCCGACCAAAATTACCCCAAGAGCACAGCGACAACTCATCCAAGAGGTCACAAAAGACCCCACAACAACATCCAAAGAACTGCAGGACTCACTTGCCTCAGTTAAGGTCAGTGTTCATGACTCCACCATAAGAAAGAGACTGGGCAAAAATGGCCTGCATGGCACAGTTCCAAGACGAAAACCACTGCTGAGCAAAAAGAACATAAAGGCTGGTCTCAGTTTTGCCAGAAAACATTTTGATGATCCCCAAGACTTTTGGGAAAATACTCTGTGGACTGACAAGACAAAAGTTGAACTTTCTGGAAGGTGTGTGCCCCATTACATCTGGCATACAAGTAACAGCATTTCAGAAAAGGAACATCACACAAACAGTAAAATATGGTGGTGGTAGTGTGATTGTCTGGGGCCGTTTTGCTGCTTCAGGACCTGGAAGACTTGCTGTGGTAAATATAACCATCAATTCTGCTGTGTACCAAAAAATCCTGAAGGAGAATGTCCGGCCATCTGTTTGTGACCTCAAGCTGAAGCGCACTTGGGTTCTGCAGCAGGACAATGATCCAAAACACACCAGCAAGTCCACCTTTGAATGACTTAAGAAAAACAAAATGAAGACTTTGGAGGGCCTAGTCAAAGTCCTGACCTGAATCCGATTGAGATGCTGTGGCATGACCTTAAAAAGGCGAAAACCCTGCAGTGTGGCTGAATTACAACAATTCTGCAAAGATGAGTGGGCCAAAATTCCTCCACAATGCTGTAAAAGACTCATTGCTAGTTATCACAAACGCTTATTGCAGTTGTTGCTGCTAAGGGTGGCCCAACCAGTTATTAGGTTTCGGGGGCAATCACTTTTTCCACACAGGGCCATGTAGGTTTGGATTTTTTTTTTTTTCTTAAACCCTGAATAATAAACACCTTCATTTAAAAACTGCATTTTGTGTTTACTGTACTTGTGTTATCTTTGCCTAATATTTAAATTTGTTTGATGATCTGAAACATTCAAGTGTGACAAACATACAAAAAAAATGAGAAATCAGGAAGGGGCAAACACTTTTTCACATCACTGTATATAAACAAATAAAATTTTTAAAAATCCTCTGCCAGCTGATGTCCAGTTCAGCACAACACCGATCTCTGAGATCATTTCTGTTCATATAATCTGTTCTATCATGCCAAATAAAGTCACACACAGAGAGAAGATTCTGTCTCTTTGGCCACGTGCCCTTGGTTCTCGCCGAGGTCTCTTCCTGGCACTATCGATTGCCGTCATGTCAGGTGTAAATGAATTAAGACCTGCTTTTTTGGGGCATTAAATCCTAGCACAATTAGTAGGAGATTGACAACCGCAAACATTAGTACATCACCTTATGTCAGTCATTTAAATACTCTCCTCCTTCAAATTTGCACTTTGAGATGATAACTCCTACAAATACATATGCAATGAGGCCACGTGCAAAATTAATATTGTCCATGCCTTTCCAGAGCCAACTTTGTGCTGCGCCCTTTAGTAAATCTCAGTAGTAGTTTTTTAAATGCCAAAAGAGGGTTTTGCGCTGGTGCAGCATGTTCGTAAATCTGGCCCTTGGTCTAACAGACAACGGGATACGCACGCTCTGCATGGATGTCACTGAGGCAAACCTTTATTCCTGCCCATCAAGCAGAGGGTGCATCATGGTTCAGAGAAAACCAGGGCAAACTACATTTCCCTGTGCCTTATAATCCTCTGTAGAGTCAGTACTATCCATTGACTCATAAGGATCATCATCCATTTAACTTAGTAGTAGCCTATGTTGTACATAAAGTTATCTAAGCATTTTTACTTTACTTCCCTGAGTAACTCCTTTTCTATTATGCTGTGTGCATTTCTGTTGGTTGGGTTGTCTGTGTTACGCTGCTGTTACACTGTAATTTCCCAGTTTGGGATCAATAAAGTACATCCATTTCATTTTGTTGTACTTGTTCCCTGAATCATCATCTTTTGGCTGCTGCCTTATCAAGGGTCATCACAGTGGGTCACGGTCCACTCATTTGGTTTGGCAGGGATTTTACCCTGGATGCCCTTCCTGATGCACTGGCTTGGGACCAGCACTAGGAGTTCACTGGCTTATGCTCCCCTTGTGACTGGGTAACTTTCCTTTCCCCATTCAATTTATGCTGAATGCAGAAAGTACCATTTTATCTGTTCTTTGGTAGGATTCAGCTGGGGATTGAACCCACAACCTCCCAGCTATGGGGCAGATGCCCTTACATCTAAGCCACCACTCTGGTCACCTGGAGCCTCATGTACAAAGACTTGCATGGATTTCCTACTGAAAAATGACATACATTTAAATCAAGAAACCGGTGTATGCACAAAAAAATCCAGACATGAAATGGTGCATACGCAAGAATCCAAGCATTTCCTTCGTACATCCATCCTCCCTGGAATTGAGCACACATAAGGGAGTACCAGACTCCTCCCTTGACATGCCTCCATTCGAACAGGCATCATCATCATCATCATCATCATCATAGCAGTCTGTCGGGGGTGACAATGACTGTTTCATTTAGGTCTGATCAGATTCCTCCACGCAAATATGCCCTGCATGCAAGATTCTCCTCACTGCAGGATCAGAAATCATGTCTCCACATGGGAAGAAGAGGAACTTCACACTTGAAATGACTTCAACTGACAAAAGTATCATTTATTGTATTTATTGTATTCTCGATTTAGAAAGTTGAAAATATATACTGTAGCATTCTGGGGACTGCAACCATAAGGGATGATGGGAAATGATGAATGTCTAAATACACTACTCACAAAAAGTTAAGAGATATTTGGCTTTTGGGTTAAATTTATGGAAAATGTTAAAAGTTCACGCTACAGTGATATTATATCATAAAAAGCAGGTATTTAAGTGGAAGCATGCAATGGTGATTTCTTCATCTCAAACAATTTACTGAAACAAAAGCCAACAACAGTAGTGGGTATATCACAACAAAACATGTCAATGTCTCAATAACTTGTCCTGTGCCCTTGAGCATCAATTACAGCTTGACAACGACATCTCATGCCGTTCACAAGCTGACTTATTGTCTGCTGAGGCATGGCATGCCATTCTTCTTGAAGGGCGGCCCTCAGGTCATTGCGGTTGTGGGATGCAGGGTTGCGAGCCGCTACACGGTAACTCAGCTGATCCCATAGGTTTTCTATGGGATTCAGGTCTGGAGAAAGTGCAGGCCACTCCATTTGAGGTACCCCAGCCTCCAGCAGCCGTTCCCTAATGATGCAACCTTGATGAGCTGGAGCATCGTCGTCCATGAAAATGAAATTAGGCCTGTGTTGTTCATGCAGGGGCACAATGACTGGATTAATGAGGTTATTCAGGTACTGTTGGCTTGTCACTGTACCATTCACAAGGTGTAGGGCAGTTCTGTATTGACTAGACACACCTGCCCAGACTGTAACATGGTGACAAAAGTGGCTGATGCATAATGCTCTCCTTGACGTCTCCAACATCATTGGCGGCCATCATTTCTGCTCAACGTGAATCGACTTTCTTCAAAGAACAGCACTGAGGCTGACTGGTCCCTTGTACAGCGTAAATGCTCCCTGGCTTATGCAAATGATGAGGCCTGTGCCTGGTGGTGTGGTCAGGTACCCTTGCAGGTTGTCTAGCACGCAGACCACGCTGATGTAAATGGTTTTGAATGGTCTGAGATGACACTTGGGTGCCTCTCACCTCCCTTAAATGTGCCTGGAGTTGAATGGCATTCATCATCCGGTTCCGCAGGGCACTGTTCACAATGATGCGGCCATCGGTGTGGGATGTGGCCAAAGGACGTCCACTTTTATGCCTTTCTGTGACTCTTCCAATCTCTCTGCATCTCTGTTGCAACCTGCTGATGACACTCTCGACACTAAACTCAGTGGCCACTTTCCTCTGAGAACATCCCGTTTGAAGCCACGCAATGGTGAGGTACTGTTGATCAATTGTTAGGTGTCATCTTTGTCTCATGATGTCAAAATGTGAACAACATGATGAAGAGGACTATTTAAATACCAATTCTAATTGAACCAGAAAATTTATTGGTCGATTCATGGCTCAAACACCTGTTGTGATTTTTGATATTGGGCACCTTGTTAGAGAACAGCAAGTTATGCAAAAAGTACTGAAACACTGAATAGTTGGACATGTGCATTCAAAAGGTTAGAGAAGGTCAAATTAAGTTCACCTGTAAAGGTTATAGTGCATTTTAGGTTCATCCTGAAATTTCACCCCAATGTCGAATATCCCTAACTTTTTGTGAGTAGTGTATAAGCATGTTCCTCTTTAAGGAAATGATTTGAAAATATGTTAAATGGTCAGTTACTGTGCTGAAGTTGATTTGTTGAGATTTTCTTGTGTTGTAATTTTTATGTCAGCACCATAAGTATGAGCACTGTTGTGGGGAGAGAATAAACTCAGTCAAAGATGGCTGCTGGTTTCATTAATGAAGTCTATTAAACCTCCTGCTAAAAGCTAGTGATGCTACAATAAGACAGAAACACAAATAGTATAACAGTGTAGAAGCACAAATAATTCTTGAATTGTAGGAAATTTATAAAATGAAAGACAGAACGGTAAACATTACAAAAAACATGGAAACATGAGTAATTCGCATCTTGAGTTTAAGTGTATAAAACAAAAAAAAATACAGGTTAAAAAAATACTAATTTTATGTATGTTTTTTTACTTTCTGTATCCTTGTTTTTTGTTTTATACAATTCCAGATTTGTGAATTGTTTCCATACATTTCCATTTATTTGTCTTTATTTTTAATGCATATTTTCACCTTTCTGCATTTTTTTTAGATTTTTAATTTATACATGTTCTACAATGTATGACTTATGAATTATTCTTCTTTTCGCATTTTTGTTCTTGCGTCTCTGGTGTGTACAATAATTGTTTTCACATCATTAACAGTTTCCCAGCATCACCTTCAAGTGTTGCCAATGGACCAATAACTGTAGAAACGTACGTAAGCCAGCCATGAAGTTGGCTTGGGGCTGCAGACATTTCCACGGTCATTTCATTCTTGATACATCCGAAATTTTGTGTGGAAAAGGATGTATGCCATGTTTCTGTGCTTAAGTACCTTTTGTACATGAGGCTCCTGTACCCTGAATGCACATGATAAACTTGAACTTGGTGTTGTTGCCATTTTGCTGGCTCTGCATTTTGTGCTTATTGATATCTTGTGAGCCCATCTGGGCTGGACATACATTTGTAGTCATGGCAATTATAAATAATTTATTCAAACTTCTCAGCACAACATCCATTCTAATGACTACTTGCAACATTTTCTCTTTTGAGACATTCATTTCAATTTTATTCATAAAGTACCTCACCAAAAAGTCATCTCAAGTCACAAAATGCATAACAGGCATAATTGAACAATGATTAGTACAGGAAAAATCCAACATTATGGCAATCCCCTCTGAGCAAGCACTGGGCGACAGTGGGAAGGATCAACTCCATTTACCATCATTTCACATGTCATCAGGACAACAAAAGTTTCATCTACAATAAAATCCGAGTTCATAGGAGGCTCACCGATCCCTCTCATAACTTTTTTTAGTTAGATGCTACATTTGTTTATACATACCGTTACTAATAGTTCGACCTGCTTAAGTAATTTTTAAAGGTGGTTTGTATGGAGCTCTTGCAAACTTGTCTTGTAATGACACTTTTTGGTTACACAGTGAACTGCAGCCCCATTAATTTATGAGGACTCTGACCTACAGTCCAAACTACTAGCTAACAATCTGACATATACTAGATTGCCAGAAGTATTGGAACACTTCTTCATATAAATGGACACCAACGCACAAAGCAAGGTCCATAAAGACATGGATGAATGAGTCTGGTGAGGAACTTGACTGGCCTGCACAAAATCCTGACCTCAACACAACAGAACACCTTTGGGAAGAATGAGAGCAGAGATTGTGAGCCAGGCCTTTGCGTCCAACATCAACACCTGACTTCACAAATGCACTTCTGGAAGAATGGTCGAAAATTTCCATAAACCCATTCCTAAACCTTGTGGAAAGCCACCTTTTGCAGCGATAACAGCTTTAACTATTCTGGGAAGGCTTTCCATGAGATTTAGGAGTGTGTTTAGAATAGGCTTTATTGTCATTGTACAGTACAACGAAATTGTGGGTGCTTCACCAGGCTACTGCGCAGTAAAGATGGAGAGAAGGATTAGATAAAACACTGTTACAGACACACAATTAGACACAATACTGAAATAAAAGTAAAACAAAAGTAAAAATGGCCCAGGACTATGGAAATATACACAGGTACAATGGTGTGAAAAAGTGTTTGCCCCTTCCTGATTTCTCTTTGTTTTGCATGTTTGTCACACTTAAATGTTTCAGATCATCAAACAAATGTAAATATTAGACAAAGATAACACAAGTAAACACAAAATGCAGTTTTTAAATGAAGGTGTTATTATTAAGGGTAAAAAAAATAAAATAAAAAAAAAATTAAAAAAAATCCAAACCTACATGGCCCTGTGTGAAAAAGTGATTCCCCCCATTAAAACATAAATTAACTGTAGTTTATCAAATCTTTAGAAAGCTGAGTTCACTCTCTCCAGCCACATCCAGGCCTGATTACTGCCACACCTGTTCTCAATCAAGAAATCACTTAAATAGCACCTGCGTGACACATTGAAGTAGACCAAAAGATCCTGAAAAGCTAGACATCATGCTGCGATCCAAAGAAATTCAGGAACAAATGAGAAACGAGGTAATTGAGATCTATCAGTCTGGAAAAGTTATAAAGCCATTTCTAAAGCTTTGGGACTCCAGCAAACCACAATGAGAGCCATTATCCCCAAATGGCAAAAACACAGAACAGTGGTGAACCTCCCCAGGAGCGGTCAGCCGACCAAAATTACCCCAAGAGAGCAGCGACGACTCATCCAAGAGGTCACAAAATACCCCACAACAACATCCGAAGAATTGCAGGACTCACTTGCCTCAGTTAAGGTCAGTGTTCATGACTCCACCACAAGAAAGAGACTGGGCAAAAATGGCCTGCATGGCAGAGTTCCAAGACGAAAACCACTGCTGAGCAAAAAGAAAAGGCTGGTCTCAGTTTTGCCAGAAAACATCTTGATGATCCAAGACTTCTGGGAAAATACTTTGTGGACTGACGAGACAAAAGTTGAACTTTTTGGAAGGTGTGTGTCCCATTACTTCTGGTGTAAAAGTAACAGCATTTCAGAAAAAAAACATCATACCAACAGTAAAATATGGTGGTGGTAGTGTGACAGTCTGGGGTTGTTTTGCTGCTTCAGGACCTGGAAGACTTGCTGTGGTAAATGGAACCATGAATTGCGCCGTCTACCAAAAAATTCTGAACGAGAATGTCCGGCCATCTGTTTGTGACTTCATGCTGAAGCACACTTGGGTTCTGCAGTAGGACAATGATCCAAAACACACCAGCAAGTCCACTTCTGAATGGCTTAAGAAAAACAAAATGAAGACTTTAGAGTGGCCTAGTCAAAGTCCTGACCTGAATCCGACTGAGACGCTGTGGCATGACCTTAAAAAGGTGGTTCATGCTCAAAAACCCTCCAGTGTGGCTGAATTGAAACAATTCTGCAAAGATGAGTGTGCCAAAATTCCTCCACAGCCCTGTAAAAGATTCACTGCCAGTTATTGCAAACGCTTGATTGTAGTTGTTGCTGCTAAGGGTGGCCCAACCAGTTATTAGGATTAGGGGCAATCACTTTTTCCACACAGGGCCATGTAAGTTTGGATTTTTTCCCCCTTAATAATAAACACCTAAAACTAAATAAATAAAATAAAAACTAAATAAAAACTGCATTTTGTGTTTACTTGTGTTATCTTTGTTTAATATGTAAATTTGTTTGATGATCTGAAACATTTATGCGTGACAAACATACAAAAAAAATGAGAAATCAGGAAGGGGGCAAACACTTTTTCACACCACTGCATGGTAGTGGCTATGCGGGTGGAACTATGTACATAAGAGCTGCACGGGGTGCATGGTGGCGCAGTGGTTTAGCACTGTGGCAGCACAGTTTACCCTCGGCCGGGGGATCACGGGGATCATGAGATTGTGGGTTGGATCCCAGCCCCCGACCAACAGTGAGCTGTGTGGAGTTTGCATGTTCTCCCCGTGTTGCGTGGGTTTACTCCGGGATTTCTCCGGTTTCCTCCCGCATACCAAAAACATGTAGGTTTAGGGCGCTCGCGCACGCAGCAACCAGCAGCCGGTGGCTTGTCACCAGACTGCAAACCAAATCTACCTACGGGTACAAATAAGTAACAAAAAAACAAAACAAAACAAAAAAAAAGAGTGCAGAACACACAACTGAGTAAAATGGCCCAAGGATTATGGAAAATATACACAGTAGTGGTATCACAGATGGGTCAATGAACATGAAAGTGCGGAGGGCAAAGACAGGTGAGCTACTGTGATAATTAAAAGGTCCTCAGTTCTGAGCAGGTGAGCAGTTGGAGGGAGGGCGGTGGGGCCTCTGACTGTTTGCAGTTTGGAAGTTTAAGGGAATTTCTGACCACTTCTTCCAGAAGCACATTTGTGAGGTCAGGCACTGATGTTGGACACGAAGGCCTAGCTCAGTCTCCACTCTAATTCATCCCAAAGGTGTTCTATTGGGTTGAGATCAGGACTCTGTGCAAACCAGTCAAGTTCCTCCACAACAAACTCACTCATGGACACTATGGACCTTGCTTTGTGCACTGGTGCCTATTCATTTGGAGGGGTGTCCCAATACTTTTGGCAATACTTTTTTTTTTTTTCTCTCTCTCTCGGCGCCACACGAGTAGGCTGCCTTTTGCAACAGCGGCTCGATTCCGAGTCTTTTTCCCTTCCTCTCTCTTTTGATCCGTCTTTTTTTTTTTCACCCCACTTATATCACGGACACACAGATCGTCCTAAATGTCTCCTGAGCCGGTGGACGGAGCCACTGTTTATAGCAGGATACGATACAGCAGAGAAGAGCTGCTAGCATTCAACCGCCACCCGGTCCCATTGGAAAAACTCGACATACCGAGAGAACTGAGGCGAAAACGCCGCGGCTGCCGGGCTGGAGTAAGGCGGAGGACAAAAAATATAAGGTACAGACCCTCCCTTCCATCTGTTGTCATGGGAAATGTACGGTCGATACTGGGAAAGTTAGATGAGCTAGCGGCTATCTCCCGTTATGATAGCACATACCGGGAGTGCTCTCTCCTTTTGTTTACTGAGACGTGGCTAACTGAACTAGCAGCAGATGCTAACATTGAGCTGGAGGGTTTTCACATGATACGAGCTGACCGAACACCAGACAGTGGCAAGGCTAGGGGCGGTGGAGTGATAATGTATGTTAACAACAACTGGTGCAGACCGGGACATATCACTGTTAAACAACAACACTGCAGCAAAGACATTGAGTTGCTAGCTGTTAGCATGAGGCCTACATATCTCCCGAGAGAACACTCACACGTGATCTGCATTGTTGTTTATGCAAATCCGACGGCGAACGCTGGGACAGCACGTGACATCATCCATTCAGTAACCAGCAGGCTGCAGACAGAACACCCAGATGCTCTTCTCCTCATCTCAGGCGATTTCAACCATGTTTCACTATCTCCCATTCTACCCACGTTCACCCAGTATGTCACATGCCACACTAGAGACAATAAAACACTGGATTTATTCTACACAAACACTAAGGAGGCGTACACCTCATCACAACTCCCCCCACTCGGGAGATCGGATCACAACTTGGTTCATCTCCGGCCGGTGTACAAACCCCTAGTGCACAGACAACCTCCGGCCATGCACACTGTGGAGTTATGGTCTGAGGAGACAATGGACACTCTAAAGGGCTGTTTTGAAGCCACCGCCTGGAAGCAGCTCTGCGATCCACATGGTGAGGACATCGATGGCCTCATTCACACCTTCACGGGCTACCTCAGCTTCTGTGTGGACAAATCCGTTCCCACCAAGACCATACGGCGTCACTCAAACAACAAACCCTGGATCAACCCTGAGATAAAAACACTTCTGAGAGAGAAGAAGAGGATCTTCAGGTCAGGGAACAGGGAGATGCTGAAGTCCGTACAGAGGGAGCTGAGGAGAAAGATCAGAGAAGGCAAGGACAGCTTCAGGAAGAAGATGGAGGACAAGCTGCAACAGAGCGACATCAGCGGGGTCTGGAGAAACCTCAAAACCATCTCGGGGCTCCAGAATACCTCCCCCCAGGCCACAGGGGGCAGGGAGTGGGCGAACAACCTGAATCTGTTTTTCAATAGATCTGACCAACCGCCCTCCCCCCTGACTGCACAACAACCACTGCTGCCTCTAAAGAAATCAAGTCCTGCTGCCCACTCCCCACTCCACCAACACCCCCCCACTCCCAACACACAGCCCCCCATCCTGACCCTGACCAGGACCCAGGTGAGGACGGAGCTGAGGAAGATCAAGGCGAGGAAGGCGCCGGGACCGGACGGCATCAGCGCAAAGCTCCTCAAGTCCTGTGCAGACCAGCTGTGTGGGATTGTGACGTACATCTTCAACATGAGCCTGAAACTGGGGAGGGTACCACAGCTGTGGAAAACATCTTGTGTGGTACCTGTACCAAAAACTTCCCACCCCAAAGACCTGAACAGCTACAGACCGGTGGCCTTGACGTCCCACTTGATGAAGACCCTGGAGAGACTGCTCCTTGCTCACCTCCGCCCCCTGGTGGAACCAGCGATGGATCCACTCCAGTTCGCCTACCAGCATGGCATTGGGGTGGAGGATGCGGTGATCTTCCTCCTTCACCGTTCTCTGTCCCACCTGGAGAAGCCCGGGAATATGGTGAGGATCATGTTCTTTGACTTCTCCAGTGCTTTCAACACCATCCAACCGATGATCCTGAAGGACAAGCTGCTGCGCGCAGGGGTGGACCAGCACCTGTCATCATGGATCCTGGACTACCTCACGAACCGGCCTCAGTTTGTGAGAACCCGGGACTGTGTGTCCGACACGATCATCAGTAGCACGGGGGCCCCCCAGGGAACGGTGCTGGCTCCCTTCCTGTTCACTCTTTATACTGCGGACTTCTCACACAACACAACACACTGCCATCTACAGAAGTTCTCTGATGACTCTGCGATCGTTGGCCTCATCTCCAATGGAGATGAAGCTGAGTACAGAGGGCTTATCCAGGACTTCGTGGACTGGTGCCATCGGAACTGCCTCCAGATCAACGCGAGGAAAACTAAGGAGCTGGTGGTGGACTGCCGCAGGCATGGGCAGCCCCTCACAGTACCAGTAAATATACAGGGAACAGACATCGAGATGGTGACATCCTATAAGTACCTGGGTGTTCATCTGAACAATAAACTAGACTGGTCACACAATACTGACGCACTCTACAAGAAGGGACAGCGCAGGCTGTTCCTGCTGAGGAGACTCAGGTCTTTTGGTGTACAAGGGGCGCTGCTGAAGTCATTCTATGACACGGTGGTGGCATCAGCCATCACTTTTGGAGTGGTCTGCTGGGGCAGTGGCATTACTGCAGCCGATAGGAAGAGACTGAACAAACTGATTAAGAAAGCTAGCTCTGTCCTGGGGCAGCGCCTTGATCCGATGGAGGAGATAGGAGAGAGAAGGATGGTGGCTAAACTGTCATCTCTGCTGGAGTCCGAGTTCCACCCTATGCAGGACATACTGAATGCACTGAGGAGCTCATTTAGCAGCAGACTACATCATCCCAGGTGCACAACCGAGAGGTTTCGTAGGTCCTTCCTACCAACGGCTGTCAGACTGTACAACCTAAGCAGGGCTGCTCGCAGAGATAGCAAAAAGACGTAACAAACTAATAGTTTTTTGAATGCAAAAGATGCAATAGACTTACACAACGGTCCCCTCCGGCATACAACTAGGAACATACCGGTCGCTATGGAGGGTGAGAATATGTATGGGCACATAATCATACCATGTAGGATAACTAAGTAGACGGTTATGCTGTTTCATTCCATCTAGCAACAATGCTCTGCACTGTGTGTGTTTATATATTTACATATTTATTCCATCTAGCTACAATGCTCAGCACTGGGTGTGTTTATATTTATATATCTACACATTATTCCATCTAGCTACATTGCTCCGCACTGTGTGTGTTTATATACTTGCATATTTATTTCACCTAGCTGCAATGCTCCGTACTGTGGGTGTTTATATATTTACATATTTATTCCATCTAGCTACAATGCTCTGCACTGTGTGTTCATATATTCATATATTTATTCCATCCAGCTACAATGCTCTGCACTGTGTGTCTGTGTGTATATATATATATATTTTATAGTAATATGTACATATGTATATTAGCTGCTCTTGCTTGCTTGTTTTTTTCTTGCCTTCTGATTGTTGCTCTGAGTGTTGCTATCCCTGTGCTGTTGCAATCCTGGAATTTCCCCGTTGTGGGACTAATAAAGGCTTATCTTATCTTATCTTAATATAGTGAGTGTGTATATTATATATATATATATATATATATATATATATATATATATATATATATATATATATATATATATATATATATATATATATATACATATACACAGTTATGTGAAAAAATTAGGACACCCCATTGAATATTCAGCTCTTAATTAAGAAATGTTCACATATCTATGTCTATCCTTGTTTTTGTTTGCATTTTTGAACATTTATTTTAGCCATTTTAAGTGGGAATGAATGTGGGGGTGTCCTAAAAAAGATGGGGGGGTGTCTTAATTTATTCCTCACCGTTTGTTTAGATTTACATTTTACAGAAAATTTGAAAAAAGTGCCCAATTCATTTTAACTGTTTAGTTGTCTTACATGAATCTCCCAGTATTTTTAACATTGATATTATGGGGGACCCATGCTGTGGTATTCATCTCAGACTGGAAGGAAGGGAGAGGCAGCAAATTCCTCTGCCGGAAGAGCATGGGGATTAAGCGGCTGGGGGACAACAGGAATTGTGATGCGAGAATGAATTGTGATGCAAGACCTCAGGCAACAGGGGGTGTGAGTGTTGTAATATAAAGGAGAGGCCCTGCAGCATGAGGTTAATGTTTTCTGATTCTGAGAGATGTGAGAGAGTGAATAAAGTTTGTCTGCTTTGAATGCTTGGCCTGATTATTTCTCTCTCCACACTGGTGACCCTTGACGAATAATGGAACACAAGGCACACACCCTGGAGATGACCCGGACAGGAAGCCCCAGCAACGCGTGTGCCGTTTCAGTCAAACTACCAGACTTTTGGCTGCACGACCCGAAGTCTTGGTTCCTCCACACCGAGGCCCAGTTGGCGCTCCGGGGAATAATGGCAGATGACACCAGATATTACTATGTGGTCGCAGTGCTAGACGCTCGCATGACTCAGCAAGTAGCGAGCCTGCTCCAACAGCCCCCAGCCCGCGACAAATACGGGGCTCTCAAAGCCGCGCTGACCCAGCGCTACACGATCTCGGACTGCAAGTGAGCAGAGAAGCTCCTGACGCGCTCCGAGTTAGGAGATGGGTCGGCGGTCGAACTGATGGAGAAGATGTTGGCGGTGATGGGCACGGAAGATGGGCATTTTCTGTTTGCCCACCTTTTCCTCAGGAACCTCCCAACGGTGGCCAGAGCGGTCCTTGCCAACTCGCCGTTGCTGGTCGTGCGTGACTACCGTGCGCTAGCCCAGGAGGCAGATCGGATCATCCTCACAACCAGAGCCCTCACAGTGAACGCAGTGGCGTCGGAACCCAGCGAGATGACCAGCAGAAGCGAGGAGCTGGCGATGGGAGCGGCAGCGGGGGCCAGGAAGCGCCACAGAGACACGCTCTGCTACCACCGCTGTTTTGGAGAGGATGCACACCAATGCGTGCCACTGTGCCAATTCAGTCGTTCAGGAAACACCAAGACTGGCACTTGGTAGCAGCTGCGACCGCTGGTGAAGAAAGCAAGCTGCTCTATGTGACAGACTCGCGCTCGGGGAGACGGTTCCTCGTGGACTCTGGCTCCCAAAAGAGCCTCATCCTGCCATCCTACGCCGACCGGCTAGCGGGTGCTAGAGGCCCTGAGCTGACAGCTGCAAACGGCTCGGACATTAAGACTTTTGGTGAAAAGACACTGACTGTATTCCTACACGGCCGTACGTACCAGTGGACATTTGTCATAGCGGCATGTAGTTTCCCAATCTTAGGCGCTGATTTTTTGTGTGCACACGGACTACTAGTCGATGTTGCTAACAGACGCCTGATTAATGCAATGTCTTGATTCCCTCCACTGTACAGCTCGAGGAGCCGGGCGAACAATGCTAGTCAACGTCACAGCTCCAGGTGGTTAAGTTCCACACACTGCTCACCCAGTTCCCAGCATTCATGGTCCCGACGTTTTCGGCAGCCATCACTAAACATGGGGTGGAGCACTTTATTACCACGACCAGGCCGCCCGTTTTCGCACATCCTCGGCACCTGGACTCAGCTAAAAGCTAAACTGGCCATAGCGCGCGAGGAGTTTGCCAACTTGGAAAGGCTGGGCATCATCAGGCGCTCAAACAGCCCATGGGCATCCCCACTACATACGGTCCCTAAGGCCAAGGGATCGTGGCAACCTTGCGGAGATTTCCGCAGATTAAACAACGCCACAGCGCACAACCGCTACCCGATCACCCATATTCAGGATTTTTCTGTTCACCTCGCCGGGGCACGTATTTTTTCTAAGATAGACCTGGTCTGTGGTCACCACCAGGTCCCAGTGCGCGCAGACGACATACCTAAAACGGCAGTAATAACCCCGTTTGGTCTGGAGGTTTTACGCATGCCTTTCGGATTAAAAGGCGCGGCACACACATTCCAACACATGATGGATGCGGTGTTGCATGATCTGCCGTTTGTGTTCGTCTACCTGGATGACATCCTGGTGGCCAGCGCGTCCGAGGACGAACATGTAACCCACCTCAGGACGGTTTTCCGGAGGTTAGAGGAGCACGGGTTAATAATCAACCCGGTGAAATGCCAGTTCGGCGTGACGGGGATCGATTTTTTGGAACACCGCATCTCACCGAAGGGAGTGATACCCTTGCCGGACAAGGTGCGCGCAGTGACAAATTTTCCCCGGCCACAGACGGTCAGGGCGCTGCAGGAGTTTTTGGGGATGGTTAATTTTTATAATCGTTTCCTCCCCTGCACAGCCCAGCTCATGCAGCCATTGTACGCCGCACTCAAGAAACAGAAACTGGTGGACAGAGTCGACCGGACTCCTGAGCAGGAGCAGGCATTCTATGAGGTAAAACAGCCCTGGCAAACGCCGCACTACTGGCGCACCCGGACCCGGCGGCTCGGATAGCGCTCACTACCGACACCTCGGACATGGCCATAGGGGCCGTCGTGGAGCAATGCGTCGCCGGTTCTTGGCAGCCGCTCGCCTTTTTTAGCAGGACTTTGCGCGACAGTGAGCGTAAATACAGCGCATTCGACAGCGTTACTGGCTCTCCACCTGGCCATATGCCACTTCCAGTTCTGGCTGGAAGGGCGCAACTTCACTGCATTCGTGGATCACAAGCCGCTAACATATGCGATGGCCAAGGTTTCGGAACCATGGTTGGGCCGGCAGCAGAGACAGCTGGCCGCGATCTCGGAGTTTACAACCGATATTCAGCATGTGGCCAGTAAATTTAATGTGGTGGCGGACTGCCTCTCACGTGCAGTAGTGGCCCCAGTCTACGTAGGGATAGATTACACGGCCATGGCTGCAGAGCAGACTGGCGATGCGGACGGGTGCGCACTCCAGTCTGGACCAACAGGGTTAAGGCTGGAGAGCAGGGTACTGCAAGACGGGGGGCTCCCCCTAATCTGTGACGTCTCCACAGGACGCCCGCACCCGGTGGTCCCATGCGCTTGGCGCCGACGCATTTTTGAGTCCTTTCACTCCCTGGCACACCCAGGAGTGCGTGCGTCAGTCAAAATGGTGGGAGCGAAGTTTGTCTGGCCGAGCCTGCACAAACACGTGAAAGAGTGGGTTGCAGCCTGCGTAGCATGCCAACGAGCCAAAGTGCACAGGCACACAAAGGCCCCTTTGGAGCAGTTTCATATCCTGGCTAAGAGGTTCGACCATGTTCACGTGGACCTCGTGGGCCCCCTCCCGCCATCGCAGGGGTTCACACACCTCCCGACAGTGGTGAACTGCACAACATGATGGCCAGAAGCAGTCCCGTTAGCTTCCACCGCGTCCGCAGACGTGGCACATGCCTTTTTGACAACATGGGTGGCACGTTTTGGCGCCTCTTCGGACATTACGTCCGATCGGGCCCCTCAGTTTGTTTCCGACCTCTGGTCCATGATGGCCCGGAGCCTGGGTGTCGCAATTCATTGCACAACTGCGTACAACCTACAGGCCAATGGGTTATGCAAGCGTTTCCATAGGTCACTGAAAGCAGCGCTCAGGGCTTCACTTACGGATGCAAATTGGGTGGACCGGTTGCTGTGGGTTCTATTAGGGTTGCATTCTGCAACAAAAGAGGATTTGGAGGCTTCCCCAGCAGAGCTGGTGTTTTCTCAGCCGCTGCGGCTCCCCGGGGAATTTTTAACCAGATAACCCTGCACCAAACACCCATCCGTCCCCGTGTTCACGGCATAGCACAGACGCAGGCACGCTACCTGGCCCGGCCCACCACTGTTTTCCACGCGTTTTTGTGCAGAGAACTTTGAAGAACGCGACGTTCATGTTTGTCAGGCACGATGCCCACCGGCCCCCATTGCGCCCACCCTACGATGGCCCGTTCAGAGTGCTGGAACCAGGGGACAAACATTTTGTGTTAGACTTGGGGGTCGCCAGGAGAAAATCTGTATAGACAGGCTTAAGCCCACCTTTGTGGTGGCAGACAAGCAGGTGATGTTGGCTCGAGCTCCTCGGCATGGAAGACCCCCACTGAGAACTCCCCAGATAAACGATTCATCAGAGCAGTCACACGAGCATGCTGAATGCCCCTCCCATTGTCTACCCACAGACGGACACACCCCCAGGAACCCCCCACCGGCACAGCAGCGCCGTGGAGCCAAAAACCCCTCATTACAGCAGATATGGGAGGAGGCTGAAGCCGAGAGGATGTGAGAGTTAACGCTCAGTCTGAGACTCTGGGGGGGGGGGGGGGGGGGGGTTATGGGGGACCCATGCTGTGGTATTCATTTCAGACTGGAAAGAAGGGAGAGGCAGTAAATTCCTCTGCCGGAAGAGCATGGGGATTAAGCGGCTGGGGGACAATAGGAATTGTGATGCAAGACCTCAGGCAGCAGGGGGTGTGAGTGATGTAATATAAATGAGAGGCCCTGCAGCATGAGGTCAATGTTTTCTGATTCTGAGAGATGTGAGAGAGTGAATAAAGTTAGTCTGCTTTGAATGCTTGGCCTGATTATTCCTCTCTCCACAATATTAAATATCCATATGTCCAAATATGTTAAAAAAAAACCACACATGCTTATATATATATATATATATATATATATATATATATGCAGGCCAGGGATGGGCAACTTTGGTGGTAGTGAGGGCCACAAAACATTTTCCTCACTTCGCGAGGGCCAGATTTGCATGTAAACCTTTGAGGTCTGAAAATACAAATGAAAATAAGAGCTACTCAGTGTTTTATCATATTACAGTTACAATTACTGATAAACTTTTACCTGCCCTGCAATGGTCTTGCGATCTGTCCAGCATGTACCCTGCCTCTCACCCAAAGATGCTGGGTTAGCCTCCAGCACGCCCCTCCCCCCCGAAAAGGATTAAGCAGTAGAAGATGGATGGATAAAATTACATCATGACCTAATTTTAAAACTGTCTCCATCAAAATGATGAGCCAAGAGAAATTCTGGACAATAACTAACAAAAAAAAAAAAAAAAAAGAAAGAAGAAAAGGAGCTTGTTAATCGTCTGGCTCCCCATAATGTGGAATTAAAAAATTTTTTTTTTTAAAGCCACTGGTATAAATGAACAAAAAAAATCAAAAAAAAAAATCAGCAGATTAAAACGACCAGTCTCTGAACTTTTATTGCCGACATGGGATTGAAACAGTGTCAGTGCTATAGTCACGTCTTTAGAGAAAAACCTCAAAGCTTTGAATCTTTTTCTGCACAATTAGAAGGAAAGCCTCCGAGCTCCATATCACCTGCCAAACAAGAATAAATGCTACAGCATTTATTCTTGTTTAAAAGCAGCCTAATTATACGTTTACTGCAGTTTACAGCCTATTAACCCTTTGAGTGTGAGAATTTTGCGTGCCCCTAATGGAAGAGCGCGGCACTGCGTCCGTCTTCTCACTCTGACATGATTGCCTGCATTGGAGATTTGTACTGAATTGTACTGATTTGCTAGTTTCAAAAGGTGGCAGACATCTGTTGGAGGACTCAGTGAATGACACGTAATACACCAAAGACGAAGAACTCCTCATTTCCTTTTCCTGTTTTTAGCATTTAGGCCAGAAAGCTAATATGGCCACGATCGGTCACCGTCACTTTTTTGGCTTTGTATGCGGAAAATAGCCACGGGATACAAGCGAAATTTATGTGGGATAATCGTAAGACTTTGTAGATGTGGCACAGACTTTAAATGACCAACAGAACGCAAAATATGGACCATGATTGGTGAAAACGCAGCGATCATGCCAGCCAGCCAGCCAGCCCCCCTCTGTCAACAGTAAGTGAGGAATTTGTGTTTTGTTTGTTTTTTTTAAATTTATTGATTTCTTGTTCACGTACTTTGAAGATAAGATGATGAGGTACCTCTGTACAAAAAACGATGTCAAAGACTGAACCATTCTTTGTTTAAATATGCCCAAAGTCCAGTTTTGACTGAGATATGGAATTTAAAGAGGTGCCGCAACATTATGCAAATTAGATGTGTAAAGTTATTCTTATCTGAAACTTTGGATCATATTTTACATCTTTCTAATTGACAGTAAGCCATTATCTCTTACCACTTTCAAGTTATAGCCTTGGAAATCTGAACTATTTTATTGACAAAAAAATATTTACCACTCTTGACCACTAGGGGTTATGTCGCAGTTCGGCGACAGACACACTCAAAAGGTTAATGCCGGCTTAGCAGGCAACACATACCTTAAACACGTTCTCCGGCACACTGCTTCCTCACTCTCCCCCTCTCTTGCCTGACCAGTGGTACCTAGGTTTCGATTAGCGCTCCCTCTGCTGGCGGACTCTATAATTGCATTTAAGAATGCAGTTCCAAATACGGCAAATGTGATATAAATAAATAACTGATTTTTGGAAATGTACTGGTGGGCTGCAGTGGATGAGGGGGTGGGCCGCATGCAGCCCATGGGCCACCAGTTGCCCATCCCTGATGTAGGCAATCACACATGTTAGACTGACAAATATAAAAAGGGACTGAACGGCACTAAAAAAATTTTGATTGTGTGAATATTAATTACAGAATTATTGAAAATGAATGGGACATCCAATATTAGCAACCGTTTCAGAACCCTTGTTTATTTTTTGTCAGATCACTTATTTGTGTGATCTTTTATCGCTTATATTCATAGGTGCTGGATCTTGCACTTTGGGGAATGGGAGTTGTCATCATTAGAATTGTTTTAGTGTACATGTGTAGTTTATAGTCTATTGTCAAACTCATGCAGTACTATAATGGGACACATTTACAAACATTTGAGACCAATTCTAGGAATATTGTAAGTACAATACACCAAACATCATTATACACAGCAGAATGACCCATTTGGCTGCAAGTGTTGCATCAGCGTTGCCCATTTGTCAACAAATATTTAAATAAAAATGATTTATTTCATTATTTGGGCGTTTTTGTGTCCAGTTTGGCAACAATCGTTGTTTAGTCAAACTGTGCATGTGGCCGCGTATGATATGCAATTGATCTGGGCATTCTGCTCCACAATCATGGTGTATTAACTTTTAATTTTTAGATAGCCAAGTACACCGAGAGGAGCACCATCGGTGATGGTGAGTCATGGTTCTGCAAAGAGACTCCTGTCTACCACTGACCAGGTAGGCTGGGTTTGCTTCCCTGCGAAGGGCTGCGTTCCGCCCGCTGCTTCTCCAACACCCGTGTTCTTTAGACAGACCCCGGGTCCCCGCTGGCATTCCCCGAATTATCCTTTAGATGTACGCAATCATGGTAACATTACAGTATAATTTTTTAAGCATTACATCTTCACTATTCTCTCTTGTCAAATTTGTCACTTTTCACTTCCTTTTTATTTGTTTGCGAAGCGCTGTGGTGACTGACTGGTCATGATGCTGCATATTATCCAATCAGTACGGAGTCAATCTGAAACCCCACCCACACTTCCGAAAGCCTGAGCATGAGAAAACACAGCGGTGGGTAAACTTTTATTGATAAAAATTACATATTTTGACTGAGCAACTCCATACTAGGGACCGTACACCCTCGGAACCCCAGCAAAGCACTTCTAAAATCTGAGGTCAGTGTGACGAACAATTTGAGAGATATGTGAGGAACAGATACACACAGATTTCTTGCATTTATAGATACATATTGGAGAATATGGTAACAATTATTAAACCAAATCCTTTCTGCATTTTTTTTTTTGTCTCATACTACTGCTGCTTAACATCCGTTTTTAGGTAATTTTCCCACCTCATACCTCTTCAAGGTCCACCAAATTTTTAAGTTTTAAAGTTTTTCAGATTACTTCAGAGTATATATCCAATAATATATCCATTTAATCCTAGCTGGAAGTTGCTGGTTTTGTCTATAAAATGTTTTTCATGTTGCAACTAAATGTTTTTTGATAGTGTACCAAGTTTTTGTTTTAAATTGAAAAGACAAAGCGTACCATGGCTGCTTCATCCATCCAGGTGGATGCCCTCAATTTCCCCTCTGGGGATCAATAAAGTATACAAAATCAAATCAAACAGAAAATAATCACATACAGTTTGTTACAATACAGAGTCTCATTTTTGGGATTTGCAGTTAAATAAGAAATATTGAAGACTTAAGTTTCATTTTTAGTATGCGTTGTACTGTTGCATTTACCTTGTGTATCTATGTATTTTGTCTCTTGCATACTGACCTGAGCAAAATTAATGTTCCTTATGACAAAAAAAAAAAAAAAAAAAGAAAAAAGAACGGGGTAACAAATGTGTAAAAACTCACCATGCTAACAGCAGAGCACAGAGACTCAAAGTCCTTCTTGTTCTTGGCATAGAAACCGATGGTACAGCTGGGATCCATGCGGTTGAATGGCATCTTTTTAGGAGAGTTACAGTGGAACGACTGAGGGATGATTTAAAAAAAACAAAAAAAACAACACACAGCCAGGTGTCAGAGCAGCTGAAAGTATGTCACAGATTAATGAGTGGACCAGTTTTTATTGATGGTTTGCAAAAGAGAACAAATACTTAAAGGAAAAAAGATGTGCAAAGAAGATGTAGGTGTAATATGATATTAAAACAGGGACAAACCTCCAGTGAGAAGTTGCCATGAGTGACGTCAACCACCGCCTGACAGAAGTGAGGGTCCAGGTACAGTAGCTGCTCATCTGCCAGGATAACAGATTGTATTAGAATACAAGTCAATAAATTTACTGTCCAGAAAGAGATGCATCTTTATAAGGATAAGCCATCTTTATTGTCATTCAAATCCATACAGCCAATCCTGTACAGTAGAATGAAATTATGTTTCTCTTATCTACAATGTTAATTACACACATATACGTATATTGAATCAGAGAAGTCGCTGCCATGCAAGGCACCACCACAAATTTCCCTCCTCCGTTCCATTACTGCTGAGCACCAAGCTGGACAGCAGGAAGTTCTGCTTTTATATGGTCTTCGGCATGACCCGGCCAGGGTTCGAATCCCGGCCTCCCGGGTATGGGGCGGATGCTCTACCAACTGACCCACCACTCCGGTGGCTATGGTATGGTATGGCAATTATGCAATACCATTAACCCTTTCTTAAATCTTAAGGACGAAATATGTAAAAACTCAATCAACTTTATAAAGAACTTTAAAAAGCAACACTCGCTACACAAAATGCTGTACAACAGGGCATAAAAAACATAAAAGCAAGAAGCAGGACACTAACAAAAACAACATCAAACCAACAAAAACAATATAAAACTCAGCATGAATAGAAACCACAGTCAATAAAAACAATAAACGGTGAAAGAAGTAAATAAATCAATAAATTAAAGCTGTGAGCAGCAATAAACGGGCCCTTGCGTCCTCGCTAGACCTTGGCCTTGCCACTCAAAGCACGTAACTCTGCACAAGCTCCATTCCTCCCTTCCCAACTCTCTCCCTCCCGCTCATTGTCTGTCCATCCATCCATAATGCCACACGCCCATCCATCCGCCATCCATCCGTCCATCAATCCATTCGCTCGTCCATACCGCCATCCATCATCAGTCTGTCCATCTGTACATTGCAAGAGAGTGCCTTGGCAGAGGTACTGTATAAGCTTGTGGATTACCTCAAAAATCTAATATGTTTGTCCATAGCCTAAAGGCCACTTCTGGTGAAAGTTTCACCAGGAAATTTGTTTGAATTTAGACAAGCTATGCCATCTCTATAAATGTTTTTTTTTTTTTCTTTTTTACCTAGGGGGCACTATAGCTACGGTATATGTGGTATAGTCATATAAATCTGTTCTGGGTGGTTGGTACTAGTACCATGTATATCAAGTTTGGGTCCATTTGGATGATGTACGTGTGAGTTATGACAACCTCCTGTCCATTGGTGGTAGGGGGTGCAACTCTGTGTCTCATTGTACATTATAGAAATGTTCACCATTGGCTCCCTATTCAACACGCTAAATTTGGTCGACTTTGGACAAAGTATGCCAGCATTAAGCTTTGTTCTTCTGCTAGGGGGCGCTAGAGCTATGTGTAATTGTTCATTATAGAAAGGTTCAGTGTTGGTTAACCATGCACCACCCGATCTCACCCAATTTTCATCTTTCTACATGAAAGTAAACGTGTGCCCCTCCCCACTGACTTCACATGTTAGGTGGCGCTGTAGAGCCATTTTTTGTGGGGTCATTCATATTTCCTCGAAAATATTAAATTTTTTGCCAGTCTTGAGGTCCCTGCAAAAAATGGTTAGTTTTCATGCCCGTTGACTACCCCAAAAATGAGATCTTAGATGGAGAAGAAGAAAAAGAAAGTTATGATCAACCAGGTGGTTTGGTAAACCTCAGAAAATTGCACGTCATTCTGGCAAACGGCACACGAGTATTGCATGCGAGTTATGACAACTTCCTGTCTATTGGCTGTAGGGGGCGCTGTCGCTATGTGTCATTATTTATTATAGAAATTATCAGTATTGGCTACCTATTCACCACACAAAATTTGGTTGAAATCAGTCAATGTATGACAGAGTAAAAGCCACCGGAAGGGTGATGGCGACACTGCAAACTTGGCCACGCCCCTTCCACCAAACAGTCGGGCATTTGGAAAAGTTTTCCAACAGCTTTTGATGGCACATGGGTATAGATGATTGTCACCACAAATGAGCTCGATCAGACTAAAACCCTAGGACGAGCTCGATCAAATGCACGAGGTGGATGTGGATGTGGGTGTGTGAGTCGGGAGGTGCTAGACTTGGGGGTGGGTGGGGGGGGGTAGTGCTTCTCAGTTATTTGGGCTCTCCTGGGTGGGGGGGAACTTCTTTGGACATGGGGGTCCCTGGGGTGTGTGGTGGTGGCGCTGTGGGGGGGCTTGCGGTCTCCAGCCCGGTGGGTGGGGTCGCTGACCTCCTGGTGCTTGGGGCTGGGGGGTGGGCATTGGCCCCACTGGGGGGGTAGGGGGCAGGCGCTGTCTTGCCTGCTCGGGGTTCCTGGGGGCGGGGGGGGGCTGGCTTTGTATGTTTCCTGACAAACCACTCACATGCACACACTTGTTTTGCGCATGCTCTCAGATATACACACACAGACACACACACACAGACACACACACACACACACACACACACACACACACACACACACAAGTGTCTCTCCTTTAACAAGTGCAGAAACCAGACTCCTGTTGAGACATCTTCGGTGGAAGAAGCAGTTTGTCTTCTGTTTGTTTTAGTTGTTGGTTTGTCTTTTTGTTTGTTCCTCTCCCTTTTCTTTCCCCCTCCACACACTTCCTTTCCCTCTTCCCCATCTTGTCGGGTCCTTCATGGGTAAAATAATTAAAATAAAAGTATTAAAAGTTATTACAGGAGGCGTTTACAACAATATACAGTACATAGTTAGGTACTGTATAGCTCCTCTTGGCAAAGTAAGTCTGTTTTGGCACAATAGGGGTGACAGATCCCTGTTCTGCTTGCCTAGCTGCCTGACAGGACAGGCAGCTAGGCAAGCACCTAGGCAGGACAGGCAAAAAAAAATGTGCGAGGTGGAAATCAGGTCACCACCACTTCCTACCAAAATGGCCGACTTCCTGTTGGGTGTAGACCAGGGGTGGGCAAACTTTTTGACTAGTGGGCCACAACGGGTTCTAGAATTTGACAGGGGGGCCACACCAGGAGCAGATGGATGGAGTATTTTGGTGACCCGCCTCATAGGAGAACAAAATATATCATGGGATATGTAGAAAACATGTGCTTTAATATCAACTGAAAATGAACAAAGGCATTACAACAAAATATCTGTCTTTGAAGCCCTACAGTACTCAGCTCTTTATTGAAATGGAACAGTTACTATTTAAAAGCACTTAAAGTTCTGTTATCTGTCAGGATCTCATCATCATTTCTCTCATCCTGACGGTCTTTATTTCTAAACGGTAGGAGATGCATATGCTCTTGTCCTTCTATTTTCTATTTTTTATTTTATTTTCTATTGTCTTCTATTCAATGTTCGTCCCCAGCTCCAAAACTCAACAACAACCAGCGCAGACAGAACTGAGTCACGGCGCGCCAGTATGCGGAGCGCGTTATATTTGATCTGGTGCGCATTGTTTATTTGGAGAACGTATGTGCACCTGTGCACCACTTATATGCACCCCTTAACAGAAATGATGTGCAACATGTAAGGCTTATTGAACAAATTATTTTTCAAATGCATTTTTCCCATAACAGAAGGGAGAAACTTACTTTCAGTTTCAGTGGCAACAGTGTTGCTGGTCTCCATTTTTATCCAGAGCATCAAAGTCTGGACTTAGTTTAGTTGTGGCGATTCTCAGGATGGATCTGAGGTGTTGGTCTGTGAACTTGGACCTGCGGCTGCCTTTGTTCATGTTCATGACGCTGAACGTCTGTTCACACACGTAGGTGGAGCCGAACAGCGCCACCATCTTCTGTTCCGTCCTCCGGAGGTTTGGAAACGAGGCTTCATTAAGTGAAGCATAAAAGTCCTTCAGTTTCAGAGCTGAACTTCTCTTTTAAGACGGGGTCAGACTGAAGAGCCATCAGTTCCAGCTGCAGCTCCTCTGGTTCTCTTTCAGGCTCTTGTGACAGTGGACAGGCCACCAGCTGAAGTCACTTGTCAGTTTGTTCACAATCAGAAAACCAACAGCAGAATTCTCCGTGCAGCGCATCTAGCAGCGACTCGCTGTGCTTCTTCACTTTTGCGTCTCTTTCAGCGTGGCTCGTGTGGGAAAATGAGGGAATGACTTATTTAAACTTTGTCTGGAGAATAAAGCCAGCTTGGATTTAAAGGTTTTCACGTTTGTGTTCATGTCATGCACAAACTGACCCTTAGGTCCGCTCATCTTTACAGAAGGACTGAGGGGTCAAAGAGTAAAGCGCAAATGTGGAGTAATACACTGCACCTCAACAAGGGTCAATGTATCTAGAGTGCGCCATCTAGTGGAAAAGCGTGAGAATTGCAAGGAAAATAAAACATTAACAAGGTTTATTAATATAATTTCTTCAAGTTCGGCGGGCCGGATTAAAAAGCTTAACGGGCCGCATATGGCCCCCGGGCCGTAGTTTGCCCATGCCTGGTGTAGACCATCACTTCTATGGAGTTTTTTGCATGTCTTGACATGATAAACATCTCACCCGATTTTCATCTTTCTACGCAAAACTAAGCGTGTGCCACTCCCCATTGACTTCACATGTTAGGTGGCGCTGTAGAGCCATTTTTGTGGGGTCATTCGTATTTCCTCCAAATTATTAAATTTTTTGTCAGTCTTGAGGTCCCTGCAAAAAAAATGGTGAGTTTTTGTGCACATTCACTACCCCAAAAATGAGATCTTAGATGGAGACGACGAAAAAGAAAGAAAAAAAAAAAATACTACCAAATACAATGGGGCTCTTGCCCACTGATGTTGTCAGTGGCTCGGGCCCTAACAATACTAACAATTAAAGCTGCGGATATGGACTTCCAGTTATGGCGGCCACGTAGGAAGACGCGTTTCACTCTACTCTGCTCCTAAAAATAAAAAGTCGGCAAATAACTCTCATTTGGAACAAAACCTATCCCAGCATTTGGGCGAGGACATGCCGGTAAAGCCTAAGGCTGGGAAATCAGGTGGAGGAAAAACTGAAACGCCGAAACAGTCCAAGTTAACAGACTTTCACGTTCGTGACGAAGCAGAAAAATCTCCAGATATGGCGGAGCAAGCTAGCGGTGGAGCGGTGACGCTGGCGACGGCACAGGTGCGGTGCTCGCTGCCATTAGCTCAATGAGAGCAGACTTTTCCACTAAATTTGATGGGATTATAGCAGCGATAGAAGGAATGAGAAAGGAAATAAGCGACTGTATGGAACGAGTATCGCAGGTGGAGCTCCGAATTTCCAGCGCTGAGGATGACGTCACCAGCCTACAATTAAAGGTGCGCACATTGGAATTAAAAAATAAACGTCTGGAAGATAATGTCCTGGACTTAGAATCCCGGTCGAGACGGAACAACCTGAGGCTGGTGGGCCTCCCAGAGGAAACGGAGGGTCGGGATCCATGTTCCTTTTTGGAAAAGTGGATTCCAGAAGCGCTGAACAACGCGGAGCTGCAGTCATCGGTGGTCTTAGAGAGTGCCCACCGAATCGGCCCACCAAGAGATAATAAGGCACCACCGAGGACGCTGATTATGAAGTTCCTCAGCTACAGAGACAAGATGACGATCTCCAACGCAGCGCAAGCCAAAGGAGAAATTGAATACCAGGATCAACAGGTGCGGTTCTACCCAGATTTGGCCACAGGAATCCAACAATTAAGGAAACAGTTTGACCCCGCCCATAAACAGCTGCGCAACCTCGGGATTCGTCATGGAGTGATTCATCCTGCAAGATTGATGGTCACATATAAGGGCAGAACCCACACCTTCAAGACCCCTCAGGAGGTGCAGGAGCTCATTAAGCAGATCCAAGAAGAGACTGGTGGGAGCTAAGCATGAACAAAATATAAGGTAGAATATTTAAGCATTTGCACAGGCATCTGACTGATCTGAAGCATATAGCAAGTTTACAAAATATAGATTGTACTGTATATTTAAAAAAACAAAAAAACCCACCCTATGATGTACAAAGTTGCTATAAAATTTTGGAGTTAAGTTGGAAAACTACAGAAGAGAGTTAATGTTACGTCATTAAAAGCAGTAGAGTTAGGGTGATTGGGAGGATGAAGAAGGAGTGGCTTTGGCTGGTCCTCGCGGGTGTGGAGCAGTCAATGGCTATAGCGGGAGATGGAATTTTTTTTTTATTTTTTGGGGGGGTTTACCACGAATGTGGGAAGGGGGAATTTGTTTGTGTGTAGTTTGTAGGATGAATGTTCAACCACTCATGTTTTTGCTTCTCTGTATGAGCATGTTTACATTGCGAGGTAATCTCAAACTCCTTATTGATCATAGACCAAAGCGTTAATCTTAATTTAACTTCATGGAATTGCAGAGGTCTACAAAATTTAAAAAAAACTTAAACAAGTTATGAATAAAATAAAAGACATAGGTTCAAAAATTGTGTTTTTACAAGAAACTCATCTAATAGAGGAGGATGTAAAAAGAATTAGGAGAAGATGGCAAGGAAGTGTATTCACCTCATCATTTTCATCCCGAGCCAGGGGAGTTATGACTCTCATACATAAATCAATCCCATTTCAAGTGAAAAATGTAATTGGAGACAAATTTGGAAGATATCTAATCATTCAAGGATCTTTGTTATTAGAAAATATAAATCTGGTGAACTTATACGGTCCCAATATAGATGATCAAAACTTCTTTGCCAATTTATTTCTTATTTTATCATCACTTACAGGGCAACATATAATAGCAGGGGATTTTAATTGTACATTGAATCCTGGTATAGATAGATCAACAGGACTGGACTGTACACACAATGGATGCAGGATGATCATTAATCATTTTATGAAAGAATTGAGATTGCTAGATATATGGAGAGAAATGAAACCACAAGTTAAAGCCTACTCTTGTTATTCTAATACCTACAAGACATTCTCACGTATTGACTATTTTTTGATCTCCACAGAATTAAGGTCCAAGATTCAAAACTGCTTTTATGATAACATCGTGATCTCTGATCATGCACCCTGCTGTCTAATATATACAGATAAGAAATTGACAAAGGAACCAGGTAGGTGGCAATTTCAGCATAAATGGCTTCAGGATGAGGAATTTGTTAAGTACATAGAAAAACAGATGAGTTCTTTGATATCAATACTACACAAACATCAGCATGTATTAAGTGGGAGGCTTTCAAAGCTTTTATTAGGGGGCATATTATTAGTTATACAGGTTCAAAATCTAAGAAGACTCGAGAGGAGAGAGTCCAATTGGAACATAAAATAAAAACTCTTCAAGAAAGTGTATGCAGGAACTGACCCAAAGTTAGAGGACAAATTACTGATTCTGAGAGCTGAATATGACAAAAAAAAAAAAATATAAATCAGCGAATAGAGCTGCCTCGAGTCTTCTAAGATTGAAGCAATCTTTTTATGAACAAGGTGAAAAATCAGGAAAATTATTGGCATGGCAGATTAAACAATTAGAATTTAAAACACCAATTATCAGTATTGTAAGTAAAGGACACGCAGTTGTAGATCCTTTAGAAATTAATAGTGCCTTTAGAGATTACTATGAAAAATTATATGATACAAAAAATGAAACCGACTTAAAACTAAATGGGTTTTTGGACGGATTATCTATACCGTGTATTCCAAATGAAAACAGGGAGATACTGGAGTCTAAAATTAGTCAAGAAGAAGTTGGGCTAGCCATTGATAATATGAAATCAGGAAAAAGTGCAGGACCAGATGGTCTTCCAGTTGACCTCTATAAAAAAAATTTAAGAATAAATTAATAAAACCATTTTTGGAAATGGTTTTAGAAGCATTTCAAAATAGTAATTTACCACCATACATGAATAATGCCTTAATTATACTGTTGCCAAAACCAGGTAAACCCTCTAATAAATGAGAAAATATGAGACCAATAAGCCTATTAAAAGCTGACCTTAAGATAATCTGTAAAATTTTAGCAAGACAACTACAAGAAATATTACCAAATATTATTAACCGAGATCAGAATGGCTTTATAAAGGGAAGACAAGGCTTCCATAATGTAAGAAGACTATTTAATATATCTATTCTAATAAAGAAGCACCGGATACAGCTCTCCTATCATTGGACGCCGAAAAGGCCTTTGATAGGGTCGAATGGCCCTTTTTTGACGTCTTACAAAGGTTTGGACTTGGAAATAATTTCATAAAATGGGTTCAGATAATATACAATAATGCTACAGCAGAAATCCTAACAAACAGCAATATTTCAAAATCAATAAATATCAATAGAGGATGTCGACAAGGCTGTCCACTTTCACCTTTACTGTTTACTATGGCAATTGAACCTTTAGCGATGGCAGTACGTTTACATCCACAAATATATGGAATTAAAGTAGGACCAACAGAACATAAAATCTACCTGTATGCCGATGACATAATTTTGTTTACGTCGAATCTTAAAAAAATCAATTCCGACCTTGTTGAATTTAATAAAGAATTTTGGGGAAATATCAGGATATAAAATAAATAAAACTAAATCTTCAATATTAATGCTAAATGAGACCCAGAGAAATCACCCAGCTCCTGAGGTAAATCAATTCAATGTTGTAAATCAGTTTAAATATTTAGGAATTCAAATTGTGCCTAAGCTAGAATTAGTCGCCAGTGCCAACTATGAAGCTTTAATGACAGATATTAATGAGTTACTTCAGAGATGGATGTCACTACCAATGTCGATGATTGGGAGAATCAATATACTTAAAAGTAATATCTTACCCAAAATACTTTATTTATTTCAATACATTCCTTTACCACCACCTTCAGATCTATTCTCAAGAATTAAAAAAAAAGTTAGTGGAATTTTTATGGAACAATAGGAAGGCTAGATTACGTCTGTCCTTACTATATTTACCATTTGATCGTGGAGGTCTGAAATGTCCAAACTTTATGTTGTATTACTGGTCAGCACAACTGAGGTCTATGACATTATTTTTCATCAAATGATCTCCCTCACTGGACTGAAATGGAATCATACAATTTACCTTTACCTCTTCCCATATTCATATACTCAGACTCGGCAAAAAAATTACAGAAACAAGTTAAAAATCCATTTGTAAAGTATATGATCAAAATATGGTGTGAAACCAAAAAATATTTAAAAGAACCACACTTATTGTCACAATTTAGCCCAATATGGGGTAATCAATATTTTAAACCAGGGAGAGCGGATGCTGTATTTAAAGTATGGAATTCAAAAGGGATTCAAAAGATTTAAGACTTATATCTGTCATGTTCAGATAACATAATGTCTTTTGAAGAACTGAGGATCAAATTTAATCTTAATAGAACACATTTTTTTAAATATCTTCAGCTTAGGAACTTTATTCGATCAAATCAAAATAATGCTCTCACCCGACCTATTTATTCATCCTTGGAAAAATTTTTGACGAAAGATAGTAAGAGAAAGGGTATTATTTCAGAGTTTTATAACTCATTGACACTATCCTCAAGTGAAAACTCACAGAAAAGATTGAATTATTGGAAAGAAGACATGCAAACTGAAATTTCAGAGGAACAATGGGAATTGGCTTGTACAGAAGCTCAAACCAAATCAATAAATGTACGTCTTAAATTGATACATTTTAAATGGTTAATGTGGATCTATGTTACACCGGTGGAGTTAAATAGATATAACAAAAACATACCAGATACGTGCACAAAATGTATGGAAAGTAAAGGAACTTTATTTCATTGTTTATGGGAATGTAGAAAAATTAGAATGTTTTGGGAAGAGGTGAGGGAAACAATTGAAAAAATAATTTCAAAACAAATCATATTGAATCCTAAATTGTTTTTGTTGGGTCTGCATCCAGAAAAGCATAACTTTAATAAAAGTGAAAGAGCATTCATAGACCTCAGTTTGCTTAACGCCAAAAAATGTATTGCACTATTGTGGAAAAAGACTCAGACCAGATGTGACTCAGTGGTTAAGACAGACGTTAACAAACCTTCCACTAGAAAGAATAACATACATACTGAAATCAAAGGAAATTGTGTTTGAGAATATATGGAGACCTTTCATTGATTATGTAAAGAATTTAAACATAACTTTTGAAGAAGGTGGTGAATGATGTGTGTGGACCTTGTAAATTCCAAACTGGTGACTGTATCATATGTGTACTTATGTAATGGATTGCCTAGACTAAACAGAGGAGCATTGTTGAAGACCTGTTCTTGTTAGTGGTTGTCAATGTTTTTAGTACATTTTTTTTAAAAATTACTTTAGTGACTTCCGGTCTGGACGCCATGGTGATAGCAACCTAACGCTGAAACTCCCAGACTCAATCCAAGGAAAACATCCTCAAAATCAGACCTAACGGAATTTTGGAAGATTAAAAATCAAAAGACAATAACACCATGCCTAACCACAAGCAGAAGAAACTGACATTCCCCAGGTCAGGACGCACAGCGGCCGCGGAATCTGAACCGGAGGACCTCCGTTCAGAAGACGAGGACCTGGGCCTAGCTAACAAAAGGATTAGCTTGAAATCGCTATTTGACGAATTACGATGATTTCGGGCCGAATTTCTTGAATTCAGAGAGGATCTAAAAAGGGCGAACAGCAGAATGGACCAGGCCGAAAACCGAATCTTGGAAGCTGAAGAAAGAGTAAAAGTGCTTGAAGATTCTGTGCTGGATTTACACAGAAAACAGTCAAGGCTGGAGGCTAAGCTAACCGACCAAGAAGGAAGACAGAGACGAGATAACATCAGAATTCACGGTCTGAAAGAAGGAGCTGAAGATAGTTTCAACACAGTGGCGGAATGCGTGGAATCCTTATTGAGAGAGAAGTTGGATATTCCACAAACCACCGATTTGAAGATAGAAAAAGCCCATCGTACATTAGCCGCAAAGCCAGCCCCGGAAGCGCCCCCACGTTCTGTGGTGGTAAGATTCGCCAATTTCAAAATAAAACAAGACGTTGTAAGATGGGCTTGGCAGAAAAAAGGATTTATGCATCATGAGAGAAAAGTCTTCGTGGAGCATGATTACGCCCCTGAGGTTCTTAAAAAGCGACGGGAATATAACGACGCCAAAAAGGTTCTACGGGAACAGAATCTACGCTTTCAGACGCCATTTCCGGCGAAGCTAAGGGTCTTTTACGGGGAAGAGTCATGTTTCTATAATTCAGCGGAAGAAGCAACAACTGACATGGCAAGAAGAGGACTCCCGGTAACGGTGTTTAAACCCGCAGCGGATCTGAGCGAGAAAATCAGAGCTCAAACGTGGTCCACTCAGAGACCTTCAAAATCCACGGGCCAGCAGCGGGAAATCCAGCCCCAGGGCTACAAAGATAAGCTTTCCAGTTCCAGGAAGGAATAGCGACCTTTTTGTTTTTTTTTTCTTTTCAGTCACTCTGCACTTCCATCCCCCCTCCTACAAGGTAACAAACATTAAAGGAGATGCAGAATCAGCATGTGGCAAAACCTTTCATGGAGCAGTTATAGCATTAGAAACAAATGTCTTCTTAATTTAAAGGGAAAAAAAAAAATCATGTTAAAATAGAAATGTAACAATGACCCACATGTTCTCTCCACACTAACAAATACTGTATTAGAGTGAATGTTTGCTGTGATGGGGGTGGGAGGGTGCACACAATCTCATAGGGTATAGGCATAAAAAAAAAAAAAAAAAAAAAAAAAAAAAAAAATCATTACAAATTCGGATTGGGATCTGAAATTCACGTTAAAAACATGGGACAACTTACAGGGGTAAGAGAGGGCCCTCAACACGTAACAGAGTTTGAGGAATTTCCCTCAGAGCCTACACTCCATCAGGGCTCTTACAGGGTCTTTAAAGAGACCCCAGCTCAGGAAGTTTTTTTGACAGTTTTTTGTTTTAAAGTTTCGTACACTATGTTCTTAATGTTTTTTATGTTCTTAAAGGCCTCGGACGGTGACATTTTTTTTATTGAACCAATAAACTGATTGTATGAAAATATTCCATTCTGGCCATTCCCGTGATTTAAAATGTGTCACCAGCCTCCATAAATGACTTTATTTGTTAATAGCCCATATTTCACTTAGTGATGCTGCAGTACCGCCATCTCTCGATAGGGGCGTGCAGCAGTGACGTCAGGTCAGGGAGAAACAGGAAATGGCTGCAGGAAATGGATGATCACTGGCCTGCAGAAATGGCTGAACGACAGCAGAGTGATTCGGACAGCGATTATTTTATCGAGCATGACGACCGCAATATAAGTGATGATAGTGAAACTGACGAATCTGATGATGAAGTAGTTTTGGGTGGTGCTGATGGGGTTATTCAGCCGTATTTGTTCGAGCCCGAGGGTGCGGAGGAAGACGCGGACGAAACAGCGACCGGAGCAGAACGAGAGGACGAGAGGCAAGAACGAGAGGCTCGCCGATTTATATTGGTAAAATATGCTTTGAATTTTTTTTTTTTTTTTTTTTTTTTTTTTAGGCGATATTCATGGTCACACACTTAATTATCAAAATAAAACTGCCAATTTTTCCCTCGCTGCCTTACTTGGCGACTTATAAACATTCTCTTTCTGCTCAAAATTTTTTACATGTTTTAAATATTTTCTAATCAAACTTCATAGACCAATTTATATAGCACTCCCACGAGCCATTAGTTTATTATAAGCATCTGATTATACCATTTTTTTTTTTTAACAGGTGCACTTGTGAGAAATGCAACATTATGCCAACATCAATTGAATCTCAGTGCTGCCAGGAGGTATTGAAGGTGAAGAAGTGAGGGTGATACCTGCCTGTGCTGTGAGCCTCATCAGAGAAACATTCCCATCTGATCACTACAAGGGATTTTGCCTACCAAGATTAGATTTGTGATCAATGTTATTTAAATAAAGTTTTTTAAAATCATATATTGAGTTTATTAATGTGCATGTCAATTTTATAATTCTAATATTTCAGCATTCATCAAAGTCGGATCTCATATACATTAGAGTAATTTTTCTACCATTTTATGGTGTAAAATTCGTGTGCAATTTTTAAAAGCACATTTCTCTAAAAATCTTAGGCTTATATTTTTTTGTCTTAGCAAAATATGTTGCTTCCCTAACAATTGAAAGCTGAACTTTCATTGCTAATTGGAAATTTATTCTACTTTTACATGTTTGATTTTGAAAATCTAGATACATGTTTCTGTCCAATACCAACTCTCTCTCTAACAAGGTGGATGAACTGAGACTGCTGATGCGTTTTAAGGACCTCGCCTCCTCAGCTGTCCTCTGCTTTACTGAGACCTGGCTCCGGGAAAATATACCGGACAGCGCGCTGCGCCTCGACGGCTTTCAGCTCTTCCGTGCTGATCGTGACACAGAGCTTTCCGGCAAGACCACAGGAGGCGGTGTCTGCTTCTACATCAACTGTAGCTGGTGCTCTGATGTAACGGTAATTTCCAAACACTGTTCTCCTGCCTTGGAATTTCTTGTTATCAATTGCAAGCCCTTCTATTCCCCGCGGGAGTTTGCTTCTTTCATAATGATCGCTGTGTACGCCCCTCCCGACGCGGACACGCGCGAAGCTCAGCGCGTGCTCGCGGATCACATTCAACACACAGAGCGGAGTTTTCCAGACTCGCTGATTATTGTGGCTGGCGACTTTAATCAGTGCAATCTGAGCCACGATCTCCCCCGCTACAAACAGTTTATTAAATGCCCCACCAGAGGATTAAACACACTGGATCACTGTTACACCACAGTGAAAGACGCATATCGCGCTGTCCCTCGAGCTGCGCTGGGATTATCTGATCACGTGATGGTTCACCTCATTCCCACATACAGACAGAGATTGAAGCTCACTAAACCTGTTGTGAGCACTACGAAGATACGGACCAGTGATGCTGAGGAGAAGCTGGAAACGTGCATGGAAATATCTGACTGGGGCATGCT